>JAJGRX010000099.1:0-444839 GCA_025461125.1 Carex kokanica
TCCTATCTATCACAATAAGAAATGCACTGTTAAATTTTAAATGCCGCTTATCCACTGATAATCAACAAAGATACTCCCAATTAGCTTTTAGATGCAACAACCTAACTATATCAAAAGGTGAATAAAGGAGGAACAATCTCAGCAATATATTGATTAATAGTCCTTGATTACTTAAAAGGAAAATTTTGATAATTTGCAAACACTATTAACTGTGATTAAAAGTGCACATCAAACAACAAAGTCAATATAGGGCATAGCCAGAAGTGGCAAGAAAAAGGGAAGTCTAATTCATGATTAGGTTCAGGTCAAATTGTCTCAATCTTGTTTTAAGTTGTGGTTCCAACTTGTTTGTGTATTAGGCCATTTTGGTCATGTCATGGTGAAATTCAAGATTTGAATTATGGTTTACTTTATAACTCAGACTACTTGGATCTCTGGTTGTGTTGGATCTAAGTTTGTGCTTATTTCAAGGATTTTTTTTTTTTTTTGAAGGTTTATTTCAAGGATTGTTACCAGAAGTAAATAAACTTCATGCTTCAATTAAGGTTTTTTTTTTTTCTTTAAAAGGGGAGAACCAGGAAATGGAGTCCCAAGTTAGATCCATTTTGTTTTCTAGATCAGATTAATTTCTGGTTAATTTGGGTTCAATTCAGGGTCTCTATGTATTCAGGTTATCAAATTAGGTTGCCAGGTGAATCCAGCTTTGGATATGTCCAATTCAGGCCAAATTGGGTCATGCACAATAATTTTCAAACTTATCTTGAGCGCATAGGTTCCTATTCAAGTGTGATCAGACTGGTTTTCTACAAATTTCAATTGGTTACCCTCTATAGCAGTAGCTCATAAACTCCGGCAGCTCAAATTGTTTATATTGTTTATAGGTTCCTTTTTTTTATTTGATCTTTCTTAGTTTTTTTACTTTTTCCTCATAATTTTCATGATATGCAATTATTCTCTAAAAAGTTTGGCTTCTAAGGTAACTCTTGTAATTTTGGCTCAATATTATGCAAATCTTGTTTTAATTTTTATGTAATTGTTGATAGGAAACTATAACTTGAAATTGATTTCTGCAAAGTATGACAGCAACAAAAAAACTTCCAGAACAGTAAGACCTTGTAAACGAAACATAAACAAAGAGGAGAAATGATACTCACCAGCTTTAGATGATCACCGATTTGTAATATAGGAGACGGAGTATCCAAACCCTACATTATGAGATGCAAAAATTAACATAACTACTTTAATTAACGAGCAGGATCTAGCTGTACATTAATTACTTAGCAGTTAGCAAATGAAGGGATGGACATACTGACACACAGGTCACTGAATGGCTCGAATCACCTTTCGGTACTAATAATATTATACCAGTATGTACTAACATGCAGTTTTAGTCTAACAATGAATGATAGAATCAATTATATGCTAATTCAAAATTTAGAAGGTGCAGAATTGACATTTCTCGTTCTACAATAAATAAAATAAGTATCTTGAACATACAGAAAGCACAAATGGTGCATTTGGAGGGATATCTGAATAAACACAGTCATCTAAATCGAGAAATACAAACTCTTCTTCATAATCCGGTTGTTTGTCCATTTCCTTGTATGCTTCCAACTCCAATTACTTAACTAAGAGGCAAGAAAAAAACAAACGCAATGTCAGTTCTTTTTTTTTAAATAAGAGCCTACAGGTAAGTCACTCACCAAGTAAGAGATTATTACAACTAAATAGGAAAAAGTTCTATATATCTACATATCACAAATAATCGACAAGGTCTACTTCAAATTACTACATGGGCAGGAAATCACTGTTTTTCAAATTGGAGGCCATAACTAAAATAATAGAAGATTTATACTAGGATAGAATTATACCTTTATGAAATACAAACTTGCACCGGACACATGGTACATGACAACAGAAATTGCAGAGATATTACAGAGAGATTGGGAGGGATGAGGAATAAGGACATTTTTATTGAGGTGTCTTTATTACACTCTAATAGGCAACTTCTGAGGTATTACAATATAATTATTTAGTTGGATTGACTGAGGTATGGGTCAAAGAGTACAAAATATTTATGAGGTCATATTTGGAAATTTTGAGATTTGAGATAGCTAACAAATACATTTAAAAATCATGTAAAATTTTACAACACAGACTGGTGGGAAATAAAGAAGTCTCAATTGACCCCCATTCGCCAAATGCAGATCTCTTTGCTCTACACTTTATTATTGCTACGTTACATCTCATGGGATCAAAAACCCAAGACGCAGATCAAAGGGAAACTAATAAAGAATTAAACAATCTTACTAACACAGCAATACATTACCATATGATCTGACACCCAGTGAAATCTTATGCTGGTACATAACCTAATACAATATGTACTCCAGAAACCCCTGCAAATTGCTAGCAATTTTGCATTTTTAACAGCAAAGCTCAGTGAATCTTGGTAGACACTACCAAGGCTTTTCAGAAAAAAAAAACAAAGCTCAATGCACAATGATTCCATAGCAGCTGTCATGCTCATTGTATCAATTATAGTGAATTCTTTCTGGCATTTAGGCTTGTCACGCAAATTCAACAGCCCTTCTATTGTATCATACAACATGCAACTTTAGGGGCATGAGCTACACTAGGTACAATTAAGAAATTGGGACAACTTTGGATTATGATCTGGTATTAAAATTTGGAACTCAAATAATTACAGGAGCTTGATCCTCCCAAATTTGGAACTCAAATCTGGTATTAAAATATACTGATCGTCCCCAACCTCAAATAATCAGGAACAACAAAATTTCATTATCCTCTTAGTCTCTAAAATACTGTAAAATGTCCCAACTTATTATTTAGTCCACATCCCCAAAATAAACACGTTAAATAGATTCTCCTCCCAAGACAAAAGAACTTACAACTTCTGTATAAATTGAAATTCTAAACTTCAACTTAGGTAATCCTAATCAAATTCAGGAAAAAAAAAGCCAGGATAGAAGGAAAACCTCGTGAGAACCCAAAGCCCTAATCACGATTGAAGTGCCTTCCGCTGGTCACGGTTGGAACATGCATACTGTTTCAAAATCTGTACAGATCAAGTTTCTGTGTTGAGAAATAAGATCAAGAATCCAAAGGCTAGGATTTAATCAAGAGGCAAAAAGGGAATTTTGTGTGTATGTTAGAAATAGAAATAAAGCAACAGTACTTTGTTGTCAAATAAGAGAACAATACCGTTTGGTATTCTAACGGCTAGTTGAGCCATGTAAAGTATAAATAGAGCATATGACTTATGTATCAAATAGATCAAAAATATACTTTTTCTCATCATAATTCCTATTCTCAGAAATTCATAAAATCAACATGGTATCAGACGGGTTTTCAAACCCTAGAATCAAGCACACAAAGCAAGAATGGCTAAAGCTGAGCAGCACTCATCTGAGGCTACCTCAAAGCTGACCAATACCGTGCTTCATGGCAGCAATGACTTGTTGGGAGCAAGGGTCCAGCTAGAGGTCATCAGAGGAGAAAATACAGCACCGAGAGCCAATAACCCGATAATCCAATAACTCAAATAACCCAAACCAGCAAAGCATACATAGAACAAATCCATAACAGAACACAAAATCCATATCTTCCACAAAAAATCAACACAACAACAAAAGGCCGTTCATACCAACTAGCAGATACCAGGAAAAAAAAAATAAGAAACCCTCAAAGATCTGTTTCGATCAGATTCATATCAACAAAAAAAAAGAAAAAAAACCAGCAATCCACTGTCCCTGTGTAACTCAACCTCCAACCAAACCTCAAAACCAATCCAAGAACGAACGGAGAAAAAATCACAAGCAATTGATCAAGCAAATACCTTCAACCGCCGAAAACCTAGAACGGATGAAAGGGGGAAGAATTGAGAAATCCAGGCGCCCAATCGGTGTGACCGCCACCAGCGAGTCGGACACACGAGGGACGACTGCTGGACCAGGCGGCGCTGGAAGAAAAGCACCGAAAAGCAAAGAAGAATATGGAAGAAAAATGGCGAAGAAAAAATAATAAAAGGGCAGGCCAGGCGGCGCTGGAAGAAACGAGAAAACTCATTTCGAGACAGAAATGAAAGAATACAAAATCAAGAAGAAATTATATCCATTTAGCATAAAAATGGAGGCCTCCATTTTAGAAAGGGACGGATGGGAGTGTCTCCAACTATTTATTATGGTGCTACATCAAAACAAGTGGTATCGTTTTAAATTCAATTAATTTTATTTTTATGAAAAATTGATAATTAATTGTGGTGCTATGCGGATCATATTCTTAGGAACAAAAATTATCCGATAAATCAAAGTACCAGTGTTTTAGTAGCCAATGAATTGAAGCACCAATTAATGGTTTAGAAAATTACCAAACATTTTCTAGAAATATTTTAAAAAATTATATATTGAACTCTTTACAACAAATTTTCTTTCAATTAAGAAATTAGCACAATTTGATGGTATGGGAGTATGTAAACTTTTTTCGAAAAATATAAACGATGTTTTTGTATATAAATAGTTTCTCCATAAATTAAATTTTAATTAAAAAATAACAGAAGAAGTAAATTGCAACACAAATTTTATTTTCCAATAAATATAATATTTCAACCGGAAAAAAATTAATGATTTTAGAAAATAAATTTATATTTTTGGAAACGTTATAAATAATAATAATAATAATAATAATAATAATTTATAATCTTTGTACAACAAAAATATACATGGGAGAAATATGGCCCGGTTTTTTTTTTTTTTGACATATTTCGATAAAATATTTATATCTTCTAATTTTCCTATAACAACTATATTAATTATATAATTTGTAAAAAATGTTAATTTACTAGAAGCCCAATTTAATGCATGAATTAAATAATATATTCAATAACGGTACCAATTTAAAAAAAAAATTATTCTACAAACTCTTTTAAAATCAAAAGTTTTTTATCAAACAAGAGCCAAAAATGCCATCATAACACAAAAACCGGTATCCAATTCATACCGAGATAACCAAGAGCCGAAAGGCCACCATAACCGAGAGCCGAAATGTTTCGGTCACCATAACAAGAGCTACTAGAGTTGTAGAGCTACTAGTGCCACCAAAACAAGAGCTACTAGAGCCATAGAGCTACTAGAGCCACCATACCAAGAGCTACTAGCTAGAGCCAAAGAGCTACTAGAGCCACCATAACCAAGAGTCGAAAGATTCTGGCTACCATAACAAAAACCAAACATTTCTACCCGAAAGGTCACCATAACACCCAAAAAAAAACCAAAAAAAAAAAAAGGGGGAGACCCTATACCAATATGTCAGTAACAACTCTAAAAGTGGGGTAGCTGATCAATAACCAAAATATATCAGTAACAACTCCAAAAGTGGGGTCGCTGATAAAAACCAAATATGTCAGTAACAACTCCAAAAGTGGGGTTGCTGATCAATAACCAATATGTCAGTAAGAACTCCAAAAAGGGGTGGCTGACCCAATAACCAATAACCCCTTACCGAAAGGGGTGGCTAATCAATAACAAACATATACCAGCAATAACCCAAAAAAAAGAGGTGGTTGGCCCAATACCAATGATCAAGTTTGTTGGTAATACCTCAAATAATTGTACAAGAGCACATACAATTAGAAAACCAATACCAATATCAATACCAAATGACCAAATAAAAGAAATACCAATACAAATACAAAAGGTCATGAAAAATAAAAATTGATATGTTGGTAATTGTACAATTACCTAAAAAATAAAAGACTCATTGGATGCAAATAAATATACAAATAAAATACAATAGTGATGACACCATTAGAATTTTAAATTTTATTTTCTATTGCGGTAAATAAAGGTTGAAACCAATATAGATACACATATATGGATTATTCTCTCTATTTACTATATAGAAAATAATAAGGCTAACAATGAGGGGGGGGGGGGGGGGGAGAATTAATAGGTACGAAGAACTCAAGGATGACGTAACCATCTTCAAGGCCTAAAGACGATGCAATCCCTAAGGGCATGGAAAATGATCAAGCCAAAACCCGAAACTCAACTCATGCGAAATAAGGAGCAACTTGATAATATCTTCACCAAAGAATTGAACTCGACTTCATTCGAAAACATTACAAGCAAGCTAGAATTGCTCGATATCTACAATCCCTACTTGAGGGGGAGTGTTGAGAAATAAGATCAAGAATCCAAAGCTAGGATTTAATCAAGGGGCAAAAAGGGAATTTTGGTGTGTATGTTTAGAATAGAAATAAAGCAACAGTACTTTGTTGTCAAATAAGAGAACAATACCGTTTGGTATTCTAACGGCTAGTTGAGCCATGTAAAGTATAAATAGAGCATATGACTTATGTATCAAATAGATCAAAAATATACTTTTATCATCATAATTCCTCTTCTCAGAAATTCATAAAATCAACCATTCTGCGAATCGGACTATTCCGACTAGATATTGAACCACATCGGACCGACTTGATCCAGTGCCCTCGAACGCCTCCTTCTTCCCTGGGACGAGTATCCGGGTACCCCACGGAACAGTAAAATCACTCTACGGCTCAGATTTACTCTCAGCCGGTGCCTATTCGGGAGATAGGAGGGAGCAGTATTTTTTTGTGCTTTGAGATTTGTGCAAAGTTAAAAAGAACGGGCCGGATCCAATCACTCCACGGAACAGTCTCTCTGTGTAGTTCTGAGGATACGAATTCTCTTCGTTGCGGTTTGCCAGGATGCCCCACAAATATCCATCTTATATTTTAGAAAGATATGGGGTAACTATTTTAACAGAGCAGTTTTGACTTCAGACAGCGCACGCATCGCAGGACTATTGTGATTCTAGAGTCCATGTGCTGCGTGAAGTCTAAACAGCTCTGCTAAAATCTTCACCCAAGAAATGAGGTAACTTTTAACTTCCTTTGTTAGAGTTGGACCATTTCTCGATTAGGACCAATATATATAGCCATAGGCCTTGTATACTCGTTGATACGCAATGTATTATTGAATGCGCTCTTCTCGTGCTTAGATTGCATCTGGATCCAACTGAACTTTGGCTCCAGAAACTGTCGGACTTGGCCCAGAGAAATTCGTCCTTAAATTGAAGCTACATCATACAATTTAACTCTCTGCAAAGCGGTTATACGGAGATGGATTTTCTGGACAGTTAGGCCATGTTTGGTTGTGGAGTAAGAGGGGAGTAAACTCCTTACTCCACACTTAGGTAGCCAAACGAGAAGTAAAAGATAGAGGAGTAAGGTGGAGTAAGAGCGGTGAGTTAATCCGGAGTAAGTTACTCCACCACTTCAGTGATTAACGTACTCCACACTTACTCCACCTGTAGGGCCCCACTATCATAGGAAAGAGGCTCAGTTTCCAACACTTTACTCCTCTAGGCGGATTAATTAAGCTATGATTATACTAACCAAACAAGGTGTAAAATATGTGGAGTAAGATGGAGTAAGTCATTTAATCCTCATTAACTTTACTCCACAACCAAACATGACCTTATATATTTAGTCCCGGGTACGTTTGGATGAGAGTTAAAATAGCTAGAATAATGAAATTTTAGAATAATAAATGAGAATAGAGAAAAAATAGTGATTTCAAATTAGTGTAAAAATAGTGCTATTCGGATTAGTAAAAATGTTGTTTTAATTAGTATTTGTGGAATAATAGATAGTTGTAACTAATAAAGAGTAGTGTTAACAATGTGTTAATTACGAAGAAAGATAGGTAAGTGGGATCTCAAATGAATTGTCACGATGTGGAGATAACGGAAAATGATATCAATTTGTCATTTCGGAATTATGTTGGCGGAAATCCAAAAAGAAAATATTTTTTCCTCTCATTTCACATTTTCAAATAGTAATTATTTCAACATTTACAAGAAATAGGAATAACAGTTACTCCAAGCTATTCCGAATAACAAAAATGTTATTTGGATGCATATTGCTATTCCGAATAGTTTATATTCTAAAATAGGCCCAGTAAATATTGCCACTAATTAATTTTCTTTACAATAACGAATTGCCCTTTCAATCATGACATTTTTTTTAGACACGAAGGCATGAAATCTTCAACAAACTTGCCCATTACCATCCAACAGTACACGATCTGGTCCTACATGGCAAAGCACGTCATGTGTCCCCTGGTCCCAGTACCCATCACTCAACACGAGCAGATCTCAATTTTCTCTACACATTCATTCATTTCTGCATTCGTTCTTTCGTTTTCTCTCCAAAACTCAATTACTCAACCATGTGAGGCCTATTTATCTACAGAAAGCGATGTGTGTTTTCAACAGAACATGGGTTTGGACTTTTTAGTTTTACTTCCGGCAATAACTAGTGAGGCTATGGATTCATATTTTAAGGAGCAATTCATGTAATATTCTTCAAAAACTTGGAATTACGTATTGTTTTCCTTTAAATTCATAACATTATATTTACCTTTCTAAAGTTAAAAACTCACATTTTTACACATTTTATTGTCTTTTCTATTAAAACTCAATTAAATTTATAAAATGTCCATTTTATCTTTTATTAAGAAAGATAAAAAAATATGTAGTTCAAGGACAAATGAGTTATTTTTCTACTTAGGCATACACATGTAAAATTTATGTATATGCTTATATAAGCGTCGGAAATAATTAATTATATGACTCACAGAAACTATCTAATTAGAAGACATTTTTTAAAACATGCTACATATATTTTATTTTTCTTAATAAGAGTAAAATGAGTTTTAATAGAAAAGACACTAAAATGGGTAAATAAGTAGAGCTTTTGAAATTTATAGAGTAAATATGATATTATGAATTTTAGAAGGGAAAATATCGTAATTTCGAAGTAATTTCAAAGTTTTTGAGAGGTATAGATGAAATTTCTCCTATCTCTATTTTTAAGTTGAAATAGTCAATCTGAACTGTTTAACATGATTTTCATATGTACATGTTTAAGGAGAGCAAAATTTTACATTTTTTAGAATTTTTGACTATCTTTTTAAATAGGTAGAAGACCACTACTTTTGAATGGTCAGGAATTTTTTAGATCAAGTGATTATTCTTCTTATCTAAATAAAAAGATAATTTTCTTTTTAAAAAATATAAAATTTGGTTTGCAGATATATTTTCATATGCATATTATGTTTAACAGTTTAGATTTCGAAAACATATATATGAGTCTATTGCAAGGATTGTTATGTAATATGCCATAGTCTCACTCATATAACTAATAACTAATAAGAAGATGAAATTAACTTTATCTTATACATAGCATGTGATGGTCTCTTACCAGAGAAGCTATATCGTCTATAGAGTAATGGGACACAAAAAATAGTGCAAGTGAGATACAGATACTTCCAAGCAGAGCAAACTTCCAGAGCCATGACATTATGACATACATTACTTGCATTAAAAAGAAAACAGTAGAAAAAAAAAACCCTCAAAAAATAAAAGAATTTTCTATCCCAATCTTTAAATGTAAATGCAGTAAACATATTTGCATATTAGGCTTAAAGACTCAATAATTGTTGGAAAGCGCCAAAAACCGTATGGATACCAGACTCCACTAACTCAATGAAACAACAAAATTTTATCTCCTATATAGAGCAATATTCCCTTAAATTGCAAATCTTCTTGTGGCTCCTTATCTAAACGCAACTGCTGACAGAATAGATGCTAAATGCTGGTACTTATTGTTCTGTGAAGGGGTTTAGAGTCTTTCTTTCTTTTATTTCTTCCTCAATTTTTGGTTCCTTGATTTTTGTAATTATTATTTCGCATATATGTCACCTCTCTTGCTTAATTATATACAAGGAATTGGGTTTTGTCCAAAATATTTTGGACAATTTATTCAAAGTTGGACTCAAACTGTCCAGTTCATACAAACAATTTTAAATTAATAATTTAAACGGTTCTGTGAATATAAACCGTCCGTTCAAATTTTGACACTGACAGAATGGGGTTAAGTCCGATTTTACACAAGGCTTTGTCCAAAGTTCTTTGGACCCCACCCAATTCTAGTGATATTATAGTAGGTTTGCCGTATTGTACAGCTAGTTTTTCTAAAGTAATCAAACATTGATCAAATATAATTTTTTTTTTTTTTAAAAGGTGCAAGCACCCGATTTATTAACTTGAAACAAAAATAACAAAACTCCTACATTCAGAAATACTGAAAACCCAGAAAAAATGACCCTAACAACTGGTTTCACCAGACACTTTAGCTTCCCTTGTTGGTAACTCGGTCTCCCTCCCGTTATCACATACCACATGGAACCAGATTTTGATACCATGTAATTAGGAAGGAGAAATTGGCTGTCACTGTGTCACATCAGCACACACATGACATATTGACATTGCTACCTTGCTAAACACAACCCTTATTTATCCAGCTATCAGGACCACACACCATCACCACCATTATATCAAGCACTTTGTTTGCATAACTCATACATCCAAACCATAAAATATAAAATTGAAGACATCATGGGGCCAAGTCATAAAATTTTCACATTTAAGCCAATAATATTACAAACACTATTTAATAGCAGCCAAAATAAACAAGAGAGAAGGTAAAAAAAAAAAAAAAAAACTAAACAAAAACACACATCTTTTTGGGACTTCCCACACAAATAACCAGATGAAAGCCCCAAAGAGCGCTCTCTCTCCCAACTTTGGAGAGGGCTACAAGGGCCCACAACTCGGCCCTACATTCCACACAAAAACAACAACAAGAAGATACATTAGGAGATTCTGTATATATATATAAATATAGCCTTGTGGGGTTGCCTTTGCACCCTTCAACGGCTATATTATATTCTCCCCTACTATAATATGAGTAAACAGAACCAAAACAAAAAAACACTTGGCCCCATATATTTATATAGAATGCATTTAATTAGGAGAAGTTAAGTTTGGAGGTGTAGGTGGCCTTAGGAGACCAGTTCCTTGGAATCACATCGCGTGCGGAGAGGGTTTGTTTTGTGGACAATGTGGTGATCCGAACTGAAAATGGGCCCTTCAGGGACCCTCCATTGAGGCACCATGTTGCACCCCAAATGTGCTCCATGTTTAACCATTGTGCAGAGTTAGCCTGCATTTAGCATTTATTTAATTAACCAAAATAGTAAAAACAAAAAATAATAATTTGCATAATTTCATGTCTATATTATACATTAATTAGAAAATAACAAATATTGTAACGTAATGGGCAAGTGTTCCCTTTTCTTTTAACAACGCTACAAGATCAAAGAATGTTCCAGGGCGTACATGCCAAGGTTTGCTTTTGGGGTTGTGCATTAATCTATCGTCAAGTGGAAATTAAAAGTGATTGCTTTATTATGCTTTAGCCCCTTTATCATATGTAAAGGGATTTTACTAAGTTTGCACGTAAAGCTACTTTGGATAATTACAGCTTATCGCTCTATATAAGGAATCTTTTGCTAATGAATATCTTCAGTGGAGTTATGACCTGTGACCATTAACTGTTGTTTTGGTATCAGGATTTTTCTGAAGTGACACATATGTACTTATTGGCTGAATGCCTAAATGTTACAGCTTTTAGCAAGAATTGCAGTAAAAAAATTCAGATGTTTTGCTGGTCAAATCTACTATTAAACAGTACTAATTAATATGACTCAAATTTCTCTTGTGTTTGTTTTTTAATTGTTTTGTACTCAGTAAGGACATTGCATTTAGGTTTGGGTGAGCACACAGACAGGAGTTTACTGATGAATGGGAACATATGCTGAACTTGTTGAGATGAAACATTGTGTTGTTATCATATCACATGGTTAACCACACTTATACATGTCATAGAAGAACCAACACCCAGCAACAATGGGAGAAGGATTCTGGTTGGACAGTTAGGGATAATTCCCTGTTTATATAGCTAATTAAGCTCCATTGAGTTTATGCCTTATTTGGTTAGGGCCACAACTAGTACAATTGTACAACACGCGGGTTTGAATTCCTTTTCATGTAACCAGAGAAATAAACTATCTTGTGTTGTCCTAGATTGAATTTCAGCGTGTAATCTCCGCTATGAATAAATTGAGTATGTAATGGGATATTATACATTATCTTAGAAAGGAATTATTTAATGAGAAACTCTGCTTCAATCTATGATAAAAAAAATACAATTTTAGACCGAAGTGATGCATTCCTTAATCCTATGTGAATTATTCAGGTTGGAATGAACTGCTGGAGGAGTTTTCAGAAATTGTCCTAATTGCCATTTATTATGAAATAACAAATAAACATTATATTCCTCATAAGTTTGACTTTTTTTTAAGTGATTACTGATTCATGGTGAACAACTAAGCATAACATGAAGCATGTCTGGCACAAGCTTGGCTAGCCTTTTTTATTCTACACTCTCATTGTATTATATTTTTTCTGGCCAATTTTATTATACACTCTTATTTTGTCTTGAACCAAAACCAATAATCAAATAGCTGGAATTATAATGAAGAACAAAATTAAAAGAAGGTAACAGGCTTACTGGTTGAATCTGCATGGATCCGATATCACCATCACCATCCTCATACTCTACCAAAAGAGAAAGCCAGGATTCTGTTGATCCTTCATTTACATGAAAAGCTATGTTCTCATTACGGTATTTGCAGGGAGTCCTGTTATATTACAACATTATTTAAACTTTAATATGCGTTGTGTATCATGTAAATACAGGTACAGGATACAGGTGTACTTAGTTTTATTCTTTTACATGCCAGTTTAGGCTTCAAAATTTATCAGATGATTAAAAAAAGCTATAAAAGAACATGGGCTTCACCTAAAGTTCAAGCGTGCTAAATAAAGAAAAGAATCCAAAAAGGGTGCATGCAATACAACAATGAAATCTGCGCTTGGACCTTGAAAAAAGGCCGAGGGTATAAATGTCAATTCAGGTTGCAAGTGAAAAAGGTTAACTTCAGTTATGTTGGTTCACAAGCCGAAAATCACATCATTTCAATTTTGGCAGAGGTGAAAATATCAAGACAAACCCCAAGCAGGAATTAGAAGACCCCTTTGTTTTTTTATAATTCCTCAAAAAAAAAAAGACCCCTTTGTCTCTATCCAGTACAGACTGTTCACCTCTGCTTCTACCAACGTGACACAGTTGTAATGACATCTACACCCTTACTTTAAAGTTAATCGAGGTAACTAAACATAATTGTTTCTCCAAAGTAAAACTAACAAAGGCAATTCAGTTGGAGGATAGGAGAAGTTAAACTTTCTTCAACTCCTCTCTGAAGAAGATTACCATAATAATTCACATTTTTAAAAGATAAGACATTTTCTATGAATTGAACAGCACTATGTTTTCATACCTCCTGTACACAACCGAAAGTTCGCCGCGGTTTCTGAGCTGGGGCCCATGGCCACCAATAGCCATGCGACTAAATGCCGCGCCACTCAAATCAAAAACATGGTTCTGCTCAGAGGAACAGCCGGGACACTCGTCTGTGATGATTACTGTAACAGCTCTTCGGGAGCATATTGACGGGTCGAGGCACTTGACCTTATAACATGCACCGCAACCTTCACCGCCCTTGAACAGAAGCGGGCTCACTGCACCGACTCGGGCTTTGTATGGGACCACATCTACCAGTGAACCATAACCGCAAGCACCACCTTAAAATGTAAAGAGGATCAGAGAAATTTTTTTACAACATTATGAATTTTTTAGGGGTGGTATTGAATATTGTTTCAAGAAGCCGAGCAAAGAGTTTAGCAGCACTCAGCTGACAGTCTCTGCTCTTGCTGAGCACGCGCGAGGCACGTGGTTAGCACCCACTATGCACCACTTAGTCGTCAGGTAAGCTGGTAAGGTAACAAAGCCCTCGTCCGAAACTTATTAAACCCGATATATGATAATAAATGTTTGCGTCAGGTAAACTATAGTGTATTATTAAATAGTGGGACTAGTTATCTTGTCCAAGTGCAACCCTGTTCAGTCATTAAATGGTAAACCAGGTGGACGTACACAACTACAAATATCTGCGGGGAAATGGATCCAATACTTGGTGGACCCATTATTTTGACACGTATCCATATATAACCAACTGGGACCCACAGAAAAGTCCGGGTCGTATACGGTATTCCAAATACAGGTCCGTATACTGGATCCGATGGTACCTACGCTCACAGGAAACAACGGCTAGAAAAACGTGCAGTGCCGCGAGCCACGCGCCAAATGCTAACAAGTAGCGCAATTCCCTCCCAACGGTTAAAATAATTTAATTCCATCCCACCCATTGTTCATTGTACAATAAGCACCAATAATAGTTACGCCGTCTCTTAAGGCAAAAATGTAAACAAACAGCATTGGTAAATAAAATTGCTGAAATTGAATTACGTAATTAATAACTACACTAACAATTAGCATGCAAACAAAAGTGAGGTACAATGTGGGAGAATTTGAGAGCATACCGGTGCTACCGTCGCCGTCGGCTTCGCCGTACCAGGTTGCGATAGCAGGATGCCATTGCGGGTCGGAAACTTGGAATGAGACGGCGGAGCGGAGAGAGAGCAATGTGGGAAGGAGGAAAGGGAAGATGATGGAAAAGGAGAAAGAGAGAGCTGCCATTTGTTAAGGGGCTTCTTTTTTGGTTCCTCTCTCTGCTCTCCTGGGTGACTATTTCTAATTTAAGGCCGCAATTTAGGCTTGAAGAGAGCCTAACGCGGCAATCCCAGTGAACAGAGCAGAGAGAAAGAGAGAGAGGTTGAAACGGACAAGGGAACAAGCGAGAGTATAGTAGCAGAGTATCAGTAGACTCTCAATTTATAAAGTGGAGACATGAAAGAGCGGCTGTTAATTTTTTTTGCCCTTTTCCCACCTTTTTAACCATTTGCTATTTGAGGGGGGAGGGGACCCTTTTTCACATGTGCCCCTAAAAATGATACATTTAGGTCTTCTCACTGATGAGTGTTTACACTTTACACTTTACAACATGCGTATTCTTCGGAATAATCTTCTTCAAATTATTGATTTACTTTATTCAGATGGTAAATTTTAATGCATGATAGAACTTATAACAGGTCTCTCATTTACGAATAGTTAAGCAGACCAATATTTGATATTTCAATACGATATAGAAACAATTATTTATTTATTGATATTTAAGTTTATTTTTCTTACCGAAAGCTTACAAGAACTATTTAGTTTCTTCAAATTTCGCACAAAAAAAATGCATTCATTTTTTTTTTTAATTAGGGTCCCTTGTTCTTTGACACTTGTAAATTGTTGAAGTAAATAACAAATTTCAGAACTCAAGGATGCATATCTGTAAACAAAACTTTTACATTCAATAACATTAACTGTTTGTTATGCACACCCTTGACACTTGACAGAAGACTCGCTACACGATGCAGTGAAAGAGGTTTCGGATTCTCTACAACTGTAAGGCATTAAAATAACAGTTTAATACTGCTCTACGAGTTGGAGGGGATCCAAGCATTGGGAAAAGGCATGGCACCTCGTCAAAGTCAAACAGTCAAAATAACAGCGAAAGAGTACACAATGGAAAAGAAAGGCGTACGTGTATCAGAATTTTGACAGATTTCGATGAGACTAAAGAAGTTAAAGAATCCGATACCAGCGAGTCTTCTTTTCCATCCGCTTGTCGCTCTGCCCATGTGCAAGGCACAAATACGAATTGACTAAAATACCCTCGTTAGGTAGGCTCTTTGGATTTTACACCGACGGTTGCTCATGTGAGCGCGCGACCGTTAACCCTTTATTTTATTATAAGATGAATTACCACGAGGAAATGAGGAATGAAGGAAAGAATGGCAGGGAAAAATAATGAAGAAAAATCAAGGATTGCATGTGTTAGTTGATGCGTCAATTCCCCGGCAAATCAGTTTACATGGAGCCCAACAAACGGCCACATCTTCTTGGGAAAGAAACCGATTCTCATATTTCGCTTTTATTTTTTCTTTTGATTGAAGTGGAGCTAGAATTGCGGGATAAATTATTAAAATGAAACCCAGCTCTTCCCACTTCATTTGAAGCCTCTTTTGGTTGTTGGGGCTTTACAAGTCAGAAGTTTTGCATGTGCTGATCAAATTTATTATAAGCCAACATGAAGTGGTTTAATTTATTAAAATGTTTGATAATTGAATGTTTGTTTTTTCTTTTGTTTGGATAATTGTTTTAATCGTGCACATTTTCTTTCATCCTGTTTTTGTTTTTACAGGAATATGAATTTATGAGCCTTACTAACAGTATGTTCGCATTTTGGAGTTCTTTAGATTTTATATGAATTATGATATCTAACTTCTGACCGCATTTATTCATTTAAATGTGATTCCATTCAAAATTTTCATCACCAGAAAACCTTTTCTAAATCACCGTTTTATTTCTTATACAGAGCAATATCCATGGAAACTTTTTCTTTTCGAAAGAGAGTGCCTTGAGGATCATTGTTTCTACTAGTTTAAAAGCATGGTTTCAAAAAACATTGTAAAACATTGTGTCATAACATGAAGGAAGGTTAATTATTAGTTTAGCAATTAAGCAAATAGAATTGCCAACAAATCATGATTACTGTATTTTTAACAAAATGTATTTTTTTTTATTTTTACAAAGTTCAAAGTATAAATAATGCATTTCTGATCTCTAACATTATAACTTTAATACTATAATGCAGTAAACTAAATTTTGCAAAGTTTTTTTTGTCAAAAGTCAAAACCAAATAGTACTTAACCGGCTCATACAAAATAATATCTTATTACCATTTTATATCTTTCTTACAGGAAGTGATCTTAAGAATAATTATTTTTATTGTTTTTCCAAAGTCTATAAAATCAATTAGTACCTCACAATGCAAAAAAATTCCCTTCATACCAAGTACTTCCCCCTAAGCTAATTAAGGTCACAGCCAATAATACAGTATAATTCCACCAATAATACAACATTCCCACAAAAGTAACATGGCATACAACTGTCTATATTAGAAATAAAACCAATATAAGTCAACATTTACCCAATAATACACTATAATTCTACCAATCAAGAAGATGATCTCGTCGTTAATTATTATTTCTCCAGTTCAGAATTATCGTCAAGCACCACAGCGTGTCAGAGAGATGCACTAATTCCAGAAATATTTATTATGTTTCTAAAACTAAAACATTATGCTCTAACTCGCTCTAGCCCTTGAAGATAAATTTATCAATATTATGATGTGACATATAATCCCAAGATTCTTTTAAAAAAAGCCGAGTTTAGGGATTTGTAAGGTTAAATATTATCCAAAAAAAAATTTGTACAACAAACAATGCAAATATAATTGATCAACAGTCTCTGTTTGATAAAAGAAAAAAAAAAAAGGACCTCATTAAAATTCAACCTTAAAGATCTAATCAAATAAATACCTTGATTTTTAAAGGTATTTGAGGTTTCATATCGCCCCCTTAAAAAGGAAATTAATTTCTGTAAAATTCAAAAATGAATATATATATATATATATAATGCACAGTAAAATCCCTTTTGATTTCCAAATTAAAATTTTCCGGCCAAACTTTTTTATTCTATTTGCATAGATAAGCTTAACAAACCGAATAATCTGTTAAACTTAAGTACAAACTAAACCAAATAAACCGAACTTTAATTCTGTTAGTTCGCTTAAACCAAACTACTATGAAATGTTTAAGTTATAACTTAATATACAAGTATTAACTTGATAATTTATATGTTTGATATTACAACACTAACATACTATTTACTAAGAGTAGAACTAGGGTGCTCCTAAGCTCACCAAGTCCTTCGTGAGCGCGACTCTAAAACCTATCGAATTGACTTCAAACGACATTTTCAAACCGTTAGATGTTCAATCTATATTAAAATGTGCTTGGAGACCAAATTTTATAGTTTTTGGAATTTTTTTACTATTTATTAAGATGGTTTGAAAATCGCTGTTTTTATTAAAATTTTGCACCATTGGAAAACAGCGATTTTCAAACCATCTTAATATATAGTAAAAAAAAATCCAAAAAATGTAAAATTTGGTCTCCAAGCACATTTTAATATAGATTGAACATCTAACGGTTTAGAAATGTCGTTTGAAGTCAATTCGATAGGTTTTAGAGTCGTGCTCACGGAAGGGCTTGGTGAGCTTAGGAGCACCCTAGTTCTACTCATTTACTAATATTTTCATTCATTTGGTTTAATTTGTTCGGTTTATTTGGATATTAATTGTCAAAACCGAACTCTAAATTTAAAATTGAATTTCTACCGCTTACTTTGCTATAATGATTAAATCAAGAGTGTATATAATTTTTGGGCACGTTGGCAACATAACTTAAGATTAGGTCAGAAGTGTGTATATAATTCAAAACAATGTAGTAAGATTAATTATGACGCATGTTAGCAGACAGTTAATTAAAGTGCATAATTTTCTAATAGTTATTGCGCACGGTGATGATGGCTATTTACATCCCGGTATTGATTTGACTGATTAGTGATTAGCACGCTTAATTTTTTTTTTCTTACCAGGTAATTAATTAATATACTAAAATTTAAAGTCTAGCAAGTTATTGCTCATTGCTGTTTTTAGATCATTTTAAGCTCATTCCTTGCATTTTATTTTCTTAGCACATTTCATTTTCCTTAACATCATTTTAAGTCTCCTTGACACCTTTTCACAAAATGTGCCAAGAAAAGCTCCTTTTGTTCAAAGAAATACAAGCAAAAATAAAAAATATATATGAGTGATGCTTCTATGGACATAAGGACCTATTTGTAAAATGAACATATTTTCATTTTCAAAGTTCAAATAGTCGATCCGACCATTCAACATTATCTCCATATTAAAATGTACTTGGAGGTCAAATTTTACATTTTTTTTGAATTTTTTTACTATTTATTAAGTATTTTACAAAAACTAGTCAAATTCAGACCATTGAATTTTGTAAAATACTTAATAAATAGTAAATAATTCAAAAAAATGTAAAATTTGACCTCCAAGTACATTTTAATATGGAGATAATGTTGAACGGTCGGATCGACTGTTTGAACTTTGAAAATGAAAATATGTTCATTTTACAAATAGATCCTTATGTCCATAGAAGAATTTGCCAATATATATATGTACTACTGGTCAAAATCATTGTTAAGACATACCAAGCCAATTAGTCCAAACCAAGTATTAATTGCTTTAAGTCCAGGGTTTAAACATTCAGTTACCTTAATCAAGTTCACAAAACCCATGGCATCGTTTATATCGGTGGTGGTACCCGCTTATGTACGGAAATCATGGTATATAGTGTGTTCCTCAAGCAAGAACATACTAAAACTTAGCAATAAATTATCATGATCTCAAGGAATTTTCCATTCAAGTCTGTGTACGGCCAAATACCTCTTTAACCTTTCTCAGATACTCCAGCGCATCTTGGCTAGTGATATTATTCTTGCTTCCCCCTTGCCATTTTTCACTGATGAACCTTTGAACTTGATATTAAAACGAATTACACCTTGTTTGGATGGAGAGTAGAGGAAGGAAGGGGAGGTGAATAATAAAAGAGAATGGAATGGAATAGAAAGGAAGATTAACATATTTAACTTTTTTGTGTTTGGATGATTAATGAGGAAAAATAAATTTAATTTTTCTTTATGTCTAATTTCTTGTTTGGTTGATTAAAATTTAAAAGGTTAATGAGAAATTTAGTGGTTGTTGTAGGTTTGTGACAAAAAAACTTATATGAGAATTATATAGGTAAGATATAAAGTTGGACATTTGTGTTTTTTGTTCTAAAAATATTTGCAATAAAATTTATTTTCATCCGTTACACCTCAAATCGGGAGAGAAACCGATTATATTAATTGTAATGATACAAGGTTAAACCTTTCACCTCCTGTACCTTTCACCTCCGACATAATTTTGTCAACCAAACAATGATTCGACGGAAAATTTTCTTTTCTTTCCATTCCCTCCCTTCCTCTACTCTCCATCCAAATAAGGTGTTAAAGATTAAGTTTTTCGGTGCATCTTCTTCAATGTATCTATAAAAAAAAAAAAAAAAAAATCAAGTAGCCATGTTTTTTTTTTCCTTCCTTTTTTTATTGAAGTGATGCCCTTCACATATACTCGAATCAACTCGAAAGAATTAAATTTGGTCCCGAATGAATCATCTCTAAATTGATCAAGTCATATCTACATTATTAAGTTGTAAAAAAAGAATCATGTATATGTATGATATCAGTAGAATTATAGCTGAACCTCTTCTTAGTAAAATTATACTGTGGAGATTATATAACCAATAGAATACCTCTGGATCAATGTGGTAAATTAGAAAATTAACCTTGCAAAATAAAATATACCATGTCAATTTCAGAACTTTAATCTTTCCTAATATCCTAGATCATATAAATTCAAAAATGGAGTGATTGAAATTTTACAAACAAAAGTTACCTACTTAGCCTATACTAATTAAATTTAGCAAACACTTAATATATATATTCCGATGGTAGTGGAAATTCCTGATATGATACTTTGAAAACATCAATAGCCTCACATATCTACCAGAAATTATAACATTCTTAACCGATTTCTCATCTTTGGTTTATGTAATTCTTTCAATACACAATCTAAAACATGATTCAACCAAAAGAACATGAGATATATAACTGAACTTCGACAAAAAGCGCAATAAAAAAAATGAGACGACAAAAACATGGAGGTGATTTTGCAACGTTCAAGAAAAAGCCAAGTGCGAAATTTAAAATACCCAAAAAATATTAATACACCCGAAAAATAATTAATGGAAAAATGAAAGTACCGATCATGCTAATTGAGGTCAAGAGGCGCGTACCTACCAAACTCAGGACCCATGGTGACTCTGCACAAATCTCAAAGCAAAAGGCAAAGAAAGGTTGAGTGCGGCAAAATTGATTCAGAGTAAGAGAAACAGAAAGTTCAAATTTTACTGTTCAAGCGAGAGCGAAAGAGAAACACATTTGTTTTTTTTATTTGTGTATCAAAAACTACTTGTTCCAAAACCAAAAGCACTTGTCTCCATTGGTTATGATTTCGTTAAGATTTATGTATCTTCTTTGTTTGTTAAGAATTATTTCTTGATAAGAAGATGATTTATATACTTTTTTCAAGTTTTTCGTGTGTGTTGTCATTATCATGAAACTCAATTTTTTTAAAACGCATTAAAAAAATCGTTGTGAAAAATAACGCACCATAACTCGTATTATCTCTTAATAACAACAATCGTAATTTTTCAAATTTGCTCTTGTATAAATTTAATTCCCCGGTTTGCCTCAAAAAAAAATTTTCAGTCTAACACATCAATACTTGATTTGATTTGGGTTCAAATATGTCTAATAATCCCCCGATAAATATTTTCCAAGTCATTCTATCATTTTCTAAGCTCACTCGCTCAACACCAAATTTCAGCTTCTCCAATCAAAATATTTATCGTATTTAAATAGTCAATTTCTAAGTATTTGTCATGTCAAATTTCGAAAATTTTGCATTTGGAATGTTTAGGGTAGTAGGTGTATTGGAACTAGATCCGATTTCATATACGATTTACCATCTGGACTTAGTTATAAATTGATTATTCATGATCATAAACTTATTTATTTTTTCACATTTCTAATTTAATTTCTCAACTTGATCCTCAGAATATGAATAGATCGTAAATACCACATAATTTGATATATATTTTTTTTGTTGAGTACATTGACGCTTAAAATAATAGATAAAACTAAACACAAACTACATGAGATGAGATATGCTAGAATTATTACATTCACGCTGATATAATAAGAACTAAACCCAAATTGAATTCCTTTTGGAGGGAACATGCTCTATTATAATTGTGCATGATAACATGTAAAAATTGAATTTTTAACACAAACTGCATGTTAGTAGGGGTATTTTTTGGATTTGGTTAAATTGATTTTGTAAGTGAGAGAGTTCGGACTAAACAGTTTGGTTTTTCGGTTAAATGGATAGGTTCGGTTTAGAAAATTTTAAAACAGTTAGACAGAGCCAACCAAAATTTTTAACTCGTCCCTCGTGCCTCGTGCCTCGTCCGAACCAAACTTTTAAAAAATATATTCAGAAATCATGACATAATGTACATTGATTGGTCCGGCTTAAAACCCGTTAAACTGAACCAAACAATTTTTTTCAATCCATTTAAAAAAATAAAAAAAATTAACAAAAAAAATGTTTTTTTTTATGATTAATCTTCTTATTTCGGTTCAACCAAACAAATTGAAATTTAGTTTAGTTTGTTTGGTTCGGTTTTAATTTGGTTGATAAGTTTGTTTCGGTCAGTTCGATTGTATTTTTGATAACTAAATAAATTTTAATTGCCTATTTTATTTTGATTTTATTCAAACCGAACTGATGAACACCTTTACTTTTTGTTATTTGGGCTAACAGGGATTTTAACACCTCTTAAATTGTAACTAGACCGTAATTAGATCAGATAGTTCAAAAAAACTTATATTTGAAATATTAAATCTCAAATAAACAATCTAGAGCTGTTTGAAATAACCCAATTAATTCCGTACAGTTGAAGAGAAGCTAATTCCAAAGGAGAAATGTTTCTATTCGACAAGCACAAATTCATTTCTTTCTATTGGCAATCTCGGTACATTCTTAGCATCTTTATTTGTTTTTTTTTAAAGTCGAGCACCTCTATGTAGAAAGATGAGACTCGATAAACATAATTTATGTTGCAGAAAATAGATTTAAAATTTAAGTAGTACGGTCTAAAACTTTGTCAACTCAATTGAGAATGCGGACATGTAAATATGAAAATTCATATTCTCTGCATTAACACACCGTTTGAGTTTAGATTCGGATCATCCGATAAGAATATACATGAATATTAAAAAAACAATTTTTTATTACAAACGTAAACCAGATTGATCTGAATTCTGATTAGACAGTCCACAGTCCCGAACTAAACTCAAATGATTTGTTAATGCGGAAGATGTGTATACATGAAATACGAATTCACATCCTCCCCGATACCGTAAAAGAGAATATTTTAGAACTAGTAGATCTAAACCGTTCTTTTTAACTTTGCACGAATCTCAAAGCAGCTGAGGATAAATCTCAAACCATAAAGTAAAGGGAATCTTTTACACATATTGGAGATGATACTTGTTCCGTGAAATACTGGGCCTGGGCCTGGGCCTATTAAACGATTAAGAATATATTTATTATTTAAATTTCGTGGACCCCATGTTCAGCGACTGACGGAATGATCTATGGTTATGCAGATCCTGCACAGATGGAGAAGTGCAACGCGAGACGGAAGGAATATGATCATATAATTCCGTCTTTCACGGCCGCACCTAGCGGAAAGGGATATGGATTACAGGATCTAGTAATGATAATTAATTAATTTAGTACAGTTTCGTCAGTTGATTGGTTATTGTAGAGCTGAAATGAACAGCTCTCTCCTTGTGTCTCTTAATTTGTCCATATTCATGTTTGGCTTTCACCCAATTAAATAGCCATGACCACTAATGTGTCGTTTCTTAGGTGCTCTCTTTAACCAAAGCTTTTGTGGTTGTTTGTGTTGATGAGTTTTTTGCAGAGTAGAGAAAATAGCAGTTGTGCTTGGGTTATTTTAAATAGGTAAAATACAAGAATTATGTTGTCTTAAAAATTTTAATATTGAAAAAAAATTGCGTTATAGTTGGCTCATAGAATGTGAAGGAAAATGAGGTTAAATGGAAGAGATGATAGGAAAAAAAGTTATCATATTTTTCATTTTCTTTTTGGATTTGTCTTGTTTTATTTCATTGCATCTCAATTGTAAAAATAATAAAAATTAAGAGGATTAAATGTCATAATTTTGTCAAGATGCATACCGTGAATATGAATAGATGTTGTTAATAAAAGAAAAAAATTATAAATAAACGAAAGCAAGCTAAAACATTCACTAAAACAATGAATGTTTGTAGTAAAAAAACAAAAAAAAATTATACATAGCCGCTTGCTCAAATTAGTGGCATTTGAACATAATCAAGTAGAGGATTTATCGTCAATATTTTTTTATGCCATAACTTCTACTTACATAAACTTTTCAAAATTCTGTGAAACTTATATTATATAGTGATCTTGTTTTTCTTTTCAAGCGATAATTTACACATTTATAATTCGTAATTTATTTTTTATAATATCAAGAATCCATATAATATACTGGATACATCAAGTTAATCGTTGTTACAACGAAGTTTTATGTGCTTCATCTTTTATCTTTTTTATCATATAAAATATAAACTCAAAAGCAACAAACAATTTAACGTGGTGGCCCATTGTTAGTAAAAAAGGACAGGGATAATAATCTGAAGTTCTGATTTTTATTCTGAATTTTAAAATGTTAAAAAAAAAAACTGCAATAATCATATGATTATAAGATCCTTACTTATTTGTGACCACAGAAAATCAAAGGTTGAAAGAACACCTTTCCAAGTTCAAGCATTCCGGTCAATAGTAGTTGGAGACCGTTCCAAATTTCCACTAGAGAAGCACAATCAATGTAATTAATCAGACGCATGGAAACAGCACTCTCTTTCTGTGGGGATACTTGCACAGTTTCTACACTAAATTCATTTTCCATTATTCTAGGCCCACAAAATGTTACAGAATATATACTTCTTTTTACTTTTCAAGGGACTTGCCGACACTTTCTACGGGATTTAATCTTGCAGTAATCAATTTTCTTCTTGACTAAGCACAAATTTTTGTTTTCTGTGAGCCTCAGTAGGGACGATAAAATTATGTTTGTATGCACTGAGGAAGAACAGTGCGAAATTCATAGCAATGTACGATACTTCATGTTTGTATGCATGGAAACAATGCATGTGTTCTATGCGAAGCAGGAATTATGGAGTCAGCGGTACACCTATTTTTCCAATGTCCTTATTCTTTGGGATATTTGGAACAGGGTGCACACTACTATTGGATGCGATTTGCTGGTACAGGGTGGATCGGTACAGGAAGTTTGGAGGAAATCCTTTAACAAGGTCAAGCACAATCCTGTAATGCGTACAAGATGGTAAGGGTTCTTTCCGGCAATTTGTTGGTTTATCTGGAGACACCGCAACAGCAGAATTTTTTAAGACAGAGCAGTTGCAGCTGATGTAGTTGCGCAATGGATTATCAGTGAGGCAACACTCTGGGAAGAGAATTGCGGAGGATACAGAGGACACGAAAGACACTCATTTGCCTAAATTCTGTTTTATCTTATTTATGTTCACATAAGGGACTGTAAATCTGTAATTGATCAGGGTTTTATTTTTATGTATGTTGCTAGAATACGTGCATGCAGGGCACTATTCTAGGATGCTGCGGACAAACTATGCAACCCAATCTTTTATTTCTCTAATACAGCACACCTGGCAGCCATTGCCCGGTCTTTTCAAAAAAAAAAACAGGGAGCATGCTACCTTAACATGTCAAAATGAGGTCAATCAGGAGTCAGGACCAGTGAGCGTGAATTCGGATCCGGTAAGCTATCTGATCCCGTCAGATTAGATCCGGATCGTTCAACTGAATCTACTCAAAATTTAACGTTTTTGTGAGCCCCTTTATATTTCAAATAAACATAAATTTCTTTTATTCGGCTTAAACTAACTTCATACGGTCAGGTACCGCAGAGGATATTTACTCATCCTTCTATCATCCTATTTGTGGAATGGGAGGGGTTGGCACGGATCTTAACAAAATCCTTTACCGTATTTACTGCCGGGATACAAATTCCATAATTTAAATAACTGCCGGGATACAAATTCCATTTTTTTGGGCCAAAAATGCTTTCTTTGTGCATCTTTAAAACTAAAGTCAAATATGAATGAGGATCAATTAAATAAAATTTTCATTCTGTATATGGTAATCAATTTAACACTACCAATAACATTTTATACTAAATATAAAATTAAAAAAATGGAAGTAAATTGTTCCCATCTTTTCAACGTGGCCACTGTCTCTACTTGTCACTTCTTGCTTAGCAAAATCTTGACCAGTAAGCGGTAACAATTGAGTTTTAATCAGGCTAAAGTACAACCTAAGTTGAAGAACAAATTCTAAATTTCATCACGTAAACAGACGAGAAAACATAGTTGTGGACTTAACATGGAGTAAGGAAGTGAGAGAAGAAAATAGAAAAAGGTTTGACAGGGTTTGGATTTGGTTATGGAGAAACAATTTATGAGAAAGAAAGGGCCTTACGGTTATGGGTCTTATTATGTCTTTAGGTGCAATTTATGTATTTTCTTTGCCTTTATTACGGGCCTTACGCCTCTTTTTAGCGATTAAGTGAAAGATAAGAGGGCTGAGGCCCATTTTTAATTTAAAAAAATTTCAACTTTTTTTTGTGGCCGATGATATAAAATATATTCTTATTAAAATTTGACCATATATATTGGATAACTATATTAGTTTCGTTTTATCGTAGCGACCTTTTAACCACATAATTTAAAAGTAAAGCTTTATATATATTCTTTTTCTTGACCATTTCATCAAGGTCAAATAAATTTTAATCCTAGTCGTTCAAACAGGTTAAAAAGTATTATTAACGAAAAATGTATCTGCACGAATAAATTTAATAATTCAATCCAAATCAGCATTAAATAAATTCATATATAGATCTTAAAGTTGTATCTAATAATTTATTAAATCGGCATATACATCTTGAAAAAGTATTTATCTTAATTTTTTTATTCCCATTTAGATCTTGATCCTAATTTGGAATCCCAATTTAATACTTTTCTTTGTGTTTTTATCTTTTAGTATATCATTACTGTAGCACAAATGCTACCGACTTGTACAAAAAAAATATTATATAGTCTCAAAATATATCTATATTAAACAAATTCTGTTCATAAACACGAGACATACATTTCACAAATAAATTCGCCTCAATCTGAAATAATCTCAAATGCAACATATATACATTTTAAACTCATCTTTCAACCTTAATATTTTCTATTTCATAAAATGTTAAAGTCCAAACTAATGCACAAAGACTACTACCAATAGGGCATAAAATTCATGTTATGACATGTTTTGAATAAATGTATGTGTTTAGACACATAAAATTTCAAACTTTGAATAAAAATGAGAAGTAACAAACACATGTAGATTGTCAAATATTTAAAATAAAAAATATTATTACATACAATTAATAAATCTTTTTTCCAAGCTAGTGCAGTACTTAACTCGTTATCTTCTTTTCTCAATAGTAATTTAGCATTTCTATTAATACTACAAAATTATTGAATCGGATCAATTTAAAAATTGTTATATCTTTCTGGATCTGACCTTTGATCAGTTTAGATTTTATTTATCACAGCCGCCAAACGGTTGAAACCATTTGACTTAAGTTTGGTTGGATTGAGAATATGCTATTTTTAATTTGGTTATTCTAACTATTTTTAATTTGCAACCAAACATAATCTTGAAGGAGATCAGCAAATTAAACGAGCAGCTAGAGCACTGCGATAATAATTAAAAAAAAAAAGAAGGGGGAATTTCATATATACCCACAAAAATCCCGAAATTTCATATTTTTCTACTCTAAAAGTCATAATTTACTCTTCAAACTTTTAAAATCTAACATATTTCTTTGATTTACCGACTTTTCTACTAAAACTTATTTTAAATTTATAAAGTATTTATTTTTTCGTTTATTAAAAAAAGATAAAAATATGTAACATATTTTAGAGAAATAAGAATGACTTCAAAGTATACTTATACATGACGCAAAGAAAATGAATGGGGAGCCAATATGGTATTACATGCAGAGTTAAATATTTATGGCAGGTAAATAGATCAAATGTCAACTTGAAGTATCGTGAGGATTCTTAGCAAGGGAGGGAAAAAAGTAACCGGCGGTGAGAGGAAGCTAGAAGGGAGAGGGATAGGAAAAGTGGGGGCCGCAAGGACATTTTGCTAATAATTTTAGAAAGTGAATACTTTGTTTATGATTTTCAAAAAATATTTTTGTAAAATTTTCCTTTTTCTATATTTGGAAATTAAAAATTTTATTTTTTAAATAATTAGTATGATTTTATGCCATTCAAATTCAATGGATTATGAGGAACTACAAGAATGTTAAGGTTCTTTATAAAAATATTATAAGAGATTGTGAAAATATTACGATTTCGTTATTTTTCATCCATTCTTTTAATCATGTCATAGAAAATCTGAAAATTAAAGAAATATTAACAATGCTAAGTTTCTCTTTAAGATCTATTAACTCATTTGTTGTCATTATTTTTCATTTAATTTTGTATTTTCTTGTTACATGATTATAGGAATAGATGAATATAAAAGGAACTTTGGAAATTTACAAAACAATTGTTGTATACGATTACTTCGATTGAAAAATACTGTAATTTTATTCGTAATTTGTAAATTAAATTTGAATTATTAAAATAATTGCGGTATAGGAGTATAGCAAGGGAACCAAACATCATGAACCACATAATCTGGGAATTAAAAATTAAAGTAGAATTAGGATGTTCTTAAGTTCATCAAATTTTTTGTGAGTTTAATTTAAAAAAATATGTCGGCTGTTTTTCAAATGACGAATTGAAATTATCAAAATTGATCTACTTCTCGAGAGTGATACGTTTAAATATATGATTTATAAATTTTTGAATTAATTTTGAATATAGTCAACTGATGAAAAAAAAAATATATATATTTAATTAGCTTATAAATATTTTTTATACCACTTAATTTTATATTAAATTAATTTATAAATTTATAAACTTTATATGTGGGTGTATCACCTTTCACCTGTATATTAGATCGGAGCAGCAATTAAAAATTTTCATTTAAAATTTTGATAGATATTTTTTTTGATAAAAGTGATATATACCACAAATTTCATTAAGAAACGAAACCTACAGAGTTTTTATCAGACGTGGTACCAAATCTCTGGTACTTGTCTGCTATATCCCAAAACATATTACATCAAATACCAACACATATCCTACTATACTATCAAATTAGAAAAGCTAAACAATTTGCAACATAAAATACTGAGTAGTCTATCTGTAAACTATCGTCATCATTTTGATGGATTTTAAAATTAAAATTATTATCATCCCTTTTTTTTTTCTAGTAAACTATTATTGCCCGACATTTTTATTAATACCCTACGTTCAATAAAAATTATTAAAAATACCCACGGTCCCAAATTTTTTTTAAAAATACCCATACTGGCCAATTATTGGCCGGTTCTGTGATTTTTTTTTTTTTTTAGAGAAAAATTGCTAAAATGCTGAAATGAAATCTAACACAAAAAAATTGAATTATTTTTTTAAATATTTGTTAGAAAATACGCTACGAATAGGGCTGATTTTGTGCTAAAATACGGTAAATTACAATAATTATGCTAAAATACGGTAAATTTACTAAAATGCTGAAATTACAATAATTATGTAGAATTATGCTAAAATACGGTAAATTACGCTAAATTACGTATGAATAGGGCCGATTTTGTGCCATCTTTCATAAATCATAAAAAATAGTAAAAAAAATTCCAAAAAATAATAAAAATTGGTATTCTACAAGTTCATTATATAACTAATTTACTGAGCTACGTAGATTGAATAATAAAAGTGAAAATCTCAATCAAAAACTTCAACTGAAGTTTTGAGGCCCTTCTCTTTGTTTTTTGGCGATTCTGAATTTGGCTTCTAGCATCGCAAGCACGGACGATGCGCATTTTCGCAAGCTTTCCGAAAAGTGGTCATTTGCTGAAATCGGACACTCGAGCGCTGTTTTATGGCCGTTTGAAGTTTCGTCGTCGTTTTTCCCCTTCTCAGTGAAGATATCATCCCTATTTGTACGTAATTTAGCGTACTTTACCGTATTCTAGCATAATTCTACATAATTATTGTAATTTACTGTAATTCAGCATAAATCAAGTAATTTAGCGTGTTTTAGTATAAATATGCTAATTATATATAAAAAAAATGTAATCTAGCAAATATTTTAAAATAAATTCTATTTTTTAGTGTTATATTTCAGCATTTTAGCTAATGTCTCTTAAAAAAAAGTTAACATAATTTAAAGTAATCTAGTGTCAATCAGTATAAATTAACATAATTTCAAGTAATTTAGCGTATTTTAGTATAAATATGCTATCAAAAAAATAATCTAACAAATATTTAAAAAAACAATTCAATTTTTTTGTGTTAGATTTCATTTCAGCATTTTAGCAATTTTTCTCTAAAAAAAAAAAAAAAAAAAAAAAAAATCACAAAACCGGCTAATAATTGGCCGGTCGGGAATTTTAATCGGTACCGGCCAATAATTGGCCGGTATGGATATTTTAAAAAAAAATTTGAGACCGTGGGTATTTTTAATAATTTTTATTGAAGGTAGGGTATTAATAAAAAGGATAAAGATTTTTTTCCCCCATCTCCTATCCCCCATTCATCCCCCAATCATTAATTATCTAGGGGACCACAACTTTAAGCACAAAAAGACAAAAGAAAACGTGTATCAATCATTAATTACACTGGGGACCGCTAATTAACTAGGGGGACCACTTATATTTGAAAAATTTACAACTGACGCGCACAAGTATTCATATATAATACATCAAGTATTCATATATAATACATTAAGTATTCATATCTAAGATATCAAGCATTTTAAAAAAAACTGGACATATCACTCACACATTTTTTACACGTTTTTAGAGGTGGTTTTTTTTTCTCCGTTCATTCTAACCAATATTTCTAACAATCTATGAAGAATTTTGCAAATCTAAAATCACAAACGTCTTCTATGCAATTTTCTCTTTCAAATGAGATCCATGATGAAGTACTTTTGAGTTATCCGTCACGCAAGTATTCATACCTCGTAAAATTATTTATATCTCGTCGTGCAAGTATTCATACCACGTCGAGCAAGTATTCATACCTTGTCGAACAAGTATTCATACCTAAGATATCAAGTAAAAAATGATTGAGTGGTAATGAAATTTCAATCGGTAAAAATGAGTGAATGATGTGTCCAGTTTTTTATTTGTGAAATACTGATGAGGTATGAATACTTGCTTGATGAGGTATGAATACTTGAATGACAAGGTATGAATACTTGTGCAACGGACAACTCGAAAGTATGTCATCATGGATCTCATTTGAAAGAGAAAATTACGTAGAAGACGTTCCTGGTTTTAGATTTGCAAAATTCCTCACAGATTGTCAAAAATATTAGTTAGAGTGAACGGAGAAAAAAAAAACCACCTCTAAAAACGTGTAAAAGATGGATAAGTAATGTGTCCAGTTTTTTTTTAAATACTTGATATCTTAGATATGAATACTTCATGCATTATATATGAATACTTTAGAATGCAACTATGAATACTTCTTTTAATAGTAATGAATATGAAAAAGTAGTATGTTTTTCTTTTCCTTTTCTGTTGCCGAATATTCCAAGTTGGTTATCGGTCCCCACCGGCAGTTAAATGCTAAATAACAGATAATTAGCGGTCCCCCCCAGTTGAAAACGCGTTTTTAATTAGTGGTCCCCGTTAATCAAGCGTTTTTGGTTGTCTTTTAGTGCGGAAATCGTGGTCCCCTCTTAATTACCGTTAAAGAATAATTAACAACCTTATCCGGGGGATGAATGGGGGATAGCAACCCGGGTATTGTTAGTCGGTCCCTAATAAAAATGTCGGATTATTGCTGTCCGGATTTTTTTTCTCCGATACCGTACTCCACGTGCAGCCAACGGCATATTTGATTTGGCATAGGTCCAAAACAAAAACAGACTGGATCCATAGGCACGTGACCAGCGACCCACTAGCGCTCTAGCCTCTTCCTCTTCCTCTTCCTCTTCCTCTTCCAAGCTTCAACGGGCCAGAGGCGCGAACAAAGCCAGGGAACGAATCCCTCTTAGAAAGCAATGGTTGTGAAAATGGAGGAAGAGAACAGAGAAGACGGAGTAATGGCGACGGACTTCTTCTGGTCGTACACAGACGAGCCGCACGCCTCGCGGCGCCGTGAGATCCTCTCTAAGTACCCCCAGATCAAAGAGCTGTTCGGACCTGATCCCTGGGCTCTTGTAAAGGTACAACATTTGAACACAGTCAATGCCATTCATAAGTGTATTTGGATGTTCCAGGTTTGTACTGTAGAATTGTCCCAATCTGTCGCGATTGTGAATTTTGCTTTTATAAACATGTAAAATTTGCGAGTGTGGGTTTTGTTTTGTACGGGATCAATTAATTTTGAACTTCGAACGCACGTGCATTGTCATTTCGGCTTGTTGGTTTCAGAAATAGACCTTTCAATGGAATAAAAGGATGACATTTTTCAATGACAACGACAGAAATATGGTACAGCTGCGTATAGGTTTTTCTTATGTAGCTTCATTCGCATTTATTGTTTTTCATAAATGTGCACTGTAATGTATTTGCTTTCTTGATTCAGGGGAATTTCTGTATTCATATATCATTTATGCCTCTTTTCTCACTCTTTTCTAGTTCAAAACTAATGTGCCTTAAATTCAATCTAAGCTTAACAGATCTCTGTAATTTCTTCCCTCTAAAATAATTATAATCAAGATATTTTGGGCATTTATTGGTATCAGAAGTAGATTACTTGAGTCTTTAGGGTTACCATTTTGAATGTCCTGGACTAATCTCTAGCAGGAATGGATTATTTCAGTTTCTGGTTTTTCAGAAAGGCACTACCTGCCTACCGTACCTGTAATTAATATATGACAGCATGTATTGCTTATTTAAAGAAATATTTTCTACATTTTTTGCATTATCTTTTCTTAAAAGAAAAGATAACAATCTCAACACGTTTTACTGATTGATATAAAGCAGAATTGACCAATTGAACTTTATATTGATTTATTTTTGTTTTTTAGGATTTGGCTTGGCTGGCTGAGTTGCCTGCCCATAACCTTATAGATTGATTTGAATTAATTAAATAAGTTATTATTGATTTATTATTATCATTTTATCATCATAGTCATCGTCATTGTTATTGTTGTTATTATTATATATCACCGTTATTAGTGATGGGATTAGATGGGATTCATCGTCGTCATTCTTTGTGCACTGCCGTTGCTCTATCCTCCTCGCTCCTTCAACAAAGCAGGCAGCCAATTTCAATGGCAATGCCTGGTAAATTGTATAGCACTATGAGTCTGGTGCTGTCAGTTCCACAGTACTTTTCTTTGTCAGATATTTTCTCAAAATAATAACATAAGAGTTAACAAAGTTTCTCATCCATTTTCCACAGTTTTAATCTATCATCCACTTCTATATTAAAGGGCCTTTTCTGATAATTTTTTTTTTTTTTTTTGTAGATTGCTGCAGTAGTCCTGCTCCAGCTCTGGGCTGCTACACACCTAGCCACTGCCAACTGGCTGAAAATTCTGACGATCGCCTACTTCTTCGGCTCCTTTTTAAACCACAACCTCTTCCTAGCCATTCATGAGCTGAGTCACAACCTTGCCTTCTCCACCCCCTCCTATAACCGCTGGCTTGGCATCTTCGCCAACCTCCCAGTAGGTGTCCCCATGTCCATCACCTTCCAAAAATACCACCTGGAACACCACCGCTTCCAAGGGGTTGATGGCATTGACATGGACATCCCCAGCCTTGCTGAGTCCTACATGGTCAAAAACACAGTTGCAAAATCAATTTGGGTTATTTTTCAACTGTTTTTCTATGCACTCCGACCCTTGTTTCTGAAACCTAAACCACCTGGCCTGTGGGAGTTCACCAACTTGTTCATCCAACTTGCACTCGATGCGTGTATGGTGCACTTCTGGGGATGGAAGTCACTTGCTTACTTGATTTTGGCGACCTTTGTTGGAGGTGGCATGCACCCTATGGCGGGTCATTTTCTTTCAGAGCATTATGTTTTTAACCCTGATCAGGAGACGTACTCCTACTATGGCCCGTTAAATCTTATGACTTGGAGCGTTGGTTATCATAATGAACACCATGATTTTCCTAGAATACCAGGCCATAGGTTGTACAAGGTGCGAGAGATTGCACCAGAGTATTATGAGAATTTGAAGTCGTATAGGTCGTGGAGTCAGGTGATTTATATGTATATTATGGATACGAGTGTGGGGCCTTTCAGCCGGATGAAGAGAAAGCCGGCTAAAGAGGCGGGTGTGATGGCAAAGAAAGATGAGTAGGAAGGAAGACTTGTTATGTTGTCATTAATTCTCTTGTTATTGATAACTAACGTAGATCTGTTGTGCACGAGCAAATCAATAAGAATTGTAAGGAGCTAAAACAGTCATTTATATATTGATCTCAATTTTTCTTTTTCACAGTATTGAGCTGTTGTATCTTATTTATTTTTGACATGTCCTCTCAGTAATTGGCTATAAAATCATTGAGAATTATAGTTCGCGTGTCCCTTCTTAATTTATTGTTTTGGGATGAAACGCTTTGATTTGCTCTTTTATTTACGCTTTTGTTAAATATTAGAAGTTTAGAACTCTTCAAAGGATCCAGACTTGTAGTGAGCTTCAACTTTTACTCGTTGCTTCTTTCATTCAAATTTCCAAATGACAAATGCGATTGCTGACTATTGAAATTACCATTCTGTTTTTAAACAAAGCTGACATAAATTAAAAGCATGAGCAGAGTTCCTTTCTAGCCATGTTAAATTCAGGTCTCGAGTCCTGTGGTGTGTCGTGTGAGCATTTCGGAAACTTGATTATTGAGATCAGGCCATCTTTAGATTTGATTATTTCGGAAGATTCGACCCAGCTCTGGGGATTTACTTGGAAATCAAGCAAATAGATAAAATTGTCCGGATTTCTTCTTTATTCCGAAAGAAGTAGCAAGGATTTGGAAGTTTACTCAAAACTCCGGAGCTGGCGACAAGAAAGTAGAAAGATTTGGGCGGAGTGAAAAGATAGGTTTAGGGTTTTACTCTGATGATGTTTCGGATCCTCTGCGGTGCTTAAAATTCATTGGAGGGTCCAGAGACGGCATGTGTGCGTGTATGGCATGTTTCGGATCCTCTGCAGTATTGCCACGTTGACATTTCATTCTAAATAGAAATAAATAGAATTAAACGTGTCAAATTAATGGTTCAGCGGATCAAATAAAAATAAAAATAAAGTTGGTCAAATCAATAATTTAGGAAATAAAACAGAAATACGATTTCATTTCTGTTTTTTTAGGTAATATAATTTTAAATAAAATATGTTAAAAAAATATAATATTTATTATATTATGAAAACGTTGTAAGCATAGATAATAATGACTTATTTTTTCAGAATGTTATAGAAAATTGGCAGATTGCATAGAAAGAATCAAATTATTGATTTTGTTCTTTTAGACAATTCTAGATTAATTTATTTAACTGTCACGTCACGCTACATAATTATACATAAGATGTCATACGATAAATTTAGCTCCTAAACCTTTTAATTTCATTCATACTTGTAAGTCATTGCCACAAAATATTCTCGTAGTTCAAAAAACCGAATTAACAAAGTAGTATCCTTAAAAATATTTAAAGAAACTGAATCAATAAATTAATTTCTCGTACGATATCGAAATTTCCATACACTATTTAATTTCATATATTATCTTTAAATATTATAAATAAAAGATTATGCAAGTTGAAACTCTAAAACATAAGAAAGATACAAACCTTGCACATATTTTCATAAAGAAAAAATAAAAATAAATTAGTTTGACGTCAGTGGCCGAAGGTTGAACAACTTTCACGTCTTCACACCACATCGATATCTCAATTTTTTGTTTAAGCGCCAGCAATCAAGTTTTTTGATAAATTAATTTTAGAAATTGGCCGAAGGTCCCGTAGCTCAGTTGGTTAGAGCGTTGGTCTTATGAGCCGAAGGTCGCGGGTTCGAGCCCCGCCGGGACCATTTTATTATTTAATTATAATTATAGTTTAAGCTAATTTAAAATTTAAGTACTTTTTAATCCAATTAAGAAATTAATATTTTAACATTTTAGTTTAGGCTTGATAGGTTTTTTATTTTGACAAGTTTGATGATATTTAAAATTTAATTAAAATTTGAAATAGATCATTAAAGACATAATTTATATAAACTCACGTTATCATGTGTATACAATAGGATAAGATCTGATAACTATTTCATCGTATATTAATCAAGTGACTTTAAATTTAAATAGTTCGAAGGTAATAAAAATATTAATAAAAATCACGGCTTTAGTTTGTTGCTAGTTGATTTTCAGAGCTTCCGTTTTCCTTTTTGAGGTACAAATATAGAAACACGAGGGCTAAGAATGTGAATTTTTTTATAAACCATAATTAAAAATTTTTTTTTACGAAACCAACATGATTACTTTTTTTTTTTTTAGCAAAAACCATAAGAACCGAAATGTCATTTCGGTCCGTTATTTTTTTTTTATTCCAAACCGAAATGCATCTCGGTCCGGTCTCTTTTTTGAATTTTCTATGGCGACTTATATGAAAACTTGTGAAACCAATCTCACAGAAAATTTAAAAGGAGAACCGGACCGAAATGACATTTCAGTTCTTATAATTTTTATAAAAAAAAGAAAGAAAAGTAATCACGTTCGTAAAAAAAAAAATTCTAAGAATGTCTTGCTAAATGCATTTGTCAAGGCGAGCTAGGGCTAAGAATGTTATAGGCTCATACCACCGAGATTTGACACAATCCTAAACACCTTTTTAGATACAGGGTTACAATTTTGGGTGATTAAAATTTTATGAGTGTGTTTCATCTCTTAATGAAACAAGTGGTATAAAATAAACAATTTTTATTTAAATAACGAAAAATAAACAAAATAGTTGGTCCAACAAAACTCTAAGGGCCTGTTCGTTTGTCACGGGATTGTGCGAGATAGGATTTAATGGGTTCGGGAACTCATTTTTTTATTTGTGGGAACCCATACTCATAAGTATGCATGGGAATAATTATGAAAATGTATTGAATGAGTGTTCGGTTGTATCATGGGAAGAGTTGATTGAAATCCTATTTTCTTTCTAAAATACTTGATATCAATAAAATAATTATTAATTAAATTAAATTAAATCAATTAAAACAATAACATAACAATATTTCCATTTTTCTTAATTAAATCACCGAAAAATTATTTAAAATTAAATTAACAAATTGATCATTGTGGTGATTAATACAAAATTTCCATTTTGTTTAATTTTTTAAAATTATACAATTATATTTATTAATGAAATTATAATAATACAATTAAATAAAAATGATTAAATAATAATATCAAATAGATGAAACATTACTAAAAATATTTACAAAAAAAATGAACATTTATAAACAAACAAACATTTAAAATATGTAAATACAAAAATAAGAAAACAAACAAACATTTCAATTATGTAATTAAAAAAATAAGAAAAACAATTAAAATTAGTAATAATATTTAAAATCAGTAACAACAATTAACATTTCAAACAAAGCAGTTGTGCTGGGTGTGGTTCATAAAATCAGTAATAACATTGCCTCTGCCTATTTTTAGAAAAAAAAAAATTATATACCGGTTAAATTACAAAATATTAGAGATGCCATGCATACTCTTCTTTTAATTTAGTCATAACAAGCAAATAGAGATATTGTCGCTGGGCATGGTTCAAAAAACTAAATATAATAAGGAGAGATAGTCCGGAATCCAAATTTTGATTAGTCCCACTGCAGAAAGTAAACAAATAGAGAACTATTTATATATACACCTCCCTATATTTCTGTTATAAAGAAGTTTTGGTAGAGAGATAGCGACAAAATCAGTAAAAAGTCTAAAGTTAGTTGATAAAGTTAGTTGAAAGAGAGAGGAGAGAGTAAAGTGGGAATAAAAACATGAGGTCTGAGCAAATGTTTTTGATCCCGTATATTTTGCACTAAATTGGAATTGGATGGGTTATTCCCATGAGAAATTCCAGTCCAAAATTTTGCTGCCGAACGCTAAAATGGGATCAAAATCTCATTGGCCCGAACCCATCAAATTCCCAACTAAAATTCGGCAGCCGAACAGGGCCTAACAATGTATTTCTGAGTTGGGACAGAGGAGGTAAATGAGGAGGATGGGTAAAAAAAAAACAGAGAGAGAGAATTGTAGGTCTAATGGGCATTTAATTTACCTTGGGTTCGATGGGTATCGGAGTTGTTCGATGCGCTTTAAGATTTGTACACCAATGTTATGAGATTTGTGGGCACACATTTAAAAGTGCATCGGACGGTTTTGGTGTTCATCGAACCTATTAAATGTTAGAGAGAGGTGACGAAAGATGAATGATGAGAAATTTTTTTTTATTTGTGCAAAATTTGTTCACTTATAATTTAGAGATGATTAAATTTAACCTTTTTCTTATTTCCTTTATGTTTTTTCTTCCCTTTCTAACTCAGAAACACATCCTTAACTATACAATTCATAAAAATATTTTTTGCTCAACTTATTTTTCAGCCGTTGAATTTAGACCATTCTTCTTTCTCCTTAAAATTTACTTCTAATTCAAAAAATAAGAACAAAGAAAAAAATTATTGAGAAAAAAAGTTAAATTCATTACCTTCTAAATAAAAAAGAGAACAAATTTTAAATAAATAACATAATTATTTCCGGTTACTTCCATAATTTCAAATAAATGACACTATTTCTTCCCCCTCCTCCTCTATCCTACTTGAAGCATACCTTAGCACGAAGGGAAACGAAAAGAAGAATATGAAAATAAATAAAAAATTACTTGCTCCACAAAACAAAATTGAAAGGTAAATCAGAGTAGAGAGAGTGACTTTTCACTCTAGGCAATCAAAAATTGTCACTTCAAATCGAATGTAGCTGTGTTAAGAGTCCCACCAATGAGATTTGTCAAATATATCCTTCTTTCGCCTACTTACCTTTCCTCTTTCGTAGAGACTTCTTCGGTGGTATTGATCTTTTTTTTTGTCGCCTTTGTCAGTGGTACGCTCTCTTTCTTGGTCAAGTAAATTGTTGAGCATTTGTTTAAAGTGATTGTTGTTTTTTTTTTTCTGTAAATTTTGTAAGTTTGCATTTATTGTCTTCTTTTATTTTCTCTTCCATCGTCGGTACTTCGTCTCTCTCATCGATTGTGCCTTTGGCTCCTCTATAATTCGAAATTTGATTTTTTCGGCTTTGCCCTTTTTCTCTATGACTGGGTAATCTTATTGAGGTTGTTCAATGAGGATATTAAGATTAAACTTTAATCCCGTTTTGAGATAATGTTCGGTTGTTTTAAGGAGGCTTAATTTGTTGGTTGAGGCTAAGGATGTTTAATCTAGAGGTAAAGATATCTTGCCATTCGAGCAAGGAATTAAGTTTTTAGACAAAAAAAATAAATTTAATCCTGACTAACGAATCTTTGTTTGAAAGAGTTAATGACTAAGGAAACCAAAAAAAATAAAAAAATCAGACTTTCCTTCTCTCGGTATAAATTTCTGAATCAAATAATGAAATAAATACATTTAGATTCTCTCTTTCTTTACCCCCTCCCCGAATCCGTATCCTCCCGGTTATCGCACGGAATTGTAAATCACTCTACGGTCCAGATTTATTCTCAGCCGGTGCCTATTCGGGAGATGGGATGGAGCAGTATTTTTTTGCTTTGAGATTCGTGCAAAATTAAAAAGAACGGGCCGGATCCAATCACTCCACGGAACAGAGTCTGTAGTACTCGAGAGGATACGAATTCCCCCCTCCGCTCCCTTCCTATCTCACAGTCAATTTACGAAACATAGTTCACGCATTTGGCTTCTTTCTCCCTCGTTAACGAAACACAGTTCACGCTTTCTGATCATCAATCAGTACACATCCCGCTTTGCCGCATTGCCTTCTATTTGTCTTTTTTTGAGATGAATGGTTTTGCCATGGAATAATCGAATCGTTAAAAGAAATCAAATCCGAAGTTACAACAAAATGGAAGCAAGAATCTGCGTAACTCGGATGTAAGGTTAGTTTCTTCCGATTCGACGGTTCTTCTGCTCAAAACGATCTTGGCCAGTCGGTTTGGAAAATTGCCCAATTATCAATTCGTGGATGCTGGTATATTTTCCAAACCATGGTAGAAACGCAACAATGGACTGACTGTTGGTTACAATGGTAAAAGGTTCTAAGTTTAAGTAAGGTTGGAGGAGGGGGGCGGGTGGGGGTGGGGTGGGTTGGTCGCTCCGTCTCTTCCTCCTTTTACTAAGTAGAATTAATTCTTGAATTTTTAAAGAAGGGTTTTCCTGCACAAATCTGTCACAATTAGTCAGAGAACTCGCCCAATTTTCTCTCTTATATTGCACGCGAATCAATTTATTGAAAGGTTCCCTGCAGCAAAGAGGCAAAGATATAAGGTAGTACCTTGTGAAATTAAAATTTTAATCTGAAGAACTCCTTTCTTGATCATTGCAGGTTGTGAAGCGCTAGTTTGGTAATATTAAATGGCTTCATCAAGTGTCAGGTTTTGTGATGACGAGAGGTCACTTGAGGCATTGCTCGAAGCTTTCGGCTCTTTTTGCTCCCTCGAAGAAATAGCTTCTGCCTATTGCAGGTATCGGATTCCTTATTCCTTTTTATAATTTTTACAATCCACTTAAGCGTAATCAGCATTTTGGTTCTGATATGACGGTTACTGTTACATATTATCACTGACTGGTACACTTTCCTGTATCAAGTCTGATTAGTGTTTATCATTTTACTGATCATCATTTTGTGCCCATGTTTTTAACAATGCACTGGAAATTTGATCTAGTTCTGGAAGTTGTACTATAATACAGATCACTCATCAAAATTAACTTTTCTCAGAAAAAAGAAAAGTCAACTATTGTATCCTTACCTTATTCTTCTATAATGTTCAAGCATTATGCAAATCAAATGACAAGAATTGTTTCAGGTCCAAAGGTGATTTGTTAGCAGCCGGCGATATTCTCTGCAAAGTTCAAGACTCGAAAGCGCTAGGTTCAGCCAATGAACAAAGGGAAAAGATATCTCAAGGTTTAGCCAATGAACAAAATGGGCACAAATCTCAAGACCCAGCAGATGAACAAAGCTTAAAGATTGGCATTTCTGAGCAAGAAACCAAAACCTGTGAAATTTTGACAGGGATGCATATCAAGATGTCAAAATCGAAGAAAGCAACCGCATCAGTTGGTACTGTATCAAGCATCTTGGGAAATTCATACAATAGACCCTCTTATTCCCTGAAAGAAAAATTTGAAAAGGCCAAGCCCATCAAAATCGAGGTACCAAAGTCAGTTATTGATGCACTGGATGTGGGGTCTAGTTCGTCAGGATTTCAAGGTTCCAAGAAAGAGTCTTTGAGTAATAGAGAAATTGAACAGTTCCTCTTTTCAATGCTGGGAGATGGATTCAAGCTTAGCATGGATGTCATTCGAGAAGTTCTAGGTACAATTTTACATGCATGTTTTCCCCATTTTATTGAAATCAATATGCCATTATAGATACTAACAGTGAACTTCATAATTTTTAACTTCCAGGTAGCTGTGGGTATGATATTCGTAAGGTATTCGTCTCCATTTTATGAATTCCATTTTTTTTATTTTTGTATGTATGAGATCAACTTTTTGTGTTTCTCTTCTTTTTTTTTAAAAAAGAAAAGAAAAAGAAAATGAACCTGTTCAAATTAGGCCATGCCACTCGTGTATTTCACATGTCTGATGCAAGTAAAAGTTGTTTGGGTACAGTTGGTTCTCCTGCTTGCTGTCTGACCTAAATAACTTTAATAGTCCTCAGTATCGCTATAGCCAATAAACCTTTGTTCTTTTTCTTTACTACTACCTACATTTGAGTTATAGAAAAATTTAACATTTTTAAAATTTTGAACCATATAGAGCATGGAGGAGCTATTGGATTTTTCTACAGTGTCTTTGGGAAAGGGCAAGGCAATTGATGATACTGATACTGATACTGTAAGTACGATAGTTGAATTCTTTGGACAAGTATTAAAAATCCTCAGTTAGATTAAAGAAAAAAAAAAAAATCTAAAGTTGATCTATGCTTGTCAGAGACTTGAGTAATTTGGAACATCTGTCAAATTTATTTCTGAAGGATTTATTTTAAGTTAGTTCAACTTATCTTGTTTTCACTAGTGTACCAGTTCACTGTGCTTTACTATGGTTAACAACATGTCGTTTAGGCTAGGTTGGACTAGATTCATAACTAACAACTAAAATAAATTAATTTCAATTAGTGTTTTTTTTTTGCAATTTCTTTTATTACCTGATTATAACTAGGCAAGGGAATACAAACACTGCACTGGGTCTAGCTCTCAAGAAGTCAGCATCTCTGTGGAAAATACCAATTCTCTCGAGAGTAATTCTCACTGCACAAAGAGGTATTTACAATATCTTATCAAGCTTTTCAATGAGGTATACGTAAAACTTACCTGATACAATATCTGACAATTCAATCTTTATGCATGTAGTAACCTGAAGGATAACTTTGATATCTCACAGCAAGTGCTACAATCACTATTTACTGTTCCAGAGAGAGTAACCGATGAGCCATTTAAACCTCGCTTTGACCTAGGGGTGAATAGAATAAGACCTACTAGTGGAAGTGTTGTCTCTAAACCTCTACAGGAAGTCAAAATGCCAATGCCTGTGAATGATGTTCTAAGACATCAACTAGAGAACATGAAAAGTATCTATCCCTTTGTTTTTAAATACTTTTTGTTCTGCCTCTTTAACTTTGAGCTGGATTGAGATCTCTTGACAATGGAATTATTTGACTATCTTAACAATAGCTTTTGAATCAACTCAAAAGTACTTCAAATTAAACAATAAATTTACGGGTGCATTGTTGGGATGTATAGATAGCTCATTTATCAAATTTCATTTAATTCAAGTACCGTTTGATAATATGAAGAGTCGTTAATTTCAAACCATTAAATGTTCATATCATTTGATGAACAATAAATCATGAACTAATCTCATCAAGTTGTTTTAGGCATGATATATGTATCATATATAGATCATCCTACAATGTAGGATTTGTATTTCAATTTAGTTTTAATTATTTTCAAGACAGTGAACTATTGTCAATGGGTCCTAATTCTTATTTTAAGTAGGTGGCAGTACTATTTAAGGTCTTATATTTTTACTCTTTTTTTTTTTGTAGCGGTGCCTGATGAGGATGATGAGTACAAAAACTTACGAGATGTGACAAAGCAACACTGGGATCTAATGAAGGAATACTATGAAGCAGTAAGTTGCACAAAGATATTCAAAATAAAAGAATAAAAGAGAATTGGTCAAGGTAATCGTTCCAGTTTTGCACTGGAAAACTGGAGCAATGGTTGCACTGCTACAAGTTTATTCTGATAAATTTTAGTTGAGACCAAAGACATTCTAAAATGTACTGCATGTAACCGTTTGGCAAGGACCGTGGACCTAATATAGTTATTTTTTATAATTTACTATTTTGATCATATCTTTATACTCGATCGGATGCTATCATTTCTAATGTTCTGAATGACAGGCTATTACTGCCTTTGCAAATGGGGAGCACCAGCATCAAAACTACTTCATGGAACAGGTATTTAACTATCTCCAATAGTGGCCTATTACATTCTACTTTTTTAACCTTTGTAGGGTATTAATGCAAAAAAATGGTTAATATGTTATATTCTTTGGGATCTCCAGGGAAAACACTATTTTAAACTGGCCAGAGAATTTGAAGAGAAATCAGCTAGACATGTGGCGGGCTCAAAGTGATGAACAATTCTTCTCTTTTAAATACTTTTGTTTTTTCTTTTGTTTGAAGTTCATTTGTGTTTTATTCAGTATAGTACCTTTTGAGGTAGCAGTGCTAGTCATTAAATTGGCTTTTACCATTTGTATTTTCAGTAAAAAGGAAGATGAAGAGATGTCTCTTGATCTTCTGAGTATCGATGATTCAAAAGATGCACTATATCTGCTCAAGATGCACATCTGCAAGCTAGTCAATATTCCGAGTAAGTCCTTCATAATTGCATAATTTTTGTGTAAATCATCTGACCAAGGGGTGTAATTCGAGAACCTTGGACCAAGCCATGATATATCAGGTAGGTAAGGTCAAAATAATGTCTTATCCGGACAGTATCGATGTGAGACACTCTCTATCATGTGTTTAAGTGTTACCAATCTTTCTGGAGCTAAAATAAAACGTACTTCTATTTTTGACGGGATGATAGTAACTGAGTTGCCTAGTTGCCTAGTTGCTTAAATCTTTCTAAATCTGACTTGAGAGAACTTAGTAATGAATGGTTTTTGACGGGATGATAGTAACTGAGTTGTCTAGTTGATTAAATCTTTTTAAATCTGACTTGAGAGAACTTAGTAATGATGATATATAGTGTTCTCCCTAAGTACTTAGATTGGGTGATATTGTTCTTCATTTGAACAAAAGGTTTGTTGTTTTCTTGATGAGATAATGTGGATTCTCTGCTTTCCAACAGATTTGCAGTATCTGAAAGTTATTGTTGGGCCAGAGAGCAAAGATGCCAAAAAAACAAAAATAAAAAGAAAGGTATGGATTAATTGAGATTTTCTTAATTTCTTCCCCTTGTTCATGTGTTGCTTTTGTTTGGATTTATACCCTTATTGGGTAAAGTGAACAATTTCTTTGCAATGGTAAATTTTGTACTCTGCATTTCCACTGACCACAGGTTGTCTTGGTTAAATAAATTTCTTGGTAAGGGTTGCACTGCTAATCTTTTATTTGAGTTAACACTACAATTTAATCAAATGGAATTGATTTTCAGGTAATTCACCTTCTAGAGAAAGAATCAATACAATGGACAGAGACTGAAGCAGACCCAGGCACAATTTCAATTCGCCTTGATCAAATAGATCACAGCAAACTGAGTTTTGCCAAGAAGTTCAAAGATATATAAGTTTAACAGTTCAAATGCTGGGCAGTTTTTCTTGCTCATATAGAGATTTGTCTTAACATTTTTGGTATAGATATTATGATGACTGATGACGTTGGATCTATGAAAAATTGTTTAGTTTCTTTTGTTGGATATTTATCAGAGTTTTTTAAAAGCATTTAAATTGCGTTTGTCAGCTTCAATGTAGTCTCACCAAATATATTATTTTTTCTGTGTCAATTTGGTGCCCTTAGTCCTTAGATGAGGCAATGTTCCTCTCTTTCTCTTTCCCTTAAAGTTATGATGGCTATTTAAGATCATAAGATGTGATACCGACAAAGGTATTCGAGCTGTTTGGACCATCTGATATTTCAGATGAAATCAGGTCCATCTAATTTGCTTAATTTGTCTCTATATCACTTAACAAAAGGATCAAGAGAAAATTAGATGGATTGTTGCTTAAAATACAGTATCCCATAAGAATTAGTTATTTTCCTTGAGATTTGGTTTACATCTTTAAAAAGCTAACAGAAGCTAAGAGGTAAATTTAATTTATATTATGCGCTTGTGAATATTGAATACATTTAGCTTTGTCGCATCGTATTTTTTTTATCACTGATCAGATGCTCTAACACAACGCGTAATTATAGAAAATATCTCTTATTTTCAAAACCTCACTCAAAATACTTTCCTCTAATGGTGGACATATTGGATTTATTTCCCTTCATTTTTTTCTCCCTCGTACTCCATTCCATTAACTGCCAATCTAAACTATTTCTCTTCTGTAATGCAATGTTTTGCATAAATATATACAAAGATAATTTTATGCAATATAATATTTCCTGATAATGAAAATATAATATTTAGTGAAACATGGTTATTGAAAAGAGAAAGTTTTAATGTCACAATTATTTAGTTGATAAATTTTCTTTTTGACTTATTAATATAAGAGGAAATGGAAATATATTCTATTAGAAACAATTATCTTTACATTGTGTTATAATAAGAGGTTTAAAATTTTATATTTAATAAAATGGCAAACACAGACAACACTTTTGAATAAATGCGTTTAAATTTCAAACTTATTTTTGAAGTTTTCTGATAATAATATTACTGTTATTTTTGTATAATTTGAAAGAGATTCAAAAGAAACCTGAAAAATCAGTGATTCTACTAGTGTCTTAGTGCGACGGGGTATCCTTCTCTCTCTCTCTTTTTTTTTTAATTTAGTATATTTGTTGTATTGTAGCTAGAGGAAGAAGTGAACTTTACAGCTCATTTCACATAGGTTTGATGCTTTTCTCTCTCTGCCATTGAATCTGTACGGTTAATTGTAGATTAAAACTATTCTATATAGTTTTAATGAAAATGGAATCCGTGACCTTCGGAATCACTATTTTGAAAAATAAACACTCTTATTTATATAAGTCTGTAACCTATAATATAACTGAAATTTTCAATATATTTTAAACTCGGACCATATTTAATTTGAAACATGTCTGTAATGCATGTGACAACATTAATCAGAAGTAAATTATCTTAATATCCATGTTTATAAAAAATTAACTCAAATTTTGAGATCATGTTATATAAGAGTAGGATTCAAATACCTTATTTTTTATGCTTCAATAGTATCTTCATATTTTAATAGAGGAGGGATCAAGTTACAACAATTTTGAGTTACAACAATGTTACAACAACTATTTTTTGCGATTTCAAAGTCCAAATCGTCGATCCAAACCGTTCAACATGATCTTCATAATACAATGTGCTTCCAAATCAAATTTTACATTTTTTTGAATTTTTTTACTATTTATTAAGATGGGTACAAAATTCAATGGTATGAATTTGACTAGTTTTTGTACCCATCTTAATAAATAGTAAAAAAATTCAAAAAAATGTAAAATTTGATCTGGAAGCACATTATATTATGGAGATCATGTTGAACGGTTTGGATCAACAATTTGGACTTTGAAATCGCAAAAAATAATTATTGTAATATTATTTTAACTTGATCCGTTCTCATTTTAATATTAGAGATTATATGAAACGTTCAAATCGACTATTTCAACTTTAAAAATAAAATAACATGCTAGACAGAATTGATCTACGAAAAACAAAACACTGAGACATTTGAACCCGGCTCATTGTACATAGTGCAGCAGGCAGGAGTTGTTCGAGATCACGACGCAATATACGCCCGATCTACCCAAGAAACCATGCAGCATCCACGTGTCGAAACAAAAATTAGATACTTCATGCATACGGCCCCCATCCGCCGCACCGCACTCGTCCCTTTCTACTCCCATCGCAATCTATTCCCGCACAATCTCGGAGAGAGAGAAAAGCTCGTCTTCCATGGCAAATTTGAGGGAAATCCAATCCAAGGAACAGTTGGAGGAGGCACTACATGGCCCGACGCCAATCGCAGTGGTGCACTTTTCGGGAGCGCGGCGTGAGGCGTCGAGGCAGATGGACCAAGTCTTTTCCCAACTCGCCACCGATTTTCCTCATGCCCTTTTCCTTCGGGTCTCCTTCTCCCTCTATTTATCTCCTGATAATTTGACATTATATGAACTCCAGCATTGTAATGATACGCAGGGGCGTAGCAGACTTTCAAGCTATGGATCAATTATATAAAAATTTCATGCTGAGTATAGAGATCAATTTTACAGCATCCATAATATTTTACTCTAAACTATATTAAAAAAAAATGTATAAGCATATAAATTTTTAAAATGAACGGGGTCAATTAACCCCCATTTACTCTTTGTAGACCCCCCTCTGATGATACGTGTTAGTATTTGTTTGATCAGAGAATTGCATTAAGTCTAGAACACGCTTAGCTGGAATTTTGTTAATTCAATTTTATCAATTGAAGGGCGTCAATTTGACAATTGTCAGAATGAGCTGAGCTGACCTTGATGAATGAATAAATGCAATGTATCAAATTTGTATATCATCTTGCTTATGGATCGAATCGATTGCTTATTAATTAGTCATCGAAATGACAAACAGGTTACAAGCCTACAGGTACCCATTTGTCCACTGATTGTGAACCAATGGGAATGAAACCATGATCCAATTAATTATTTCACAACTTACAACTTGGTAGTCTCTACCATGCATTTCAAAAAAAAAAAAACATTATTTCACAACTTTCTCTTCCTTCTCTGCTGTATCTCTGCTCAAATTATCCAAGCTATCTAATCAAAGCCAAATTAATCTCAAAAACCCCAAAATTGAGATCACCAAACATCCAGAGTTATGTCATTTATATTTGTAGTTCATTTTTTTCAGGTTGAAGTGGAAGGACAGGATGAGATTTCAGAAGCTTACAAAATCTCAGAAATTCCATATTTTGTGTTCTACAAGGTTAGTCACCTCCATCTAATATTTTGAAATTAATTAGTACCAGATATTGGTTTCTTATAAACTTAGATGGTCTACAGCATAGGGATCATAATCACCCAATTTGGTTATACTTGAACCTCGTTTATTGTTTCCCCTTTTCCTCTCTGTGTTTTATAATCAAACTTAATCTAACTAACCCCAATTTTTCTTATTTTGCAAATGACTAGCTAGGTATGCAAAGTCCTTAGTAGAATGACTTGAGATCTTGGTTTAAACTTTAAGCCTCCATAAACACTCATTATAGATCTAGGACTTGAGTGTAATAAAATATAGTAAAATAGGTGTCATGTGAGGTTAATACTGTATCTAGCGGTTGCCCCCTGATGTTATGATCGATATCCTTGTGTGCCCAGATGACACGTAATACGTAGTCATGATATGCTTAATTTTCAGGATGGCAATATTGTGGAGACCTTGGGGGTTACAGACCCCTCAAGCCTGGCTAACAAAGTAGCAAGTATAGCAGGATATACTAATTCTGCAGGGCCTGCTGCACCAGCAAGCCTTGGAATGGCTGCGGGCCCCACTATAATTGAAAAGGTGCAAGAGATGTCAAAGGAACAAGGGAGTTCATCTAATATTCAAAAGCCTACGCCCGGTCTATCCAGTGATCTGGTAACACGTGTCAAACAACTGATTGACTCTAATCCCATTTTCTTGTTTATGAAGGGTAGCCCTGAAAAAACAAATTGCGTGTTCAGTAAAAAAGTAGTGGAAATACTGCAGGAGGAAGGTGTTGCTTTTGGTAGTTTTGATGTTCTGACAGATGACAAAATAAGAGAGGCAGTGAAATTGTATGCTAACTGGCCGGCTTACCCACAACTTTTTTGCAATGGGTCATTTATTGGGGGTAGTGATATTGTTGTTGCTCTGCATGAGAATGGTGAATTGAGTAATGTATTTAGAGATCAAGGCTTTGATGGTAGCAGCAGTAGTAGTGGGGTGGCTGACTCAATTACTGGGCTGAATGATAAGCTAATGTCTCAACTGAAAGGCCTAGTTAATGCAAAACCTGTAATGGTTTTTTTGGAAGGGAAAAATGATCAACCCAAGGGTTATTCTGGGAGCAGCATAATGGAAATTCTTGGAGAAGAAAGAGCTCCATTCGAGACATTTGATGTGCTTCTCGATGAAGAGGTTAAAGAGGGGTTAAAAATGTTGTCTAATTGGTCAGCTTATCCTCAGGTCTATGTGAAGGGCGAGTTTATTGGTGGGTCTGATATTGTTTCAGAGATGCATAAAAGCGGAGAGCTGAAGAGGTTATTATCTGAGAATGGAACAATCATGTCGAATTAAGGAGAGGAAAGAAATGGCAGTAATGTAGATATATATGTAGTAACTAGTTTTTTTTTAACTTTTGGTGATTTTTGTTCATTTTTTATATTCACAAAAAGACTATAAGAGAGATGATGGGATACAAAAAGTCTACTTGATCATGTTTAATACTCTATTTGTGCAAAATTTTAGCTTTACAGATTCAATTTTGAATCTTACTACTATATAGAAACATGCACCTTTAAACCAATACCACCTTTGTGACTGTTACAATGAGTGTATGCACCATGAACTTCAATTCATTGGCTTGCAACAAGATCCAAGTTAGCTTGATAGATGGAAAATGAATGTATAGTGTTCTTTATAAAGTTCTGTTTGTTAATTATTTGTCAATAATAGTAAAGAGCTTGACTATTGTGCAAACATTTATATTTCGACTGAAAATACAAATAGTTCAAAATATTACCTTCTTATAATCATATCACTCAATACATTGTACATATCAAAAGCTTACAAGATAACAAATTTCGTTATATTTAGAATTTGTTTTCTATTTTGTAGAATTTTTAAAAGATAGACATAAAATAATAAAATAATATAATTTGAGTCATTTACAACTTTGGTTCTATTCCATCTCTGCAGCAAGTTTAGTAACAAGATAACAGCCCTATTGTTCGGATGGAGAGAACCTAAAATTAGCTTTTCCGGAAATTTCCAAACGAACAATTTCTTTTGTTTTTTTTTTCAAAACCCCAAACGAACAATTCAACGAGATCTTTTAATTTCTTATTTAACTATGTTCCACTTTATGTATTCCTCTATCCTTGGAGTATATTGAATGTGCAGAAATGGCTATACCGAGTTTCTTTTTACAATAACCTAACCCATGTCACTAACCTCCAATCAAAACGTCATTTTTGATGTCCAAGCTCAAATTAATTGAAATAAGATGATAATGCCAATTGGACAATTTTATCCGTGGGATGCTAGAAAACATCCAGATGAACATTCAAATAATCCCATCAAAAAGGGCGTGCATAGTCTCTTAAATGAATTGTCAAAATATGAATAACTAGGATAAAAATTTATAGCATAAAGAGCAACATATTTTACCAACATATTCCACCTATCTATTCATAACACAGCTTTCTAAGATACTCATGGAGCTGACCTGCTTTTCTTTTTCTTTTTTCAAGGGGGGAGGAGTGGGAGGGGGGTAACATATAAAGATGGCAACGTAGAAAAATAATATGCATACTTGTTACAAGAGCTCAAGATAAAAGAAGAAAAAAAGATTCAGCTAATTCTAACACCCCAAAAACAAGCCTTAAACATAGTAGGAGGCTTACAACTTGTTAATTGTTGTTTACACGGGAGCATCCGGATCCAATCTTTTCTGAATAGCAGCTGCAGCCTACAAGAAATTATGCAAACTCAGAAACAGTTTCTTCTGTTAAAGTAGAGAAAAAAAAGAAGCAATTTACACTAAATTTACCTCAAAATTTCCCAACTTATACTGATACATCATTTCTTCCCTTAGGCGAGTTTGCTCTTTCATTGCTTGAGCCTGAAAATGTCATATGCAACAGCAAATACTTAAAGGGCTCGAATTTCAATTTTTAAAAGCTGACATAACATGGAAATGCATAATATAGAATGTAGATAAACAATTCTCAATATGGGTATGGAACATTTCCATTGTGTAATCTAAAAACAGTGCAAACACAATTGTAATTGCTAGCTAAGCCATGAATGAAAGCACCGCCAGAAATATACAGATATGAATTTTCATACCATCCCACTTTGCATAGAGCTTTTCAAAGCCTCTACCTCTGCCTCCTTTTGTCTTTCACGTTCCTTCATCAGCTCTATCCTGCAGAAGGAATTTTCAAATTCATAGTTAACAAAATGTTGTTACAACAACAGCTTCTATTGAGAATGTTCCAATTACAGTCTAAGAAATAGGTAAAACTATCAAGAACATATTAATAACTCTTTTATTTATAAAAAAAAACTAAAATTAATTAAAGCTCAAATCCTGCTCTCAGGAAACATATATTTATACAAACACTGGACACATTTCAGAGATGCTGTGGTAACCAAGTAATATGTCACCGCCAGATAAAATTAATATAGCATCCTAGAAAAGAAATAACTATAACTGGACCTGGGAGATCAGAGATGATTTGTAACGTTTTAGACCATTTAATTGCATACAGTAATATAGCAACTATGTACCTTCGTTGTTCTTCATCATCAAAAATAGTACGCTCTACTGGAACATTCTTGAAGCCTTTCTTCATTTCTTTCTCCAACTGGCGGCGATGGTACGCTTCCAAATCATAGTATCTACAATAAACAATTACAGAAATATATACTTGTTTGTTTGAGTGCAACGCTGAAACTGTTAATAAAAAAGAGTCGTTTTAGGGAGGCTGTCAGTACTTAAACCCAACCCGCCATGCTACGGATCAATCCAAGCCAATCAAACATTATGTAAGACTGACCCAACAGGTTAATGAGCCGGCTATGGATAGAACAATTATTTACATGCTACAGATCAGGTAGAGGTAGATGGGTCAAGACCCAGCCCTTTTACTCATCATTCCAAACCAGAACTGAACAGATGGTTGAAAGTTTTAAGAAAAACTGAACTGTGGAGCTGGAATTCAAACCCAAGAGCCCTGTTTTGCCAAGCTACTTACCAACCCAACTGCCGCCATTTTTGTGTCAATAACAAACAACAATTGTATAAAACATTATTTTTCTATTTAAAAAAGGTTTGCATAGGGGTTGAGAACAACCCATGACAGGTTGGGTCCAATTGTTAGAAGTAAAAGAAATAGTAAGAGTATGCTGACCTGCGATCTGACCACTGACACTCATAATAAGGAAAATATATATACAGTACCAGTGAAAATGAAGTAGAATAAAGAGAAAAGCATTTTAAAAATTAAATTACTGAAAGCCTCACTTTTTTGAGGTAAATGTAGCCGTGTTGTGGTCCTCCATAAATCTGCATAAAGTGTAAGGATGAAGTTCTAAACAGCCATAAATATCAAATTTCTTTTTAACATTACATGAAAAGATGGTTGACAGTAGTTGCCTTAGACTTACTCCTTGAACATCGCCTTCTCTTCCCAGTTTGATAATGATTCCATATTTACCTAAAATCAAAATGGCATTGAAAATTATTATTTCTTAAAAGGAAAGAAGATTCTAGGCAATCATGAATTGAAAAACCATAGTACTTTTCTCACAATCAATGTTTGTACTGACATTACACGACTTTCATCCTTCAATTACACAATAGACTAGATAACACGACCCATCATATAGAAGGTACAAACATGAGAAAATTAGTTGTGCAAATTTTATGAAATAAATGGCACAGCAATGGAGATGAAAAACTCAAAGACACGCTGAAACGCCATATGTGTATGTAGTTACAAAGAAAGGTTAAAGTCAAAATGTATCGGATTGTCAAATGTTCAGGTTTTAAAAGCTACCTTTTTTACTTCTAAAAGCCATGCAGTAAATTCGGGTCTTTTATTCCTGTACAAGGTAACAGGAAATCAGGAACCATCAATTTAACAAGAAATCGGGCTGAACTTATATATTAAACAATTGATAGATCAACCTTCTTCTGCTACATGGCCAGCAAAGATATGAAATGCCAGACAAATTGCTAGCATCATAGCATTATAATTTTTAAGCTTTGCTTGGAGAGGAACTAAAGAAATACCTGATGCGCATGTTTCTAGAAGTGTAAACATTCAATATACAAAAAAGTATCCATTAAGGATCATCTACACTGAAATATATCCATAATGTAAGTAAGTGCCAATAAAGATTGAAAAATTTAACTTACCACATGTCTGTTTCTTTAATGATACCATATTTCCCCCATGAATTGGTAACTGCACTGGTCTTACCCGTTTCTTTCATTTTCTTCTTCTCTCTATCCTTTCTCCTCTTATCCTTCTTCCTCTTTTCTTCTTTTTCCTTCTTTCTCTTCCTTCCCCCCTTGTCCTTCTCCTTTCTCCTTCTCTCCTCTTTCTCTCTCCTCTTCTCAGACTCCGAATCTGAGTCAGATTCTAACTCGGAATCTGACAAGGAGCTTTCTTCGGATTCGGATTTGGTGCGGCTCCTACGAGACCTCCTGTGTGAGCTCCGACTCCGACTCCGTCTCCTCTTTGTACTCCTATATCGACCGCGTCCATTGTCGGAGTCACAGGAGGACGAATCATCTTCGTCGCTACTGGCATGGTGCTTGCTCCGTCTGGATTTCTTGTGGCGGTCTCGCTTCGAGGAGTTTCCTAAAGTAGCACCATCATCCTTGTTGTCTTTCTCGTGTTCTGATGCTGGTTGTTGTTGCTCGGGGTATTTGTGCGCATCATCTTTCGCCATTTCTAGGGTTTGTTCCTGCTATGGAATTCAATCTCCTCTTCCTGCGCGAATTCAGGATTAAGAAGGGTTTATTTTCAGGTTGCGCGGAGTGATTTCATTTGCAGTAAATTTGCAGCTTCTTTTCTTTTTCTTGTTTTTTGAATTTAAGGTATATAGACTACAGTTCTAGATAATTGTTAGCCAGCGCATGGGAGCCTGTACCGGAGCATGCCATTTATGTACGGTTTAGGCCCATTTAAACATGCAAGGCCCGGTAGTACTTTTAAGCCTGATTATTTTTATGCTTGCTTCTTGCATCCTGTTGTTGGCACTTGGCAGGGGAGACTTCAAAGTCTAAAATCTCAAAAAATCAAAAGCGGTTAATGCAGGGGCGGAATCAGAAAATTTAAGATTGGGAGTTGGATAGATAAATTTTATACAATTTTATTTATAAAGAGGTTAATAGTAATTTTTATAAAAAAAATTTAAAAAATAAACGATTAAGATGACAAAACTGAGTATCATTTCAGTTTATATAATACAAATTTCAAAACTTATCGAATCGATTTCAAAATGTGAATCCAAACCAATCTACTTCATTAGTTATGCATTTAAATGCAAAATTTATAAATTTTCAAATAAATTTAATATCAGATCAAGCGGTCAAATGTGTGAGTTTTTAAATTAATTTTAATGCATTAATTTTTCAACCTATTTTACCGCTTGACTTGATACTACAAAATTTTATATGTAAATGCATTATTCATAAATAAATCGATTTGAACGGTTTGAAATAATCATTTGAAATATATCTAATAAATTTTAAAGTTTATGTCATATACACTGATATCATACTAGTCAGACCTGACAACTATAATTTATTGGAGAGTTTAGCACCTTTTCCGTGACATTTGTACTTTTCTGCCTCTGAACTCTGAAGTTATTAGCGAAAGAATTAAGGACACATATATTAACAGAGCTGATATGATTTCATACGAAGCACGTCTCGACCAGTAAAACTATAATAAAAAAGTATATGACTGTATGAAGCCAAACCAGTTTTGGTAATATCGTTGTTCAGGAACTTAGACTGCTTGTTTTTTATTTCTAAATTTGAAGCTTCTCTTTCTGTACTACAGGATTCCTGCATTGAAGTCTTTTACCTATTAAACATCTTAATAAAGAACTTCATCCCTTGATTCGTCCTTTTGAATACCACCTCTTCTTTGTAAAAAATAAATTTTCAATTTCCCTCCTCCGCCTAACACCTAAAAATGAGTAGGGATGTAACAAATTCACCGGGTGATCGGAAATGTCATAATACGGCGCACCGGTCACATTTTTATGACTCACATACCATGTCTATTCGTATATTATTACCATTTTTTGAAAGAAAAAAAATAACACAATACAGCAAGTGACCAAAATCATATAAAATTTACGTCATCATTTATTTCAAATAACAAGTTAAATTTCAGAAAAAAAAAATTATTTTTCTGCACATAAATATCTTCCTTTTATAATTGTTTACTATTTTTTCCTGATTTTTTCATCCTCGAACAAACTCAAAGTTCAAATAAAATAGTTATGTAATCAAATATGATACACTTCACCAAATATTACCAAACATGATTAATGTCACCAAACGTGATCAAACATAACCAGTTATGCTGTGATTATTTGCGTACCACAACTACTCTATAATTTTGATCACAACATAGTATGTAAAAAATTGACTTGATCACAGCACGACACGATGCGTCATACCACATAAACCCAAGTTATGACACAATTTTACATCCCTACAATTTTCCGTAGTGACAAAGACAGAATAATTGACAATAATTAAATTATGGTAAGGCGTGCTGACATGTCTGGTGCCGAAGTGGTTAACGATTCGAGAGACCAAACCTCAATTCTGCTTCTCGCAAGTTGCAAACGTGTGCTTCTCTTTATGGAGAAGCTCTAGAAAATAAGATTTATTTATTAAGTGCATCTACCAAATTCATATAGTTTAATAATAGTTTAATGCTTAACTGTACTGTCAAGCATTAAAATCTGGTTGCCTTGATCTCCAATCTAGAAAATATGAATGCCGTGTACTTCTTTTTCATAGAATGTGTGCGCGTTTTCTATGTAACAAATTTCTTTAGGCCCAATCTCTGGGAATTTTTTTCGTCTCTACATTATTTTAAAATAAAAAACGATATTTATATTTTTAATGCACGTATTTAGTAATTTTAGGCGAATACAAGTTCTCATAAATCTGAATGCATATTTTTTTCGCTTCTTTCATCTGATATTTAAAAAAAAAATCTTATGCTTTCACAGGCAAGTGAAAAATTGATCTCTCCAGTGACACAAAAAATAAGCTTAGGAAAACCAAACTAAACTGTAATAGTAAAAGCTATTTTAAAATATATATATATATATATATATATATATATATATATAGAGAGAGAGAGAGAGAGAGAGACTATGGTGAGTTGTGAAGTAAAACAACGTTTTACTTCACGCTCATATTCCATTTTGAAAATTCAAACCATCGATTCGAACCGCTCAACATGATCTCCATATTGAAATGTGCTTGGAGACCAAATTTTACATTTTTTTGGATTTTTTTACTATTTATTAAGCCATTTTGAAAATCGCTGATTTGAGTGAACAGTAAAAACTTCTGGACCCTTCGATCAGCGATTTTCAAAGTGGCTTAATAAATAGTAAAAAAATTTCAAAAAATGTGAAATTTGGTCTCCAAACACATTTCAATATGGAGATCATGTTGAGCGGTTCGGATCGGTTGTTTAGATTTTCAAAATAAGAATATGAGCGTGAAGTAAAAATGACATCTTACTTCGCAACTCACCATAGCCCAACTCCATATATATACACAGTAGAACTAGGGTATTCCTAAGTTCACCAAGCCTCTTTGTGAACTCAACTCTAAAACCTATCGGATTGGTTTCAAACAACGAATCCAAACCGTTGATATCCTTCTACCTTACGGGTGATGCATCTACATGTGAAAATTTTAAACTTTCGAATTAATTTAGTATAAAGTCAAGTGGTCAAAATTAGAAGATTTATAAATTAATTTTAATGCGATGCCTTTTGACCACTTGACTATATACAAAACTAATTTTAAAATTTAAAATTTTCACATGCAGACGCATCACCCATAAGGTAGAAGGATTTCAACGGTTTGGATTCGTCGTATGAAGCCAATTCGATAGGTTTTATAGTTGAGTTCACAAAGAAGCTTGGTGAAGGAACACCCTAGTTCTGCTCTATCTATACATACAAATTATCTTTTCTATGCGTATGTGAGTGATAATTTTACATCTTATAAGCACTTCTTATTTGCATTATATATATATATATATATATATATATATATATATATATAGGGATGGGCTAACTTGCTTTGGGAATTAAAGGGGGCGTTTTACTTTGCGCTCATATCTTCATTTTCAAAGTTCAAATAGTCGATTCGAACCTTCCAACATGTTCTTCATATTAAAATGTGCTTGGAGACCAAATTTTATATTTTTTGGAAATTTTTTACTATTTTTTCAGAATTTTTGAAAATCACAACTTTGCTGAATTTTTTATTTATTTTTTATTTATTGAAAAGTTGTGATTTTCAAAAATTCTGAAAAAATAGTAAAAAATTTCCAAAAAATGTAAAATTTGGTCTCCAAGCACATTTTAATATGAAGAACATGTTGGAAGGTTTGAATCGACTATTTGAACTTTGAAAATGAAGATATGAGCGCAAAGTAAAACGCCCCCTTTAATTCCCAAAGCAAGTTAGCCCATCCCTATATATATATATATATATATATATATATATATAGTAGAACTATGGGAGCAGAACTAGGGTGTTCCTAAGCTCACCAAGCCCTTCGTGAGCTCGACTCTAAAACCTATTGAATTGACTTCAAATAACATTTTCAAACCGTTAGATGTTCAATCTATATTAAAATATGCTTGGAGACCAAATTTTACATTTTTTGGAATTTTTTTACTATTTATTAAGATGATTTGAAAATCGCTATTTTTATTAAAATTCTGCACCATTGGAAAACAGCGATTTTCAAACCATCTTAATAAATAGTAAAAAAATTCCAAAAAATGTAAAATTTGGTCTCCAAGCACATTTTAATATAGATTGAACATCTAACGGTTTGAAAATGTCGTTTGAAGTCAATTCGATAGGTTTTAGAGTCAAGCTCACGGAAGGGCTTGGTGAGCTTAGGAACACCCTAGTTCTACTCGAACTATGGTGTTTCTTAGTTCACCAAGTTTCTTTATGAACTCAAATCTAAAATCTAATTGATTGACTTCAAATGACAAATCTGAACCATTAAAACCCATCTACCTTACGAGTGATACGTCTACATGCAAAAATTTAAACTTTCGAATTAATTTTGTATAGAGTCAAGTGGTCAAAAAAACATTCAAAAAATGAATGCATTAAAATTAATTTATGAACTTTCTAATTTTGACCGCTTGATCTTATAATAAATTAATTTGAAAGTTTAAAATTTTTGCATGTAGACACATCACTCATAAGTTAGACGGATTTCAACGGTTCGGATTCGTTATTTCAAGTCCATTCGATAGGTTTTAGAGTTGAGTTCACAAAAAGGCTTGGTAAACTTAGTAACACCACACACACACACATATATATAGAGTTGGGTTATGGTGCATTGCAATGTATATGCCTCTTGTACATTGAATTGCAAACTGTTAGATTTGATGTTCAAATAATTGATATAAAGGGCTCAACATGTTCTCCATATCAAAATGTGCTTGGAGCCCAAATTTTATATTTTTTAGAAAGTTTTTACTATTTTTTTAGAATTTTTTAAAAATTATTATTTTTCAGAAATTTCTGGACCATAGAAAAACAATGATTTTCAAAAATTCTAAAAAAAATAGCAAACAATTTCAAAAAAATATAAAATTTGATCCCCAAATACATTTTTTTATGGATATCAAATTGAACGATTTGGATCATATGTTTTGAAGTCAAAACTAACAATTTATAATCCAATGTACAGGAGAACCTATACATTTCAATGCACCATAGCCCAACTCTCTCTCTCTCTCTCTCTATATATATATATATATAGCAAAGCTAGGGTGTGATGTGCTCACTAAGAGGGTTGGTGAGCACAACTCCAAAAGGTTATTGGATTGTCTTCAAACGATGAATCTAAATTGTTGAAATCTATCTACTTAATGAGTGGTGCATGCACATGAATTTTTTTGGAAGTTTTGAATTCATTTAGTACAAAGTCAAGCAATCAAAACAATGAACCTTTTATAAGTTATTTTATAAGTGTATACATTTTTCAACATTTTTTTACCGCTTGACCTTGTACTAAATGAATTCGAAACTTTTAAATATTTGCATATACATGCATCACTCATGAAGTAGATGGATTTCAACAGTTTTGATTCGTCGTTTAAAGCCAATCCGATAGACTTTTAGAGTTGTGCTCACCAACCCCTCTTGGTGAGCACATCACACCTAGCTTTGCTCATATATATATATAAAGTGATGCTACGATGCTTTGGGAAGTAAAATTGGTGTTTTACTTCCTGCTCATATTTTTATTTTCGAAGTTCAAAAGGTCGATATGAACTTTTCAACATGATCTTCATATTGAAATGTGCTTGGATACCAAATTTTACATTTTTTTTGAAATTTTTTTACTATTTTTTAAGAATTTTTGAAAATGATTGTTTTTTCTGAATTTTTTATTATTATTTATTTAATGAAAAGCTATAATTTTCAAAAAAAATTTAAAAAATTCCAAAAAATATGAAGATTATGTTAGAAGGTTCGAATCAATTTTTTGAACTTTGAAAAAAAAGTTATAAGCAGAAAGTAAAACACTATATTTACTTTCCAAAGTATGATAGCACCCCTCTCTCTCTATATATATTAAAGCATTTATATCTATCACAAAAGGTGTTCATCACTTTTTATCTTTTTTGAAAATAAGAACAGTTAAGTTAAAGACTCTGTTGGAAATCTAAAATACATTTTTGGAAAATTATAATTCTAATAACGTAAAATATAAAGTTTTTGCCCTTAAGTAAATATTTTCTAAAGAAGTATAAACACAATTAAAATGGGAATAAGAAGTGTTTATAAAGATGTGCCAGTGCCATTATCACTCGTCATAGAAAAAGAAAGCAACATTTTATATTTTTATTTTTATTTTGAACGTGCAACGAGACGCGGGTTTTGTTACGTTTGTAATCTTGTACGGTAGTGTTCGGCAACCATGACTTAGAGCTCCTTAGTGCTCCTTAGTGCTCTAAGGAGTCTTAAGCTCACCGAACGAGTGCTCTTTTAGTAAGCTTAATGCTACCTCCTTAGTGTTTATTTTGTTCATCTTTCTTAAACTTGTTCAAGTTTTTAAGATATGATTTCACATAGCTTAAATATTTTGTTAAGCTTAAATTTTTTTTTAAGAAAGTAACTTTTTAACTTTATTGCCGAACGGGTACTCCTTATTGCACTAAAATTTAAGATGGTTGCCAAACACTAGCGTAGATGATTTTTTTATCGAGCGCACAAGGGTATGTTTGGTTAGAATGAGAATAGGTTATTCATGTTAGGCTATTCGGAATAGCCTATTCGGTGTTTGGTTGAGTTAGAATAGCTAAAATAGTGAATTCAAATTTTTTGTCTTATTAGAATATGCTATTCCTATGAGTGTTGAGATTTAGCTATTCTAATAATACAAATAATAGCTATTTTTGACTTGACTATTCTAGCTTATTCTTATATTCCAACCAAACATAACACAGGAGTTTGCTGGATTTTAAAACAAGTAAAACGCCCAAAATGATTTGAGCGGTCTCCATCAAACTGCCACCATTAAAAAGGACCATGAGTTGCTGAATACCAATAGTTTATTAGATCCGGTAGGTGAAACTAAGTATTCCACAACAAAGACAGCTACTGGGTTAATTTATATTTTGGAGACTGATATTTTTTCAAACATTTATCGAGAGAGAGATGGATGGAGAAAATGTTACCTTTTCTGTTAATTTTGGATTATCAATGAATATATTTAGACTTCTGTTTGCACTTCAGATAAAGCAAATGAACAGCTAGTTATCACAAGCTTAATCACATATCACTGAATAATTTGCATGGTGATCGTTTGATGACTGCACAGCGCAAATCTCGACGCATGGTATGTGCCACCTAGTTCACGTCAGATCAGATCAGATGTCTCAAAATTTGAGTTGATTTACAAAGCACAAATCTTGATGTAACCCATTTCTTATTAACAGTGATCCTGTGAATTAAATAGGCTCCGTAACAAATTTTGACACTGAGTTTGTTTAAACTTAAAAGTTCAATTATATCAGATGATATATACACCGGTTTGTTCAATCATCTTAAAGGATATGCACTCGTGTGTCATTTGGGTCTCAGCCTCTCAGTTGTGCTGGAGGCATGGACTCTCGTTTACATAAATATCTGACACCTGGTTAGTTGTAACTTGCAAGTCCAATTGAGTAGCCTTAATTACATTTGAGGGATGAACAAAAACAATAGAAATAAAATTACAGTAAATCAGCAGCAGTGAGTCTGAATATGTGGAAAATAAGTATTAATTCATTCATCAGTTGGCAGTACATTCAACTGACCCAGATCTATGTACATAATAGTTACTTATTTTACCCATAACCTCTGCTATCAATTCCGAAGTTGGAAGAGAAGCTCCGGTACTGGCCTCTGTTTTCTTTGTACAAACAGGAAATACATAAGCTCGTTAATATACAACATCACCTAACACTTCTCTATCCCAGCATCGGTTCACATGGGATTAAGCATGTTCCATGTATATATCCTCTTCTATTAAAACAAAAGCAAGCAAATAAGAGCAAAAACCGAGAGAAAAATGCATAGCTGATGGAGCACCTTCTCCATTGCCAGCTCCTGCCGTCTCTGTCTCCCTACCGTGACAAAATGATAAGGACTGGTATAAAACATACTTGCTGGGATATGCGCGGCTCCATTCCTTGTCAACCAAGGCAACACTGCCAGCGCCACGCCCCCAAGCACCCCTCCAGCGGTCGAATGAATAACTGGAGACAACATCGGAGCTGACATAGGATACACATACTCATGCTGTTGCGGCACACTCGGCTGATTCACATTGGTCTCGCGTTGGGGTTGGGGACGGCGAGGGATGACTTGGTTTTGGTTTTGAAGGTCGTGTTTTTTGAAGGCTTGGCCTCGGCCGTAAAGAGGAACGAGCGATTCCTGGGAGACAACGGCCTTACAAACAGGGCACTGGCCGGTGTGGACATTGGTGTGGCGGAGCCATTTGTAGATGCAGGGCCAGCAGTAGAGGTGGCCACAGAGAGTCACCACAGGCTCGGCCGCAAAGTCCAGGCAGATGTTGCAGTCGAAGCAACCGCTGGAGGCGGCGGCCGGAGTAGTTGAAACGGCTGTTTGTTCGTCCATTAATGATGAGGAAGCAATGGTCCTCTTCGCCCCTTTTATCTCTCTTCTATTGGCGCGTCTGGTTTGGTGAGAGTTGATTTGGGCACGCGAAACTGCACAACTATTAAAAAAAAATGGTGTGTGAGTTACACAATTGACCGGTCAAAAGGAACAGATTCTTGAGGAACATCAAGGGAAAGGTTTGGTAGGGAAGCGTGAGAACTGAGAAGAGAGAGGATGGAGATGCCACATGTGAGAGATTTTGTAAGGAGTGAAAATGAGACGCAGCGTGACCCACCACACAAGTCACCCAATAATACCATCAAAGTAACCTGCGTAGCCCACAGGACGCGGCCACATTGGGTTGTGCGGCGATTTGGTCCTCCTGTTTAAAAAGCGGAGCGTCCCAATCGTATTAAAGAGATCAATTATAAATTATTGAAATAATTTCGTATGTCGTTGATAGACTGTATTTTATTTATATAAAACTTGTGCTTGAGGGAGCACTCCTCGGTCCTCAAAAGAAGAAGAAAACGAAAGTCCCCTAAAATTCCAATAAAAAAATATCAGAAGCGGATCTTATCTTCATAATTTTAAAAATTTGCATCATCATCTGTATGTATAGAAATTTAATTTTCTTAAAAAATTTATATAGCTTAACTCTCTTCGTAAAATGCTTAATGATTAGAATCACACTACGTGATATTAAAGATTTTAATTCAAATTTAAATTAGAAAAGTTCCTAATCTAAATTTTTCTAGTTCAGTCTCACAAAATATCTGCTAACTCTGTGGGGTTGGTTGCTATTTTTAAAACGCCTTAAAGAAGATTCTAAGAAAGCAATGCTCTATTTCGTTGCAAATGCTGTTAAGCAACAACAAGTAACTCATATAATTTACTACTAAATGCCAATCCCTTGTAAGAGCACACAATTAAAAAAATGGCCAAAGCAGGCTCCCAAGGATAAGAATAAACTAAAGGGGTGACTAAGCAAATAATAATAAGTTACGTTATCAGCGTCCATTGGTTAAGGGGAGAGCAGGGCCTACTCAGTCATGAAAAGACATAGGGGGACCACATATTCTATTATCATTGTTTCTTGACCTTCTCGAAATTAAAACCCAATAAAGAGGTAGATGCAGTGGCTGCAACTTCCGATATCGATATGACCTAATAATTCAGCACATTTAATTAATAATAAGCTGCGATCAAACAAACAAATAAAAGTCGGTGGAACGGTGTTGTACTTGCAATGACCACTTAATAGTGTAGAAATTTTATTATTATTAGTATGTCCAATTTTCCGAAACTTTGTTTTATATAATAATAAAATTCGAGACACAGAAAGGATATTAAAATTCAGTCTCTAAACACAATTTTTTCTGACAAAAATTTAAAAAAAATTGAAAATTATGTCGTTAGAATGGAACAGACCAGGCATCACATCATGTCGCTAAGATGAACGCTTTACCAAGTCTGTCCCTAATCCCAATATTGAGACACTATATAAAATGAGGAATCTAACAAGCGATGTTTTTCAAAATCTTGTCCTAAAGGGTTGGATCATGGAAGCCCACCTTTAGAATATATATATTTCTGTAGTTGATTGGTTAGGAACGAAATTTCAAGTTATGTCCTCCCTGTTTTTCGAATTTCACAGTTAGAAATTCATGATTTAATAATAAAAAAATTAGTAATTAATTTTGATATCTCTCATCACTGTTGTTTTAAAGTTCATTGTGAAAATGGGATGTATTTGTCTTGCTTTTAAGGCTATCTTCTAATTCTCTATACAAAAATATTCGCTACTAAATATAGATCACAACAACAACAAAATTATATCCTTGTCATTTGATTTTAAAAATTCTAAACAAATATTGTATAACTATCAGATCAAATGAATATGAACTATCTTTAAAAACCTGATAATGTAGATCTGATTCAACGGATTTAACATTAATTAAGGATCTTGAGAAATTAATTGGCATTGTTTGTGAGACAATTTTCGTAGCCAAAAGGTGAGAATCATTCTCTAATCTTGGTATAACTCGAAAATAAATAAAATTACCGCCTCTTAAATACTTGTTATATATGACACGTAGTGTGAGAATATTAGTTTGAGGAAATACAAGTACGGTTTAATATCACATTACCAAATAAACCAATGCATATTAGAAGGGGTGAAGTCAAATTTTCAGATAATGAAGATTAAACATACATTGAAGGTCAGTCATATAAAATTTTCCAACTAAGAATAGAAGTCAATTTTATAATACCATAACATTTTACTTTTAATTTTATAAAAAATCATATCTAAATACAAAAAAAAAAAAAAAAAAAAATGGGGTCACATTTATTCGAATTTGTATCCGCGGGTACCTCTTACCGAACCAGTATCTTCTGTGTTACTCGAGAAAATAAAATGAGCTCTCAGCCGGTGGATATTCGGATGATTGGAGGGGGCAGTATTATTTGTGCTTTGAGATTCGTGTAAATTTAAATCCACCAGCTGAGACTCACTTTATTTTCTCGAGTAACACAGAGGATCTGAATTCCCTCTTACCTGGGGTCCGAATTCCATTTATTCTACTCAGTCAGTCCATGCATATTAGGATATTTATTTCTTTGTTATCACAATATAAGTTTAGGAAATTTAACCCCCACAGCCATCTTTAATAAAGTTGACTCCTAGAAAGTAGAAACCCCACACACATTTTTTTGTTAAAACAAAAAAGTAGTGTAATACAAGTGTAAAATTCGTTATTTCTAACATGACGGCAGTAATTAGTAATTTAATAAAGCCGTCTAGAAAACTATAATTTAATAATAAAAAAAGTAATCCTCGCCTCTGCAAGTAGTTGTTAAAAGGATTAATTCTCCCAAAAGGGATACCATTATACCAAACTTCAGGAGAGATAAATTGTGACAGGGGGACAGGACAAATCTCCAATATCTAACGCAGCTCCGTTTGATGGACCGACGCCATCACGCCATACCAACCGATCCGTACAACTTACTGGCATTTACAATTGGTTATTAGTTAAGAATTAAGATAAGATCAAGCGCTATATATAGTCAACTGTTTGAGAATTTAAAAAAAAAAAACGAAGGAGATTAACAAAAGGTTCCCCCAATTTGAAAACTTCAAAGAAAGAAATGCTCAATAAAGCAATTCCAGTTAAAAAAAAATTCTTTTAGCTTCCAGGTTGACATTAATAGAAGTGTACTGATGCCATTGATGAGACGAAAAGATAAGCACTAACAGAGATCAAAATCGAAGTTTCTAGCTGGAAACGAGAATAAGAACAGACAAGGAAAATTTCTTAATTTTGCTTGAATTAAGAGAAAAGGAGAAATTGGATTCATTTAGCTCGAAATCAGAACGGCGTCATAAACCTCAACACCTTACACTGATCAAATAATTCTTTCCAACAAACTAAGAATCAATCAGAGAATCATATGGTAAAATCAAAAGACGCTGGAAGTGCTATTACGAGATCGAGCGAATTAGCAAAACAGAGAGAAGTAGATGCGTACCTTGATCAGCAGTACTTGGGGGTTGTCCTTTATTTTTCTCCGCGTATCTCTGTCTCACTGTTTCCCGTCTTTTGAGTGTTTTCCGTTGGAGGCCAGAACAAAAAAAGCTTTGGTTGGAGAGCTCTAATGGCGACTGGTGGGCCGTCGATGTCAGCTAAAGAGCAATTGTAAAGAGAGAGAGAGAGAGAGAGTGCGTGGGGAAGGGAAGACGTCGGATCACATAAATAGGGGTAAAGATTTTAACAGAGAGTTTTAGCTTCATACAGGGCACGGATTATAGAATCCATAACGTTCTGTATATGGTTCGTGCGCTACATGAAGCTAAAACGGCTCTGTTAAAATCATTACCCGATAAATAGATGGGCTTCTATCGGTCCTTTGGTTGAGATGATGACGTAGAATATGATGGGCGGCCGAGATTGAAGTTCTATTCAACAGATTTTTGTTCGTTTTTGTTTTGGTTTCTTTTATATTAGAAAATTCTTCTTGGTATAATCCTTTCTTTCGTTGCTGGATAAGGAACCGACCATATCAGAAGGTAAAGATGTCGTATGTTTGTTTCACTTTTCCTTGTTTCGTCTCCTCTCCAGTTTTGCACGATTCTATCTCATGATTCCATTAAAGGACTGGAGTTCATCTGGACGGGACGTTTCCGATCAGATTTAATTCTTTACAGTTAAAATCAAGCTAGCATTTAATAGATCTTTTAAAGCTTTTGAGCGTCCGAATGTCCGATGATTCCGATCTACAACAATAAATAGATACGTCTCCGTAAATAATGCCGCGTAATCAAGACGAACCGAATCGTTTTTAATGTTTGCGCGCGGTAAAATTGGGCAAAGATATTGACAGAGTAGTTTTTTCTACACACAGCGTACAAATCATGTGCAGCGAAGCGTTGGCTCTATTGTATATTGTATATGCACTGCATCAAGTAAAATCTATGCTGTCAATATCTTTACCAATAAAAAATGGAAACGGTTTGCCAGATGCAAAATCTAAACAATAGTAGAAAACTTGTGAAATTTAATTATTTATTTCTAAATGGATGTTACTAATAAGGTCCGTGCATTTTGTGGTCTGTTGTCCAGCTCTTTTAAACAGTACAGGCGATAGATCCTTTTCTCCGCAGTGGCATTGATGCTTTTGGGCATCAACGAAAAAAATAGACGATGAATGTTGTTTTAGTATATTGTAATGAAATAGACAGATCAATTTAACCTAATCAAATTTGAGTGTATTGCAATGAAAATAGACAGATCAATTTAACCTAATCAATAGACTGGATGACGATAAGCATGTGGGGCTCCTATTTTTTTGCGGCTTGCTGGTTTTTGTGAAGGGGACGTAATAATTTTTTTTTTGAAGCTTGTGCAACGGACCCAACATGGTTGACACACCATGTCATGAAGGAAGCAAAATTATGGAGACAATTTTTGTTTAGTAGATTGTAGTTGCTGTCTTTTGTTTTTAAACTGTTGTACATATCTGATAGCTATAAGTGTTTCAAAAAACAATTTAACCTAATCAAATTTTTTTATGGTTAGCGGCAAAGGTTGCCGCTAACAAATATATTGATTAAGAAAAGTAGTATTTACACAAATTATTAATGGAAAGCACTTCAATGAAAAAGAAAGAAGAAGAAAAGAAATGTACACACGAGGGCTACTCTAACCTAATCAAATTAGTTGAGGCAAAGTTATTATAACCAGATCGATTATAAACTTAATCGATGTTCGAATATTATTCAGTAAAGAAAAAAAGATAAGTCCCTCGTAAATTTAAAATTTATAAATTTGTTAAATATTTTTAAAATTCCATTATCAAACAAAATTACACTGCACAAAATTATTCAGTTCCTACATTTCTAATAAATTCTATCGCCGTTGATATTTTGAACGACAAGGACAAAAATAAATGATGAATATTTGCTTGATTGTACTGCACCGAACATAAACAGATAGATCAGTTTAACCTAATCACATCAGTTGAGACAGTTATTAGAACCAGATTGATCATAAACTCCATCGGTGCTCTGATTATTAGTTCACTGAAAGTGCTTTGAATTATATGATGGTTGGATTATTCAGTATATAGATATGAGTATGACCAAGAGGTGCTTGAATTTTTTTTAAGCCCCTCATAAATTGAAATTTTATAATTTTCGTCAGTTAAATTGATTTTTTTTTTTGCATGCATTAATATTTTTAGCCCCCCACAACTTAGAAATGCACCTTATTGAAACTAAAATTCTAAATTTTTGTATTCTTTATTATTTAAGCAGGGCATGCATCAGTTTTGAACTAACATCAAAATTGTTTAGCTTTTCATGAAAAAAAAATTAATTTCAATGGGTTAAGTTTTCACGACCTCTTCATTGTTGACCAATAAAATTTCAATTTGATAAATGTCACATTTAAAAAACGGAGAACAAAACTATAATTTATTAATTTTATTATGAGGAGGGATCCGATTACACCACTTTTGAGTTACCACAAAGTCCCTCCTCATTTTCTATATTTTCAAAGTCCAAATCATCGATCCAAACCGTTCAACAAGATTATCTAAATAAAATGTGCTTGTAGATCAAATTTTACATTTTTTTTGAATTTTTTTACTATTTTTGCCTATCAATGTTCACATTAATAAAACGTGTCACAATTTTTTTTATTTCTTCGAGTAAAGGTTGGAAGTTAAGTCACCTATCTATTTAATATCTATAAAGAATTTTTTTCTGGATTTTCGAACTTCCTGACCTCATAGAGTTAAAAAAAAACTAATCAAATTTGAGTGTAATGTAATGAAAATAGCCAGATTAATTTAACCTAATCAAATTAGTTGAGGCAAAGTTCTGAGAACCAGATCAATTACTTCATTGACTGTGCTTGAATGGCATGATGGTTTGAATGTTCAGTAAAGAAAAATTGAAATCAAGTCCCTTCGTATAGTGGTAAAACCATATTCATATCTTTTTTTAATTTTTTGGATACGGATACAGATTGGATATCAGCCTGATACAGATACGGATACGGATTGGATCGGATATTTATTAAAGTTCATAATATGTATCTAATTTTAGTGGTGAATAACAATATTTTTTCATAATATATATTAAAATATATGATATATATTTACTATTTGGATACGGATAATTGAAATGTAAAATCATATCAGTATCCATATCCATATGGATATTCGGATATCGGATATCCACATCTAATTTTTCGATACGGATCGAATACGAATCGGATATTATCCATACCGTTTTCACCCCTAATAGTATGACGGCTCAATTATTCGGTAAAAAAAAGTCCCAGAAACCAAAAAAAATAAAAAATAAAAAAATCCTCGGAAATTCAAAATTTATAAATTTGTTAAACTTTATAATTTTTATATGCAGTAATATATTTTTTTACTTTCATTATAAAATAAATTTTCACTAAACTAAATTATCCAGTTCCTCCATTTCTAATAAATTCTTTTCGTACCTAAGATATTTTGAGCGACAAGGACAAAAAAAATGATGAATTTTGCTTGATTGTACTGCAATGAACATTGACAGTTAATAGATACATATTGATCATAAACTCGATCGGTGCTATAATTATTAGTTCATTGAAAGTGCTTCAATTATACCATTGTTGTATTATTGGGTGTATAGATATGACCAAGGGGTGGATGGCCCGAAATTTGTATTATTTGTAAATCTATACATGTTTGAAATTCTAGATCTATCCAATCCGGTAAATAATTTACCGGAAACAAGCCTTATATCCGGTAAATTATTCAACAGATCCATAAATTGTCTTTCCAGTGAATAATTCGGCGGAAATTGTCTTTTTATTTTTTCTACTGAAATATTAGAAATATTTTTATATTTCTTTGAAAATAGATGGAATACTATATAAATTGAATTTATTAGAAATACTGCGACAAATAATCTGGATCAACATTTTCCAGGCCGGATATTTTACGATTGTAAGAAAATTAAAATATTTTTTTGTGTGTTGCTGGAAAAAAATGTTTTGGATCTAAGTTATTGATCCCGATTCAAAAGTTACTTCTGGGTATATAAATAAATTATTGCTGTCCTTCTAAAATATTCAAATTTTAAGGTACTCCATCTATGTTGAAAAAAAATTGATTTGACATCATTCGAGAGAGCCGAAATGTCAAATCATTTTTTTTCGAAAATAAGACTTGTTTCTGGTAAATTATTTACTGGATTGGACTAATTTGAAAATTGTGTCCAAAGTGTGTGTAGATTTGAATGCATTAATATTTTTTAGCCCCCCACAACTTATAAATACACCTTATTCAAAATAAAAATCTAAATTTTTGTCATTTTTTATTATATAAGTAGGATATGTATCAAATTTGAACTAACATTAAAATTGTATAGCTTCTCATAAAAAGAATTTAAAAAATATATAAAATTCGGTCTTCAAGTACATTTCAATATATATTTCATATTGAACCGAATTGATTATTTGAAAAAACAGAGATAAATATGCAGGTTGACGTAGTCTGATCATGCCTGTTACAATTTTTTGTTTTTTAATTTCTATCCTACTCGATTACGGAAGGATGATTTTAGTTGGATCGGATTTATTTATTGAGTCAAATCATATATAATGCCATTGCCATACAGTAGTGTTTGGCAAATACCCCCACGGGTCAGACCCGTGCCCGCCCTGCCCGTGCCCGTGCACGGGTTTTGCACGGGTACACGGGTTCAACGGGTACGGGTTGAGAAGGGACGGGTACGGATTTTTTTAAAATTTACCCGTGATACCCGTACCCGCCCGTACCGACCCGTGGACCCGTATTACCCGTACCCGTACCCGTACCCGAATACCCGTGCCCGCCTACCCGTAGACCCGTGCCCGCCTACCCGTACCCGAACCCGAACCCGAACCAGAACACCCCTGTACCTTTTTTTTTTTTTTTTTTTTTTGAAATTCGAATTTTTTTCCCCCCAACCCCAGCCAGCCCCCTCCCCCCCGGATCTTCTGTGCCCTAGCTAGTAATTAGATTTATGCCAAGTAATTAGATTTATTAGATTTATTTGTGAATATGCCAAGTAATTAGATTTATTTGTGAATATGCCAAGTAATTAGATTTTTTGAATATGCCAAGTAATTAGATTTATTTGTGAATAGGTTAGATTTTATTTTTCAAATTCGGATTTATTTCTAATAGGTTAAATAAGCATGTTAGATTTAGTTTTTGAATATGCCAAGAAATTAGATTTATTTGTGAATAGGTTAGATTTTATTTTTCAAATTCGGATTTATTTTTAATAGGTTAAATAAGCATGTTATATTTAGTTTTTGAATATGTTAAGTAATTAGATTTATTTGTGAATAGGTTAGATTTTATTTTTCAAATTCGGATTTATTTTTAATAGGTTAAATAAGCATGTTAGATTTAGTTTTTGAATATGCCAAGTAATTATATTTATTTGTGAATAGGTTAGATTTTATTTTTCAAATTCGGATTTATTTCTAATAGGTTAAATAAGTATGTTAGATTTAGTTTTTGAATATGTTAAGTAATTAGATTTATTTGTGAATAGGTTAGATTTTATTTTTCAAATTCGGATTTATTTCTAATAGGTTAAATAAGTATGTTAGATTTAGTTTTTGAATATGCCAAGTAATTAGATTTATTTGTGAATATGTTAGATTTTATTTTTCAAATTTGGATTTATTTCTAATCTCCATTCCATTATTAAGCACGTTGGGTGTCCGATCCGCTAACGGCTACGATTGAAAGATTAATTTTTGGATTTAATCTCAGCTCTCCAATCACATAATATATCTTCTTTTTATTAAATGCATCTGTTTTATGTGTAGAAGTTTAAATTTAGTTACAAACATACTCGCCACACATATCGCCACACGATGCGTTACAATTAAAATTAAACATACTCTAAAATTTAGCGATATAATTATTCGTTTCCTTATTATTTGTTTCCTTATTTCTCCATCTCCAATTGATATTTTCTATACGGTGGATCACAATGCAAATCAATTTTTTGTTCACTTCCTTATTTATCTACTTTCTTATTTTTATACATATTACTGTGATAAATCTAGAATATATTTCTAATTTTGTTTTTTTATGAAAATTTGTTATTTTTTATGAGAATTTATTTTTGTTATCTTATTATATATTCTGTTGCAACGCACGGGCACGATACTAGTAGGTTAAATAAGTATGTTAGATTTAGTTTTTGAATATGTTAAGTAATTAGATTTATTTGTGAATAGGTTAGATTTTATTTTTCAAATTCGGATTTATTTCTAATAGGTTAAATAAGTATGTTAGATTTAGTTTTTGAATATGCCAAGTAATTAGATTTATTTGTGAATAGGTTAGATTTTATTTTTCAAATTCGGATTTATTTTTAATAGGTTAAATAAGCATGTTATATTTAGTTTTTGAATATGTTAAGTAATTAGATTTATTTGTGAATAGGTTAGATTTTATTTTTCAAATTCGGATTTATTTCTAATAGGTTAAATAAGCATGTTAGATTTAGTTTTTGAATATGCCAAGTAATTAGATTTTGAATATGCCAAGTAATTAGATTTATTTGTGAATAGGTTAGATTTTATTTTTCAAATTCAGATTTATTTTTAATAGGTTGAATAAGCATGTTATATTTAGTTTTTGAATATGTTAAGTAATTAGATTTATTTGTGAATAGGTTAGATTTTATTTTTCAAATTCGGATTTATTTCTAATAGGTTAAATAAGTATGTTAGATTTAGTTTTTGAATATGTTAAGTAATTAGATTTATTTGTGAATAGGTTAGATTTTATTTTTCAAATTCGGATTTATTTCTCATAGGTTAAATAAGTATGTTAGATTTAGTTTTTGAATATGTTAAGTAATTAGATTTATTTGTGAATAGGTTAGATTTTATTTTTCAAATTCGGATTTATTTCTAATAGGTTAAATAAGCATGTTAGATTTAGTTTTTGAATATGCCAAGTAATTAGATTTATTTGTGAATAGGTTAGATTTTATTTTTCAAATTCGGATTTATTTTTAATAGGTTGAATAAGCATGTTATATTTAGTTTTTGAATATGTTAAGTAATTAGATTTATTTGTGAATAGGTTAGATTTTATTTTTCAAATTCGGATTTATTTTTAATAGGTTAAATAAGCATGTTAGATTTAGTTTTTGAATATGCCAAGTAATTATATTTATTTGTGAATAGGTTAGATTTTATTTTTCAAATTCGGATTTATTTCTCATAGGTTAAATAAGTATGTTAGATTTAGTTTTTGAATATGTTAAGTAATTAGATTTATTTGTGAATAGGTTATATTTTATTTTTCAAATTCGGATTTATTTGTAATAGGTTAAATAAGTATGTTAGATTTATTTTTTGAATATGCCAAGTAATTTGCATTTATTTTTTAATCTATTGTTTTCAAATAATTCATTATTATTTTTAAAGTAACTGATTTAAGAAATTTTTGATTTATATATTATTGTTTTAAAGTAATTGATTTAAAATATTTTAAAGTAATTGATTTCAGAAATTTTTAATTTATATTTTATTGTTCAAAATTTAAAGTAATTGATTTAAGCAATATTGTTTTAAAATAATTCGTAACTTTGATTTTGATTTTAGTATCACAATAATTATTGAGTTCAAATATGCAATCATGTTAAATGAATTTTGATTTGTATTTTATTGGTTTAAAAAGAAAAAAAAAAAAAAACAGCAGCAGCCTAAAAAACAGAAAAAAAAAAACAGCAGCAGGAAAAAAAAAAAAAATTTACCCGCCCGGACCAGACCCGTTCTACCCGGACCTAAACCCGCTTACCCGTGACCCGTGTTGCCCGTGACCCGTGTTGCCCGGGGGGTTTGAGAGGGGCCGGGTAAGGTTTTTCAAAAAAATACCCGTGCTAACCCGTCCCGTGTCGCCCGTGACCCGCGTTGCCCGTGACTCGTCCCGGGTTTTGCCCGTGCCCCGCCCGCCCTTACCCGTTTGCAAAACACTACCATACAGTATGAAACTTCAACGCTTAGGTAGAAGCGCGAACAATTCCTTGAAGCATTAAGCATGAAGTTTATTATTTTAAGATTTCGATTTTTTAATTAGGGGAAGTTCCATTATACTCCTCAAAAACTTCAAAATTACATATTTCCCCTTCTAAATTCATAATATCACATTTACTCATTTCATTTTCAAAAATTCACAAATTTACCCAATTCATTGTCTTGTTTATAAATGTTTGATTTTACCCTTTATTAAAAAAATTAAAAATATATAGTCCGTATAAAAAAATGTTCAGTCTTCTAATTAACATGTTTGTGAGGAATAATCATTTATTGGGTACGGTTCATTTGGTTTTCAACCAAATCGAAAAGTTTTAGCTTAAATGGTTCAATTTTTTATTTGAATGGATTAGTTCAGTTGAATCGGTAAATTACTTCGGTTTTGTATATATGGTTTGATTTAAATTTTTTGCAACCGAAAAGACTGAACCGGACAAACTCTATATGGTTCGTTTTTTATATATAATTCATATTATTTATATGATTATTAAATGTATTTGGTTCGGTTTAGTTTTTTTAATTACTTTAGTTTTTATATTTGGCTCGGTTTAGGCTTATATGTACAATTCATATTTATTTCTGTGATTATTAAACGTATTTGTGTATGTACTGAGTTTTGACTTTTAAAATCTAACTTCTCTTATTTCGGTTCAATCAAATAAACAGAAATTTAATTTGGTTATTTTGGTTCGGTTGTTATTCAAATGCAAAGTTTAATTCGGTTGGACCAATTATATTTATGAAAACCGAATAAAATTTGTGTTTGGCTATTCAAATTCGGTTTTAATCGAACCGACCCAATGAACACCCCCAATGTGTATGCGTCAGAATAAAAAATTGAACTGTTTGTCCTCACAAACTGGCCAATTATATCGTCTACACATGCTGCATATTTTCTTATAAATGAATTTTAATACAAAAAAATAATAAATTTAAAAGAGTAAATATAATAATATGAATTTTAGAGGAAAAAAATAACTAATTTCAATACGTTTGAGGGGTATACATAATTTCGAGATTCTTAAATGTACATTTTTTTTTATACCCTGATAGTGGCTATCAGGTTATTAAATGTAGATTTTTCAAAAGTTGTTGTTGGATTTGAAAAGAAAACGGTGATTGTAACTGCAAGTCTGCAAACATGGCCTCATCTCTCATGGCCCTGACCGCCTACCATCATTGATTGGAGATTTCCACTTTCGTTCTTTCTAACCATGTGCCGGTCATAATCCACCAATTACCGTTGATGTCAGAGTTTTTGTTTGCTTCCCTCTCAAAACTTTATTTTTTTAAAAGAAAAATTGCTAGAACCGATTTTATCAGAAAGGGCCATACATACTTCCAAAAGGACGAAAGGAAGTCATAACTCATAACATCTGATGTCAGTTCGCTGTGGACGCTAACTTTGTAACCCTTTCGTGCAAGCTGCCTTCGGATGTAATTGTAGTTCGAAAATAGCACCTCGGCAACTTACTAATAGCAGATTTATATGCTTTATAAATAATTTTTTACAAAGTTTAGAGTAAAATATAATGTGTACTATAAAATTAATTTTCATATCTAGTATTAAAAATTTGAGAAAATTTCTAGTGTACCTATTTAAATTTTTAAAATAGCTATTTTTCCCATCAAAACATTGTAATATCAAATATCCCATTAAAATTCAATATTCTTTCTTCTATTCCTTTTTTATTATTTAACTTTTTATTTCATTATTATAAAAATTAATATACTCTTTAGTTTTGAATGGAGATGTCTTGTTTCTTCCACCCAAACACTCGCAACTTGATATTTCCTGTTGAAGGAGATTGCACGGAAAAAAAATTCAGCCCCAGTTCTCAACTTCTCCCTCGTGTGTATGCCTACCTCAACGGAACCGAGACCATTCGAAACTGAAGCTATTGAGCTTGAATTTCATTTGTACTAATGAGAGGTTCTCCTCTCTTATCAAAGCCCCAGGTTATTCCTCATCTTTGTTTTTTAGGTTTTGTGATTTTGATCTTGTTTAGACTTATCAAAGGTTTGGATCGTACGATATATTCTCGTAGCTAGCTAAACGTTTAAAATATGGAGCGAGTATTGGAAGCCTGACAGCTAATTTCCCTCAAACCTTTCTACGGAAATGTCAACAATCTCATGTAAAGAACGGGAATTCCAGAATGAGTCAAATATCAACTAAAACTTACTGATTAAAGCAGAATCAATAAAGTTTTCAGAAAATTCTACCGAAGCAATAAGAACGATATTTACTTAGCTTCACGCACCAGCCCATGAAATGTTCGCCCAAATTTCGCGGTAGACCTAGGATATCTCCATTAAAAACTAAAGGGTATATTGGTCCATACAATTTTTATAATAATTAAATAAAAAGTTAAATAATAAAAAGGGAATAGAAGAGGAGGGTTCAAATGCCTTCATTTTTTGTGCCTCCACCATACTTCCATTTTTTAAAACTTTAATAACTCAAAATTTAAAACTTAAAAAGTCAAAATAAAACTATTAGATGTGATCTATGTTATTTTCTCTACGTGCTCATAAAAAATTATCACATTTAGATTTTGTTTTTATGTGAATCAATAATTTGAAAAATCAACGTTTAGAAATTGTCCACATTAGTATGTTTTTTACAAACTCTTGATGACAACCAAAACAAAATTGAAATGTCATAATTTTTTACACATGCATAGATAAAATGATGTAGATCATATCCAACGGTTTTATTTTGACTTTTAAGTTTTAAATTTTGATTTATTAAAGTTTTTAAAAATAGAGGCACAGTGGAGGCACAAAAAATGGAGGCATTTGAACCCTTCTCATTGGATATTATGGTATTTTGATAGGGAAATTGGCTATTTTAAAAGTTTAGGTGGGTACACTGGAAATTTTTTCTAAAAATTTATCTAATCAACCTCCAATGTGTATTTGGTCATCATAGTTTGAAAGTCTTGCTCCTTTCTTATACTGTTACATCTCAAGTCTTTCTCTTTTATTTTAGCATAAAATATAAAGATGAGGGTTTTCAATGTTTTCATTTGTGTCTTCGTCATATTTTTATAATTATTTAATAATAAAATGTTTAAAACTCACATGTAAAATTAAGAAGATATGATTATATTATTATTTAAATTAAGTAAATATAGAAGTTTATATTTTGTTTTATTTTTATATGAATTAATAAGCTGAATATTACTTCTAGATATTGTCCATGTAAGTAAATATTTGAAAACTATTGATATCAATCAAAATTAAACCGAAATGTCATATTCTGAACGGATTTAAAGGAGACTCAAGGTGGCTAAGCACCCCTTGTAATTCAAGAAGTTGTAAATTTCATGTATATTTTTTTGCTATTTTTAATAAAATTCTATAGTTTGTCTTCTCAGTATCATATTTGTTTAATTAAATCAACAAATATGTCTTATTCTAAAATAATCTTGCTAAATATTATTACTTTTTATTAAATTCAGCCCGTTGTAGTAAATTTTTGGTTCCGTCCTTGATCATATCCGAAATCTAGTTTTATTTTGCCATTTGAATTTTAAATTTTAAGTTATTAAAGTTATAAAAATAGATATATTGAAACCCTCCTCAATATAAAATTCCAATATATTTTTATATTCATTCTACACTCATCAAATCTAACCTTATATATTTTTAAATAAAAGGTAGAGGTTTAGGGTTCAAGATTTAGGGTTCAAATTTTTATTTATATTACGGAGGATTTTCACATTTTGTAAGTTTTGAACTCACGACCTAATCTTATATAAAGTAAAACAAATTAATCAGTCAGAAGTGAGAAACATTGAATTACAATCGCCAAGTTTGAATAGTCAAGGATAATTTCTCGAAACAACCCTCTTGACTCAAAGCAGTGGTTGTGCAGCATTTGAAATCCTGTTCAGAAATAACTTGCACCACAAACAAAAACACATGATGTAAATCTTATTTTATTTTTCAACCGTAAGACCTTTATCCTTAATCAATAACAACCTTGTCAAAATTGTATTTTTTTTTCCCTCAACCTGATCTATTTCAACATTTTTTTCTCAAAACCAAAAATATTCAAGATTGACTAATTAATGATGGCTTTGGAGTATTGATGTGCAATTAGTCTATATCTTTCTATGAGTTTGACAATGAAAAATATCATTATCACGTTATTTATTGTGAAATATGACTCAGGGATTTTTTTTATTAAGTTAGAAGTCGAGCCTTAATTTTTTAATAAATATTTATAAATTAAAATCCAACTAATATTTAAGATAAAGATGAGAGTTATGTCTCCCATCTTTAAATATTTATAAAGGACTCTCTGTTTAAGTTTCGAATCTACAACCTTCCACATAGATAACTCTGTCTTTAACCGTTAGACTAAAAACTAATTCTTATGACTAAGAGAAAATTATCAAGACTCGACTAGAATTGAGCATAACTTACCTTATTAATTCTCGTGATAAATAATCTTAATGACAAAATTAGCTGTTAACTAGAAATGCATGAACAACCTAAGACGTCAGGATTTACCATTTTGACTTAAATTTGACATATGTAATCATATATCACTTATATCAGTTGAGTTGCTTAATTCCTGAAATGAATTTCTTGAATTCTTCATCCTCCAATTTAATACATGACGGAACTTAAGATTGTACTCCACAACGATCTTCATTAAATGAAATAAACCTGACTTGATTCGGATTACTTGTTTCAAAATCGAAAAAATTTAAGAAAGTGGGGCAAATCTTGATTCGAAGTGCAGCGGAGGGGAACTCTCACCCGTTTTTCTTCCATTTCCTTTTCGTCTATTTGCACTCCGCAACTGCTAGTGGAACATAGTCTAATACGCTAAGGTATGTCATTGTGATGGTTCGAACAAGATATATATATATATATATATATATATATAGAGAGATGGACTTAGCTAAGCCATGGTGTAAAACGACTTGGTACTCCACGTCATATTTTCATTTTGAAAATCAAACTACCGATCCGAACCGCTCAAGTTGTTCTCCATATTAAAATGTGCTTGGATACCAAATTTTACATTTTTTGGAATTTTGTTACTATTTATTAAGCCACTTTGAAAATCGCTGATCCGGATAAACAGTAGCAAAAACAGTAAAAAATTCTGGACCAATGGATCAGCGATTTTCAAAGTGGCTTAATAAATAGTAAAAAAATTCCAAAAAATGTAAAATTTGGTCTCCAAGCACATTTCAATATGGAGAACAACTTAAGCGGTTCGGATCGGTAGTTTGGATTTTCAAAATAGAAATAATGAAGCGTGGAGCACCAAGTCGTTTTACACCATGGCTTAGCTAAGCCCAGCACTATATATATATATATATATATATGAGTAGAACTAGGGTGCTCCTAAGCTCACCAAGCTCTTCCGTGAGCGCGACTCTAAAACCTATCGAATTGACTTCAAACGACATTTTCAAACCGTTAGATGTTCAATCTATATTAAAATGTATTTGGAGACCAAATTTTACATTTTTTGGAATTTTTTTACTATTTATTAAGATGGTCTGAAAATCGCTGTTTTCCAATGGTGCAGAATTTTGATAAAAACAGCGATTTTCAAACCATCTTAATAAATAGTAAAAAAATTCCAAAAAATGTAAAATTTGGTCTCCAAGCACATTTTAATATAGATTGAACATCTAACGGTTTGAAAATGTCGTTTGAAGTCAAGTCGATAGGTTTTAGAGTCGTGCTCACGAAGGGCTTGGTGAGCTTAGGAGCACCCTAGTTCTACTCTATATATATATATATATATATATATATATATATATATATATATATATATATATATTTGTATAATAAGAAATCATTTTATCCTACACCTAAAGAAAATAAATTATCAAATTAAAAAAATATTTACTGGATTATAGCTCTACAAAATGTAACCATATTTTATAGCTAAAAGGTAATAAAAAATAAGGCAACTAGCAAAACTTGGAAGGCTAAGGAAATTTGGAGGACTTCTGCTACAGCTCAAGGCTTAACATTGCTATTGGGTTGTTTTATATTTCAAAACACAATAATTTATTGAATTAGTTTTATTAATAAAATATTTTTATGAACATAATTGACCCATCTTCCACCCAACTTAAAATCCTAACGTTGCTATTGGTTTCAAGGAATTATTGGACCCTTGTATATTCTAATAATATTCAGAATACTTATTATATCCACACCAAGAAAAGCTCATCCAAAACATTAGAATGATCAAGATTAAAAGCGCCTAGAATAAGTAATGTAAACTTTTAAAAGAACGAAGCTAAAATGCCTTTGTTGAAATAACAAACATGAATAATAATTCAAATAGTAGGTCAAATAATAAGCAATCATGACGATTTTTTTTTTTTGACATAATATGGCAAAACACTTGTAGGCTTTCTTTATCTCATAAATAAGAAATTGAAGATATCTCATAAGATATAAAAATAATAAGGTCAACGCATGTAACACATACATTTCTGCACGCATGAACGGATCTATAAAACTAATTACCAATACCGCTTAAGAATCCAACATAAGATATATAAACACATAACAAAATAAGTTGGGAGAAATTGGATTATGGTGAATAATTTGCATTGCTAATTTTCTAGAGGAGGGTTTCAATACTTCACGTCTTTCATACCTATCATACTTCATATTGTATATCTCCGTTTTCAAAGTCTAAACTGTCGATCCGAACCGTTCAACATGATATTCATACTAAAATATGTTTGGAGATGAAATTTTATAATTTTTGCAATTTTTTTACTATTTTTTAAGATAGGTATAAAATCACTGTAACTGGACCGTTCAAAAACAGTGATTTTTTGCTTGTCTAAAAAAATAGTAAAAATTTCCAAAAATTATAAAATTTCACTACCAAGTATATTTTAGTATGAATATCATACTGAGCGGTTCAGATCGACATATTAGACTTTGAAAATGAAGATATAAAATATGAGGTATGATGAGGTATGAAAGACATGAAGTATTGGAACCCTCCTCAATTTTCTATTGTTACTTAATGAAATTATAAATTGTGTAATACTGCGCCTGCCAAGTCCCAATGAATGATAATTGCCCTATTGTAGCTAGGGCTATCAAAAAAGGTTGTAGTTCATGATTCGATTAACTTCAATTCGAAAAAATTCGCAATTAACTCGTTCGATTGAAGTTTGTTCTGAAACAAATCAAACCAATTCGATTCGAATCTTATTCAAACACAAACTCAAATTAAGATAAGTTTGATTTGGTTTGATTCGTTTGCAGCCCTCGTTGTAGCAACCGAATTCTCCTTGAATTTGATCAAAATAATTGTTAAATTTATTGAAGCCGGTGCACTTTCTCTTAAAAAAAGATCCTTGAAACAGGCGACAAGATATCAAGCATCTAGAGCTTGATTAAAATATTCAAAGAATGCAAGACTCAGAATTGGTCTATATCTCTTTTCATTAAAAAAAGTGAAAATCATTAGAGCTGGAGGCTTGCAATTAGTAGTGACATTTTTCCAATGAATTGGAGACTGTGAATTGATGGCGTTGTTTTAAATGGCTAATAACTAATAAGATATTATGTGAATGGTGCGAGCAAAGTTGTAAAGTTCAACTTATCAAAACAAATAAATCCAAAAGTTTAGTATAATATTTGGAGACTTAATTTTTTTTTTTTTCAAGAAAACACGCCATTGCAGTTAAAAACCAAGACAATGACTCTTTGTATTCGGAGACTCCATGACGTATGTGACAATTTAATTTGCGGAGAAATTTGGTGAATGGAGGCCAATTGTTTTTTTCTTTTTAGAATATAAAAAATAAAAAATTAAAAAAAAAATATGGATTTTTTTTCCATTTCATGGAAGGGACTAGATTAATGATTCAATTAATCTAGTTTGTATAAATTGCCAGAAATTAGGTCACAAATAAAAAAAACTAAATAGACTGAATCTTTAATTTAGTCCCTATAGCGCCCTAAATCTTAAACTGTATGGCCGTTGTTGTACAAATTGTGGAAATTAAAAGGACGGAATCAGTTCCTTTTGTCTATGAAAATACTTAATTCATTCATTTTTCTAATAATTTATTTTTTGTACTTCTAAAAAGAAAAGGCTTTGAATGGAGACAATGGAAGTAGTACATGATTAGGAAACATCGACATGACCCAAAGTTAAAGGCAGTTGAGTCAGCTCTAGATATTATGCATTTATATATGTAATCTTGATAAGGATTACACTTGTGAGTTGTGATAGTTTAATAAACAATAAATAAACAGATACGGATTGGCGTCGTCAATCATTAAACTATTCATGATCTGATGTTGCTCAAATGTGCAAAGGGTTCTAGGGGTGGAATTCGTGTAAAGTTTTTTATTTGATAATGGCTGATGCTCGAGTTTGATTGGTTGTTTAAAGCTATATAATTATTTTCGTTAATATATGATGCATAGATATTCTAGAATAAAAATCCCTCCCTGTAATAGTTCTAAAAAAATACATAAAAAGATTACTTATGAATATCAATATATAATTAATTATGGATATTAATATATAATTAAGAGTATGACATTTTATTTTTTGATTTTAAAAAATTATACATGGGAAAAACATCGCTGCGTAAAAAATTAAAAAAATGCCTAACAGTGCATCAAGTCTAATTCTTAATCCTGTAAATTATTTTAGCATTTATAGTAACCAATAATTATCTTTCACATTTCAAGAAGAAAACAATGTAAGTGTTCCTTAATTTAAACTATTTTTAACTAAATCTTAATTCCGTATTTTTAACATTACATAAAATGCACTATACATCAATCTAATGATAATACAAAAAATTATATATTATTATATGTCTAAATAAAAAAATAATCATATACAACTTTATATTTATTAATTACTCTATGAAACAACAGACGTGAAATGACTATCACCCACATCCTTACCCGATAAGCAAACAAATATTTCTTCTTACCCTATCCTAATACAGTCTTATCGAGTAGAACTAGGGTGTTCCTAAGCTTACCAAGCCCTTCGTGAGCTTGACTCTAAAACCTATCGAATTGACTTCAAACGACATTTCCAAACCGTTAGATGTTCAATATATATTAAAATGTGCTTGGTGACCAAATTTTATATTTTTTGGAATTTTTTTACTATTTATTAAGATGGTTTGAAAACCGCTGTTTTCAATGGTGCAAAATTTTAATAAAAATTGCGGTTTTCAAACCATCTTAATAAATAGTAAAAAAATTCTAAAAAATGTAAAATTTGGTCTCCAAGCACATTTTAATATAAATTGAACATCTAACGGTTTGGAAATGTCGTTTGAAGTCAATTCAATAGGTTTTAGAGTTGAGCTCACAAAGGGCTTGGTGAGCTTAGGAACACCCTAGTTCTACTCCAGTCTTATCTATATTAGTCTCATAGAATACGATACTGGTCAGATAATATCAGTGACACCTGTCACACCTCTACCTGCATAAACCCCACAGGAGATTTTATTTTTGCATCTTCTGCTGCATTGAATAATCATAATTGAGATCAATGCAAATATGCATGTCTCAATTTTTGGATGGATACTAACGATAAACGTGCAATAATTTATAACTAGGTGGACTGTACTCGGAAAGAAACGTGATAGAGCAATCAAACTGATAGCAAGTTAGCAACAAAAGAGCGGTGCTGAAATACGGAGTACATATGTTTTTACAGCACAGAAAACCAACCAACAGTCCAACACCAATTGTTCCGTTGCTGCTCCGCTGCGGCCAACATAAAAATTTGAAAATTATTCAATGTCTGGTACGGGCCATGTGGAAAAGCAGGACAGCAGGATTGCCATCCTCGTCAGAGTGCAATCCGGATATTTGTTTAAAAAAAATAAGAAACATCAGAAAAGGTAGCAACAGATTTGATTCCGTAGCAACAGATACCCGTATTAGTAGCCGCACATGTGACCTGGCTATGTATGGGTTGCATTTATGTATCATTATCACCTCAGTGTAGTGTTCATTTGCAACACCACAAACGAGTGGTCTTCAAACGGCCAATTGTTCTTTGAAACGGCGGAATTGTGATGTTCACGCACGCTGCTTCGAATTCATATCCTCTGCATTAACTCAAAAGAGAATCTTTTGAGTTAATGAATCTCGACTGTCCATTTATTTTAAAATTCGTGCAAACTAGATTTGCATTAATATTAAAGAGCTCCTATGTTATAGACACGAGCCGGATTAGCTCCGTTTAAAATCAGACGGTTGAAATTCATTAACTCAAAAGATTCCCTTTTGAGTTAATGCAGAGGATACGGATCCCGCTGCTTCTTATACTGCAGCATATGTCTGTGCTGTAGAGATAGGAGTAGGTCCGATGGGCATCGGACCTATAATTAGATTCAATTAGCTCTATCACCGTACGATTAGCATCAAGATCTATGTGCACGGAAATTGGTACAGACTTCCACGGATTCTGATGTAGACACACGGATCTTGATGCAGATCGGATGGTCATCACACCCATCGAACCAAGGTAGGTCCGATGGGCATTGGACCTACTCTCATTCCCTGTGCTGTAACCAGCTGTAAGCTGTTGCTAAAGCCTGTGGGAGTTCTCATCAGAAAAATTATACCGAAGGAAGGTTTTAACATACTTGTATACAGTGTATATCTAATGAGGAGTGTTAAAATGTCTCGTATCTTTCATGCTTCATTGTGCCTCACATTATTTATTTCTGTTTTTAAAGTCCAAACAGTCAATCCGAACAGATAAACATGATCTCCATATTAAAATGTGCTTAAGAGACCAAATTTTATATTTTTTGGATCTTTTTTTACTATTTATTTAAATAGATACAAAATCGTTGTTTTCGGACCATAATCATTGTTTTTTTACTATCCTCTGTGTTACTCGAGAAAATAAAATGAGTCTCAGCCGGTGGATATTCGGGTGATTGGAGGGAGCAGTATTATTTGTGCTTTGAGATTCGTGTAAATTTAAATCCACCGGCTGAGAGCTAATTTTTTTTTCTCGAGTAACACAGAGGATCTGAATTCCGTTTAGATAGGGGTACACATTTTAACACGGCAGTTTTTGATTCGTGCAGGGCACGAGTTATGCGCAGATTTTTGGCTCCATAATCGTTGTTTTATGATGTACTGCATGAATTAAAAACTACCCTTTCAAAATGTGTACACCATATGTATCAAATTTCGTTGAATATAATAATTGTTTGTTGACTATCAATTGCCAAATATCAAACTATAAATTGTCAAATTGTTAAAATGGATTACTGATATTTTTAAGTTGCACTAAATTTAATAAATCATATTCTGAGTAAAAATATTATAATTTTTTTTTAAAGAAATTTTATGTCAGTTATCATATTATCCGACAGATATTTGAATATATCATATGATCATAGCCCTTGATATTTAGTTCAATTTAATCATTTGGGTGAAAAATTTGGAGCTCGGCTATGCCAAGCAGCCAACCCCGGCCCAAATTTGAGGTGCTACTTCCATTTGCAAATGGATCCTAATTAAGATCATTTCTCAGATAAGAAGTATATATTCTACCCGTCAGGTAAAACATAACCTTGCGAAAAAGACAAAATAAATAAATAAATAATAAAGACACCACGCAGGATACAGCAATGTCATTAAGGTGGAAATTCTCATGACAAACATCATTTATTAACATTACAAACCAGTAAAAAAATCCCAGCAAGTCACAACTATCAACACTAACGCTGCGGAGTACAACAGAATAGCCTTACAACTGTCTTCTAACATCCATGAAACAGTCTATTTTCTCTATACAAATTTATCAATGCAAGAGGTGAGAGTGTTCTCCGGTACAGCTCCAATCACTGCATCTTTCTTCTCGCCGTTTTTGAATATCATCGTGGTGGGGATGCTTCGAATACCGTACTGGGTTGCAATGTCAGGGTTCTCATCAGTGTTGAGCTTGTAGCACTTGAGCTTACCTTCATAGTCCTTCGAGAGTTTGCCAACGACTGGGTCAATCATACGGCAAGGGCCACACCATGAAGCCCAGAATTCGACCAAAACTGGAAGGTCAGACTCAAGGACCAGGGTTTGCCATGTCGCTGTGGTTACATCAGGAACTGCACACAAAAAGGAAGGATTTAATTTGCTTACCAGAACTTGCCAGAAAACATTTGTATGTCAAACTAAATCTGAGTAATATGAGAAAGTGGCGTTTTGCTTGTAATTGTTGGAAAACTGGTACATAGTAAAGATACTGACAGGGTACCTCGAGGTATGTACATTCAGACTTTTATATAAAACATTTTTTAACTTTTTGATTATTAACATAATGGTGCACAAATCCACTGCAATCTTATATGTGCGCTCTACTTTTTTCATTTTAACCAATTCTCAAAGAGCCACTGGCTTTCGATGTTAATACCATCACACCGTACAACTTGAACTCTAACAGGCTAATGCCAGTGAACTTCACACAAGCTGCTTTGTACTATCACCAAAAACAGTTGGATAGACAGAAGTATATACATTAGAAATAATGCACCAAAACCTAAAGTTACATGCAAACGCGATGATATTATAGTAAAGAATGCTCCGTGTACCCAGAACTCCATGCTATAGAATTACCATTTCTATATAGTATATACTAATATTCAGTTCTGTATGCCACCCGCTCATTGAACACCATGGAAACATAAATTTGTTGCACGAATTTGTGAACTGAGATTTTCTAGAAGGAATGGTTGGATGTTTCCTGAAAATCATCCATACTGGCGGATCACCACTTGGAACAATTGGATAAACTCTGAGATGATCAGCACATGGAGACAATGATCGCATTAGGTGAGAATAGGGAAAGCAATATCCAGCAAGGACTGGTTGCGCTATGGGAAATACAGCAAAACAGAAAGCAGCAAGAAAACAAAATAGTTGACATGAGTTGACAAGTTGGATTTTCACTTCACTTTTCAAGCTACAGACAAATAATTTTTTTAACTACTGGAATTTAATTTAGATTATTTTGATCTATTATTATTGTCATCCCAATGTTGTTTGTCTTCTAGCAAATTTCAATTTTGGTGTGTTTAACAGAAACCAACAACCCCAACAATGTTTTGTGCAATTCAGTGATAGAAGAGTGCAATGCAATCTTTCTGCATTGACAGAAACAAGTAGTCTGGTCTGTTTAGTTGATTGTGACAGCGATCTCTTGTGGGTTACTTAGTCCCTGCATTTACCAAAGACAAGTGCTAGAAGAAAGTTGCCAAAGCAAATTGAAGTCATTTGTTCTTCCATAATGCTCAAACAACAGAAGGGTTACCCCTACAAGATTATATGCCCCCTTATAAATATAATCTCTATTTGACTTTGATATGTGTATTCAGTAACTCACAACTAGAACCTGACCAAACCTAACTGGCCAATGGCTCAATTTCAGTAAATAAAACTACCAGCTCCCTCAGATCAAAGAAGGTCGAACTCGGCCCGAAATAAGCCTGTACCGCCTTAATGCGGGATAACCACCAAACGTGGTCATAATAACCGCTTCACCGCCTTAAGGCAAGATAACCATCGAGATAGCGGTTGTGAAGCAGTTATGATTCAGCATATATAAGGCAAAAATCCCCATTTAACGGAGGTCGAGATTTTACACACAGAGAGATATCGCATAGGTCAGAGTTAGAATCTCTCTACACCCACCTCGCTCCTTTAATTCTCACACACTTCACACATCTCGGACTGCCATCTCGTGGCAGGGCGAGATCATCCAATTATCTCTCACATACGGACTACTCTCCTCGGGAGATAGGACGTATCAGTTACCCCTACAAAATTATATGCCCCCTTATAAATATAATCTTTATTTGACTTTGATATGTGTATTCAGTAACTCACAACTAGAACCTGACCAAACCTGGCCAATGGCTCAATTTCAGTAAATAAAACTACCAGCTCCACATAAATTGCAACCATGACGTATGAGAGCATGAGCAATAGAAGGATACGACAAAGGTAAATATGGAAATAACAAAGGCTCCTTCCAACAACACTTGTGAAGTCAAAATACTATGCTATATTTACGCAAAATTGCAAAATACCTGGTTTAACATTCAATTACAATAGTTGTAGAAAAGCTTGAAAATACATATAAGCTTAGGACATGGGTCAAACAAAAGGGAAAGGAAAGAAGGAAGACATTAACTTGCTCTATAGTATAACAAATGGGTATCAACATGCTTTATAAAATGACAGGAACTCTGGCATTAGAGGATGAGTTTAGGAGTCTCAAAACCAAGAATGAGAGGCTAAACACACTCATAAAGAGCTTTATTATACATGGCCTAAATATCAGTCAGATTCATAATGGGATCAAATCTTCTATGCACGTTTAAATAATAAAGAGGAATCACAAAAATCAACCAACACCTAATATAGTTACAGAAACAAAACCATAGTATGATAAAAAAGAAATATTAGTGTGAATTACTTGATGCCGTTGACAATATTGTCCAAATATAAAATTCAGAGGTGATCTTCACCATTGACATAGGGTGTCTACCAAATTTGGCCAAATTCAGATGATTTTTTTTTTATGGATGTCCAAAAAAACTTCAAATTGGATCAACATGCTATTGTCCAAATGATGGAAAACACATCTACAATTTCAACCTCCTTTTATTTTTCCAATGTTCGATGATGGTTGTTAGAATTGTCAAATGGATGTTCACCAAAATTTCACATAAGAGTACATAAGAATGTACTTGCTCAATCGAATATTCAGATGAAACCAATGGAATCATGAGCATATATAAATGCAGCAAATTTCAATTCTAGTATGAATTATTACTTAATTGACAAGCCAGATAAAGATGTAGACAGAGATAAGCCGATTTGCGCTAATTTTTATCCTTAAGCTAAAAGATTTGACTATATCTCCTACAAAAACAGCTTACAAAACAACTGGTTTAGTATTTGGCATTGACTTCCTTGTAGCATATATATATTATTATATATAAATAGGAATCATATATAAATTATCAATGTATTTACAGAATCTATTTATTCTATATAAATAGAATATAGTAAATTTTTAAGATTTGCATAAAATGTATACCCTATAGTGAACATGCCTATAAGGCATAAGAATTTATTCAGAAACAATCAATTTTTTTATAGCAAAATAGGGTAAATTTTGAATTTCTTATTCTTGTTTATTTAATTTAATTTTACTTTTATTTATATAAAATATATAATGAATTGGTTCAAGTCCGAACATCCCACTTTTTTACTTAACACTCTGACCTCCACCTATTAAAAAGAAAAGAAAAGAAAAGAAAAGAAAAGAGAGAGATCAGATTAACGAGCATCTACCTACCTGAGATTGCAGCTTCCTGGCCCTGGACCTCGCACACCACATGTCTACGGCGAATAGGCCTCGATCGGGCCGTTGATCGAGCGGATACCATGATCCGACGGCATGGTGAAGCCCTGAGTCCGTTGAATTGAGGGAGGGTTGTGAGAGTAGCGGTGGCGGATCTCGCTGAGGTGGTAATGTTTAATCCGGAAAGAGAGCCCGGGATAGCGAGGGATTCCAGGATTATTGTCGCCATGTCGGGGATGGGTTACAACTTAGACGGAGTGAATTTGGGTAGACAGAGAAAGGGGAAGCGAGAGCGAGAGAGGGTGAAAAGGATTTTCTTGGTAAGTTATGGAACTGAGTGGATTGGGACAACAGAAATAGAGAGAATCGGGCACGTCAAGAATGCTGTGTTAGTCAATTCGTATCCTGAGTTAACTCAAATTTTTAGTTTATCTTCGGACCGTTCAATTTCAATACGCACGAATATTAAAGGTCCCGTGCTTAACAGGCGTAGGTCGGATTGGCCCGGATTCTGATCGGATAGTTCGGAGATAAACTTAAACAGTGCGTTAATGCAGAGGCTGCAGATTCGTGTGGTATCTTGTTTATATTCAAAGGGGATCATCCGTCGTCTGACTCTTCGTTACCTGAGTTAACTCAAATTTTGAGTTCGGATCCGGACCGTCCAATCTTCTTTAGCACGAATATTAGGCCTCGGGCAATGCACCTCGAGTCGGATAGCCCGAATTGTCCGGAACTCTGATAGGACGGTCCGAATCTAAACTCAAAATTTGAGTTACTTCAGAGGATGTGTCGACTCCAGACAACACTAGCTTTACTCATTAATAATTGTTGTGCAAACAGACCATGTGATTTGGAAGGTAATCAATCTCCTTTTCATCTCTCCGTTCTTTCCCGTAGAATGTAAAGCCAGCCAAACCACAGACCAGAGATGGAGAACATCAAACTATAGACCGGAGAGAAGCAGATCAGCAGATAACTAGACGAGAACATTAAACTACACTTATTTTCAAGATTTTGACTTCCGATTCATTAAAACAGAGTCTAAACTACTCTCCCTGCCCACAACCCACAAGATGTTCGATGAAATTCCCAAACCAGCTCAATCCCTCCTCTCTCTTTTCCTTCTCCTCCTCGCCTCACACTCCGCCTCCAGCCTCCCCAACCGACCATGCGCCTTATCTGGCGCTGCCAATGCCTTCCCCTTCTGTAATTCATCACTCCCCATATTGACCCGAGCCAAGTCTCTTGTCTCTTTGCTAACACTTGATGAGAAAATCACGCAACTCTCTAACACTGCAGACGCAGTGCCCCGGCTTGGTTTGCCAGCCTATGAATGGTGGTCCGAGGCACTTCATGGTCTCTGCGCCAATGGCCCCGGTGTACTCTTTAATGGTTCTATTCGTGCAGCCACATTGTTCCCTCAGGTACATGGTTACATTTTGACCAATAACCTATAAGGAGAAAGTAAAATTCTTTGCTCGTCGGGTTCAACTCAGTGCTTGTGTTGTTAAGATATTCTATGGTACTGAACCATGCTATGAAATGCGGAACTGTGTGATTACTCTGACAATTTGATCTAGAGATCTGATCAGTATTGCACCTCCATGTGAAGGAATGGTACTCTAACAACCTCAATGCTTTTCAGCTATGCAAAAGAAATGAGCAAATTGACCGGTTTTACTTCAATTAGAGTATATTTTGCCAGATCTAAAGCCATTTAAAAGGTGGCTAAGCCACCCCTATAATTTTAAAATTTTAGTTATATATACTAACATTTAATTAAATTTTATTTTTTTTAGAACATTTTATATAGTCCAGCCCCCCTCATAAATCACTACATGATCACTTGTAGTCTAGTGGTAAGATTATGTAGTGATTGTGGAGAGCTTGGGTTCAATTCCCACTAGTCATAATTTGTGTATTTTAATTTTTAACCCCCTCTATCGAGATTTTCTAGTTCTGCCCCTGCCAAAGAGGTAACAGTTGCCGACTATTTGCTATAATTTGTACTCTTCACTAGGTCATTCTCACTGCAGCCTCGTTTAATCGTACACTATGGCACGCTGTAGCACGTGCCATTGCTGTGGAGGCACGTGCAATGCATAATACGGGTCAGGCTGGCCTCACCTTTTGGGCACCTAACATAAACATATTTAGGGACCCAAGATGGGGTCGTGGCCAGGAGACCCCCGGTGAAGACCCACTGACAGCATCGACATATGCCGTTGAGTACGTGAAGGGTTTCCAACATGAAGATGACAGTGGTAGATTGATGCTCTCAGCATGCTGTAAGCATTTTACTGCTTATGATTTGGAGAAGTGGAATGGTTTTGCTCGCTACACCTTCAATGCCAAGGTAAAGCAATTATACTCTTTTTCCATTATGAAAAAGTGATGATTATAATGACTGTTCATCAAACTATTATATGACAGTTTACCATCATGCTTTGCATTTGCAATGTGCTTTGTGAAGATGACTATTTTGACTGGTAGGTAACTGAGCAAGATATGGAGGACACTTTCCAACCTCCATTTGAGAGCTGCATTAAAGAAGGTCATGCAAGTTGCTTGATGTGCGCCTACAATCAAGTCAATGGCGTCCCTTCATGTGCCCGTGAAGATCTGTTGAATCAGGCTAGAGATGAGTGGGGGTTTAAGGGGTAATGCTGTCTCGCCTTTAACTTGTCAACCTACCATGCCTCTCATTATCTGTAACAAGCATTACATTCTTGGATTCACAGTTGGTATGGAACCAAGGCCAGCCAAAACTTTATTAATGTTGTGCTATATTGTTGTTATTTCATTTATTTTCTTAGATGGGACCTAATGAATACTATTTAACTTTTGTTAAAATTAAAACTAAAAATCAAACATATGTGAAGCTAGATGGTGTAAGAAACATGAATCATACAGAAGTAATTAGGATCATTACCCGTTGCCAATCAGAACTGATCACCAAAACAAACTAGGTCCAATAATCCTTCGGTTGTACTGTTATCAGTTGAATAACTGGATTGAAATGTATGTTTGATCATCATTGTTGAAGAAGTATACGTGACTGACGTTGCATTGCACTAATTAGGTTTATTTGTCGGTGGGCACTTGTGGCTTTAACAAGTAGCCTGTAACTGGGACTATTATTTTACTCTCAGTTAAGTTGGCACTTTCTCTTATTGTAAGAACTATACTGGTATGGTTCCAGAGATTTGGAGCTGTGTACCAGATAACTTTGTTCGATTTCAGTGAAATCGGTGGGGATTACTCACTTTCTTCTTCTTCAAAAAAAAAGTTGGCACTTGAGCAATACCTGCTAGGAGGTTGCTTTCTCTATAAATTTTTGTTTGTGATGCACATACCACTCATTTACATTTCTTTTCTGTTCAGATATGTAACTTCTGACTGTGATGCTGTTGCAATAATTTATGAAAATCAGACATACTCAAGCTCCCCTGAGGAGTCCATAGCTGATGTCCTTAAGGCAGGTGTGCTGGATTTGTTTAATATATTAGTATAAAGAAAGTCACTCAGTTGCAAAATTGGTAACACAATATCTAAATTAAGAATGCATGGTAGAGCATGTGCGGATTATCATATATCTCGTTTTCTCTGTCGTTAAGGTATGGATATCAACTGCGGAACTTACCTCCTTCGACACACTAAATCAGCGGTTGAGAAGGGGAACGTCCAAGAAGAAGACATAAACCGTGCTCTTTTAAATCTTTTCATGGTTCAACTCCGTCTTGGTCTGTTTGAAGCTGACCAGAATAATCAGTGGTTCACTCGCCTAGGCCACACAGATGTTTGCACTGAGAATCACAGGAATCTTGCATTGGAAGCCGCAAGACAAGGTATCGTTCTGTTGAAGAATGAGAATGGACTTCTGCCTATGAAGAGAAACAAGGTCGAGTCAATTGCAGTGATTGGACCAGCAGGACATGATGCTGACATACTGGGTGGTGATTATTCGGGTCTGTTATTTGAGATTTTTTATCATTTTGTTTTTTTATACTCTTATACTCAACCCCAAAAATAGTCAGCTAGTGTCCCATTGTCTTCTTCTTACACATACTGTTTTCGTCTAGCATATAATGTACAGTACACCATCTTGAATTCTTGATCTTATATGTTGTTCTAACTTTCTCTTACATACCCTTTGTGTCCTGTTTATAGATATAGGTGCATGTTGGCAGCTTTTTGTTGTTGTGACTTGTTGTTGGTTCATCAATATTATCCGTCTCTTTGTAGGTATCCCTTGCCAACCAGTTACAATTCTTGAAGGAATCCAGGACTACATAACAAATACCATCTTTGCCCCTGGTTGCCAAAACATGTCATGCAACTCCACTATTGGGTTTGATAATGCAGTAGACGTCGCAAGAAAAGCAGATTATGTGGTTGTGGTTGCCGGCTTAAATCTCACGGAAGAAACCGAGGACCTTGATAGGGTCAGCCTCTTGCTACCTGGCAAACAAATGCAGCTTGTGAACAGAATGGCTAGTGTGACCAAAAGACCCCTAGTACTAGTACTTATGGGAGGTGGGCCCATAGATGTATCATTTGCAAAACAGAACAAGGGTATTGGTGGAATTATTTGGATTGGTTATCCTGGTGAGGTTGGTGGTCAAGTTCTTGCCGAGGTACTTTTTGGAGACTATAACCCAGGTTAGTCAAAGATCTAGTTTATGGAATAAAGTATATAGGGGTTATACATTTATGGTAAGAACTAAAAAATGTTGCTTTTTGTTCAATGGCATAAATAGTTGACATTCAGAGTACTTCTCCTTTTGCCTAAGGTTTCCAAGGCAGGGTCTCTCATTAATAATGATAACTATTTTTTTTTTCAAATGTTTTTGGTGACAGATGGCAAATTGCCTGTTACATGGTACCCTGAGTCATTCACCAATGTACCCATGAATGACATGAACATGAGACCTGATCCTTCTAGAAGCTACCCAGGAAGGACCTACCGTTTCTACAAAGGAAAAACAGTGTATAGATTTGGTTATGGTCTGAGCTATTCAAATTTCTCTTACGGTTTCCTTTCTGCACCTGACAAACTCATTCTCTCACCACCTTTTGTCAAGACATTACACGTAATCAAAAGCCCGACTTACTTCAAAACGGATGATCTTGACCATGTTTATATAAATGATATATCATCATGCGAGGATTTAAAATTTTCTGTTCGCATATCGGTGTTTAACCACGGTGGCATGGATGGGGCCCATACCGTGCTATTGTTTGTCAGACATAAATCGAATCTAACTGACTATCCAGTAAAGCAACTGATTGGATTCGAGCGTGTACACACTAACGTTGGTGAAACAGCTGAAGTTGAGATGTTTATAGACCCTTGTAAGCATATTAGCACGGCAAACAAACAAGGCAAGAGGAGGCTTTTGTTGGGCGCTCATTTGCTAATGCTAGAAGATTTGGAGCATGAGTTTTATATTGAGGCCTAGTGATTGGTATGTTCTCTGTTAAATGAATATGGTTTTTAAATTGATTGTGCATTTGGTTGAAGAAATAAAAGTACATTTTCACATAAGTTCTGCCAGGCATTTTTTTTTAATTCTCATGTTCAAACTTCAAAAATCACTGGTACAATCATTCAAGGAAAAAATAATGTTAATAATAGATAAGAAGACCAACTGGTGAAATGACTTGCCTGATGATGGTTGGCAGGGGATGCAATAGTCAATGTGCATTTTGTTAATATTGGAATTTTTTTACTATTTTTTATGATTTATGAAAGATGACACAAAATCGGTCTAATTAGCGTAATTTAGTGTAATTTAACATAATTTCAAGTAATTTAGCGTATTTTAGTATAAATATGCTAATTATATATAAAAAAATTAATCTAACAAATATTTTAAATTTTTTTTGAATTTTTAGTGTTAGATTTCAGCATCTTGCTATTTATAGTCTCTAAAAAAAAAAAAAAAAATTTAGTACCGGTCATTTTTTGGCCGGTATGGATATTTTATAAATTCCCAACGTTAGTGGGTATATTTATTAACTTGTAATTAACTTTGGATATTAATAAAAATCTCGGCCGAATCGGCGTGTGGTAAGCAGGGATTAAATCAGAGTCGTTAATATCTATCTGATGGCTACGCAGCTCTGAGTAATTTAAGGAACAACAACAAAATTGATAACTAAACATTCATATCTAAATGTAATTTAATTTCGTCTCAATTATACTAAATTGTGTGATTTATGACTCCATTAACACACTTTAACCCAATTTGGAATCAATTCAATCCGAATTGCATAATTCAACAGAAAAAGAAGGTAAAAACAGATGGTGAGAAAATGTAGACCAACTGGTATTCCATAGCATTGCAATAGTTGAACAAAACATAAGAAAGGAAGACCAATTAAGGTTTTTTTACCTGAGCCTTTCACCAGGAAATACATCATTACTTTCTCTTCTAGAAGTTTTTCCATTATCATCAGTTCACCACACCAACCTTCAAAACGGGAAAAAGAAAAAAGAAGAATAATGTTCTATTTGTATTAGGTTGTTGATAAAATCCATTGCATGAATGCACGGTTGCTTCTTATTTAACCAACCAGAGATCGATCAATACGAGTTTTACTGTTGTTTTTTTTCTTTTCGTTTTGCTTGTTTCCCCTCTAAGAAAAGAAATATCAGAGGAGCAGATTCTGTGGTCGTTGAGATCTCTGCGATTTGACTAATTTATTTCTGTATCGGGCGGCCCATTAGAGAAGAAAGTTGGGCTTGATATGGGCTGTGTAACATATAACAAACGGACCTCAATTTTATTTGGTACTTTGGTGGCGGATTTAGTGGGATCCGTATCCTCCCGGGTACCTGATTGAAGACAATTACGATCAGACGGCCCAGATTAATCTTATTTGGGCCAAACTCAATTCGGTGCCTATGGAGGGGGAATGTTTTGAGATTCGTGCCATGTTAAAAAACCGTCCGATCGTAATTGTCTTCAATCAGGTACCTGGGAGGATACGGATCCGATTTGGTGTCCACTGTTCAGCTGAGCATATGCCCTCCCATGTTGAGAGCGACATAGAATGGAAAATGGGTCCCTGCTGTAAGTGATACTGTTCATATCCGGAGATCTGAGGAAAAAGAACCCCAGCCAGCTGTAAGTGAGGAGATGAAGAAGAACGGAAATAAATCTGCTGCGATTCTTTGGAATCGCAGGGACCTTGCCTTTTCAAATCCAACTGTTTATATATTTTGTGATTCATGCATAGCAACCAACTTTCTTTTGAGATTCGTGCATTCAAAAAATTAATGGTTGGATTTGGAAAAACAAGGTCCCTGCGATTCCAAAGAATCGCAGCAGATTTATTTCCAGGAAGAACAAAACCAATTTACAAATTCAAAAAACAACACCCCCTCCCTATTTTGTAAAGAGAGGAGATGAAGAAGACGTCGGCCAAAACCAAAATCAAAATGGACCATCTGTCGGGTCTCCCCGATGAGGTGGTGATCACCGTACTTTCTCTGCTGCCAACTTTGACCGCCGCTCGAACCTCCGTTCTCTCCCGCCGCTTCCGCCACCTGTGGAAGGCCTCCCCTTCGGTGGACCTCCCATTCGTATACATTCCCTGGTTCAAGCACTCAACCTATGTTGCCATGGCCAACATCGTCCTCTTCAGTCGCAGAGACTCTCTCCTCCGCCTCCACCTTAAGTTCGGCTATCTATTCTCAGGTGATCTCACTAAATCATTCATCTCTTCTTTGCTCCTCCATGCCCATGCTCTCGGCCTCCGTCACCTCACCATCCATGGCCGTGCTTATTGGGACTTTGAATCAATTCTCCGCTCAGTCTTTTCCTCTTGTACCTCTCTCCAGTCGCTTTCAATTCACATTCTACCTCTAAAGCCTTTCCCTTTTCCTTCTGCAATGGCTTTAACCCGCTTGAAAAGCCTTTCTATCAATTTTATTAGCTATAACTCAACTATAATCAAACGGCTTCTCTCTGAATTGTCTTCTTTGGAACATTTACAACTTCATATGTTTTCTGGGTTTGTTTGCCTGTCCTCCCCAACCATAAAAAAACTCGAGCTGCTTCTTCTCAGTGAATCACATCATCTAGAAGAGCCTTATTCCCTGGGGCTATTCATGCCTTCATTGGAGTTCCTTTCTTTGACAAATCATCATGATTCATTCCATGCAAACGCAAATATACCACTGATCCATGGAGAGATTCCCTTAATAAGAAAAGCTGTTGTTACCCTTTGCGGCCTTCGTCAGAAACACATCACTGCTGTTGCTCAGTTTCTCAACTTTATCTCATATGTGCAACGCCTCACCCTTAATTTGAAGGAACATAGATGGGAAAAGTATCCATTTCCTCTCTTTATGGAACCAGGCAAAAAGGCACCAACTTTTCCTAATTTGAAGCACCTGGATATGAGCTTATGCTTTCATGAGTGCAATTTTGAAGCTGTGGTCACGATGCTCCATCATTCCACTGCATTGGAATCACTCAAACTTCATCATAAGGTGCGTGCATAACTTTTAATGTTACAGATGCAGTCCTTCCACTTGAATTGCAAATGAATATATGTTTCCTCAGTAAAAGAGAGTTAGGGATTGTGCTAATGGGAACTCAGATTTGAGATGTCAAGATGAAAATGTGACATTTTCCATAATATAAGAAAATATAGGTTGGAAAATGCTATTGTGGGTCCTACAATTAATGTACATCTAGACCAATACCATGACACGTTAGTAGTCATGAACTGATTGAGGGGCTTGATTGAACACATCAAGAAAAGATGTTCAACAGATTGAGGGTGGAGGTCTGTGGGAGGAAGATAGAATCAGTCAGTTTCGGGTAGTGCCACGGTCAGATTCAATTTAATAACAGGACAACGCTACAGGAAAGTAGAGCAATTATTAGCCATTCAATTATATAAACAGTTGAGATGGAGATTGATCAACTCAAAAATTGAGTTGAATGTTTTGGATAAACTGTTTATGTTGCTAAATTTACTAAAACTGTATCTTTTTGCCTTTTTTGTTGTTTGCATCTTCTTTTTATATATTTTTTCATTATATTGCCACTGATCAAATATTTTTTTGTATTTTTTGCTTAGACTTCTGATATTTTGGGTGGTTGGATAAAGGCTTGGGGTTTAAAGTGGCGACGTAATGGGGATCAAAGTAGGAAAAGAAATGCTTGGAGATCAAAGCTTCCACGTAACAGGGACGGTAATTATCAATATGCTTGTTTCGAAAATCTTCACTTAGGAGAGAATAGAAAAGAATTTAAGAAGCTGCTAAACAAAAAATGTACGCCTAAGAGGCAGCTGGTAGGTAGCTAGAGTCTAGAGATGAGATGGAAATCATTGTTCCATTGGTTTTGTTCAATTTAGCTTCACTTTTTCATTATGGTCGTATTGTTGTTATTTATCTACTTTAGAAATAATTATAGATAGAGTGAGTTGAATTTGTGCAAATGTGATTTAGTTAAAGTTTCACTTTTGATTGTTTGAAAGAGGTCGCAAATGAAGACAGAACTGAAGAAAGAAAAAAGAAAATGTGTTTGTGAAGCAAATCTTGGGATTTTGTTCGGAATATTATACATCAGACAAGTTTCGTATAGGGTTTATCATTACTAATATCAAGCAAGAATTCAATTTTTTGTGTTGGTTGAGCAAACTAAAGAACATGATGATCCAAATGTGTGGATTTGGGTTTCCTGTCAGATATGAGCATCACTTTACCTGAACCTGATGTCAAAATGGATGATGATGATGATGATGTGTTCTTTAATGCTGGCCCATCTACGAGTCTACGACCCATTTGACAATATCCGACCTGAGCCTGGCCCATCTACGACCTAGTTCGATGATTACTGGGCTGCACCTGAACCTGCACCTGGTTTGGGTGGCTGGTTTTTTGTAGATTCTTTTGATGATAATTGATCTCATCTGCGGTCAGTTAAACAAGTTCGAAATGGGATATGTTCTGGTTTATGATATGAATGTCAACTTAGGATCAAATAGTAGCTAGGGACAAAGCATGGTTTCATTAGCTAATGTGTTTTTTTTTTTCTTAGAAGAAAAATGCTTGCTCTTCTGTTTGATGAAATGTCAGTCTTTTATTTTGGTTTATTTTATGGTTCTTTTTGTTTGAAAGGACTTTTAAGTCAGGATTGTTTGGATATGAGGGATCAAATATCCATATTTCTAGTTCAAGTTACTGATTTGAACTACTGATTTTGTTCAATACCTCTTAAATTTATTGGTGTTGAAATTTATGATTATTTGGAATCCTTATTGCATATATATAATCAAGAGGTGAAAAGTTGGTGCAATGAAATTGTTGAATTCTCAAGTCTCTTGATCTTAGTACAGAACAAACTATTAATTTTGCACTGTTCAGAGCAAACTTTGAACATTTGATTCCTCGTCTAAAACTAAAAGCATTCATTATCCTAATTTAAATGCCTGACCGTTTGTGTTGCCCGCTCTGCCCGGAACTCCTTCCTCCCTAGTGTTAATCCCGTAATAGATAATCCCGTTGTGGCCTTGTTTTGATAAGATGTGAAAAACGTTTGTACAGCAGAGAGCAGATCGGATCGGACGACATTCCAAATTCTTTCTAATTAATAGAAAAAACAAAATGAAATTGAGGTCCGTTTGTTATATGGTTACACAGCCCATTTTAAGCCCAATTTTCTCTTTAATGGGCCCATAGTCAAATGGTAGAAGAGGTCAACGACCACAGAATTTGCGAACGCGTATCTTCTGTTATGAGGTAACAGAATATTTCTGTTTGGGATCACGGCCGTCCGATCAGGTTCCGAGCCAATCCGGTCCGAGGTGGAGCGCACGGGGCCGTTTAATAGTTGTTGGGGAACGGTCCAGATTCAAACAGAAATATTCTGTTACCTCAGGTGATACGAATTCAGAATTTACTCCTCTGATTTTATTTTTATTTTTGGACAGTTTCTCTTTCTTCTCTTTCAAAGGGAAACAAGAAAAAATAATAGTCAGTTTGTCGCTTAAAAGGAAAACCACCAAACTGTCGCATTGATCTCTGGTTAAGTACGAAGCAACCATTTTTGCTTCTTTGTTTTCCAGCGGATTCTGATTCTAGACTTTTTAAATAATGTTTCTTCTGTAGATCGATAATTGAAAAAGTACTAGTTCTAGAGGGGCATTCGTGCTCGTACCATATCTAGAAAATGCAATCATGCATGATGCATTCATGCTATGGGTTTTTTCATTAACTTAATAGAACATTTCAAGTATTCTTCTTCTTCTTGTTTTTTTTTTCCCTTGAATTCAAGGTAAGTGGAGGTGATAATGGAAGAAACTTCTAGAAGAGAAGGTAATTTATGATGTATATTCTGATGAATGGGTCAGGTAAACCTTTTTTTTTTTTTTTTTTTTATGTTGGATTGTGCAATTCAGGTTGAATTGATTCCAAATTGGGTCAAATGTGGTTAATGGAGTCATAAATCACGCAAATGAAGAGGAAGATTTCAAACATTTTAAGGTTTATTGAGGTTTAATCGGGGCTAATTGGGCTATATTATAAAAAATTTAGGCATTTTACCTCAGCATTCAAAATTCAATTCAATCCGGACTATTTTGGAAATTTACGGTGTCTTTAATATTAGTACTAAAGCTGATCGAACAGTCTAGATTTCCTAGGATTCGACTAGACTTGTACGATTTTATACCATACACTGGTTTAAGGTAATGGAATTAGGGGTGCAAACGGATCGGATACGGATCGGATAGTGCTCAACCCATATCCGTATCCGTATTTTTTTTTCGGATACGGATACGGATCGGATACTAATCGGATACGGATACGGATCGGATATTAAACAGATACAGATACGAATCGGATATTTTCGGATACGAATACGGATATGGATAGAATTCGGATTTCTAATTCAAAATATATATCTAATTAACTTGTTACGTAATTACAAAATATATATCTAATTAACTTGGAAAATTCAGACTTTCTTTTTGATGCTGCGATCACATAAAAACATAAACTTTGAAGCTCAATAGATAAATACATGGCAATTAAATCATAAGCCGAGATCATTAAGAGCATACTGCAAGTAGAAAGTAGAATTAATACAATGAATTCAAAAGCATCAAACCTCTCTTTTTCGAAGCCTGTCTTGTGACCTGTGAGAGAAGTCGAAGGGGTGGGTGTACAGTACGGGTGGGAAAAGAAATTGGGAGACAGTCAGACAGATATGAGATATCGGATCGGACAACAGTATTTAATATGGGTTGAGCTCCACAACAGTATCCTAATTCCTAACCGGTTCATGGACTTAATTATGATATTATATCACACCGAGAACTCCCACAACAGTATTTAATATGCCTATAAAATATCACTGTATACGGAATACTAAATTATACGGATATCCGAAATACTAAATTATACGGATACGGATAATTATCCGTATCCGTATCCGTATCCGATTCCGAAACTCAAACCGTATCCGTATCCGAATCCGCATCCGAATCCGCAACTATCCGTATCTGGATATCCGAATCCGCAAAAATTCAGATACGGATCCGGATTCGGACGGGTAATATCCGACCCGTTTGCACCCCTAAATGGAATGGAACAGTGGACGGAGTCCCTAGCATTAGCATATAAAGAAATCTGAGCGTTTTACAATTGCAAGGTAGATCACTTGCACCAACAACAAAAATACTGCTCTGCTTGAGAAATTATCAAAATCGATAGGTTCTGTTTGTTAATTTTTTTTTTGAGAGACTTATAGCGGGTACCAAGTTTTTGTTAATTTGTTTTATTGCTAAATGACTAAAAATCGGAAAACTACTTCCCCGAGTGTCAGTGGCCATGTGCCCATGTGCCCATGTGTATGCATCAATTTTATCCGAAGAAAAGCACATTAAAAACTGATAGCTGAAATATTTCAAATAAAACCCTGCAAAAGTCAGCAAAAAGTTGTAACACTAATTAAAAAAATATAGACAAGAAAACTATTCTTTAACCGATAAGGGTAACAATAAGCCTACTGCAAATAATATTTCCCCACCTAATTAATGCACGCTTGAATAACAGCAACGGTCAAAACTGGAGGAGCGAAATCAGATCAGCACATGTACCATTTCTGAAAATCTAGTTATAACATTGAAGCCATAAATTAAAACGCAACTCTAAATTTTGTACATATTGTACACAAATTACAGCAAGGAATGACTAGAACATTCCTAGAACATTATCGTGACTTATTTATAATGTCGATAAACTTTAAATTTTTAGGAAAAAAGTATGCTCGTCATTTTTATTGAAAAATGATCAGTGCTTGATTAAGAGACTTAAAATGGAATTGTTGTGTTGTCATTTTCAGTGCACTATATTTTTCGTAGAACAAAATTGTTTCCTAAACAATTTCTGGTATAACTGTTTTCATTGTACATTTTAAAGAATAGAACACTAGTATGTAATTATTTATTATCTATGTGAAGTTAATGGGGAAAATATGAAGTAACAAAATTCATGAAAATAATTTCTATTAGATTAAAGAGTAGGGTTTAAATGTCTCATTCCTGCTTCATGTTCTTATTCTCGTTTTCAAAATTCAAACAGTCGACATTAAAGAGTAGGGTTTAAACAATCGACATGAACTGTTCAACATGATATTCATATCAAAATGTGCTCGGAGACCAAATTTTATATATTTTTAAAACTTTTTTACTATGTTTTTAGATAAGTACAAAATCACTGTATTTCAGAAATTCAGGACTATCCTAAAACAATGATTTTATACCTATCTAAAAAAATAGTAAAAAAAATACAAAAATATATAAAATTTGGTCTCCAAGCACATTTTGTTATGTATATTATGTTAAGCAGTTCAATTTTGAAACAAAGATAAAGATATGAGACACGAATGAGGTATGAAAATAATGAGCTATTTGAACTCTACTCTAATATTTATTTTTCTAAAATAAAAGGTGGAGGTCTAGCTTATCAGTTTCCTTCAAACCCATATTTATATTACATAGGATTTTCTCACTTTGTGGGTTTTGAACCCATAGACCTCCCTTATGGAACCCACGTGGTTTTGCCACTAGACCAAAAACCGATTCCCAATCCTACTCTAAATTTAAATATGAGAGGTACAATTTACGTCGCAAAAGTTTTGAAAAACAGAGTAATGATGGTCAAAATTGAATTTTTCTTCAACTTTAAAAAAAAAAAAATCATTGTTACACAGCAAACATAAGATGGCCACTGGCCACAACTTTACACTTTTACACAGGACTGCAGATAATCCGAACTATAAACTAAGTTAACACCTCATCACAAGGATATGTCACCGACTCACCATCCACAAAATATTACCTTAACCAACGAGCACAAGAAACCGAAAGCAGCTTCTTGCTCCAAAAAAGAAAAGACCCAACACCTAACTAGTGCAACGGGGTGGAGAATGCTCACAGATTGTGACTTTCAAACAGGGACAACCCAACAGCAATGACGCATATGTTTCGATGCAATTAGGAGCAGATTCAGAATTATGGTCAGAAGTAGGCACAAAATACTAATAAGAGTATAAATTTGTTTTTCTCCTGACGAATTAGAGCAGAGAAAAGCATATAAGGATCTAAAAAATTCATTACGTGATCAGATACGTCACGACACAACACGGTTCAGTCACAACACAACACGGTTCCATCACGGCATGACATGGCACGTGTGCCGGTTACGTGTTGTGACTCGCGTGTCCCGTGCCGTGACCATTCACGCGACGTAATCATCTTTCGAAAATTTGACATGACACAGCACGTCACGCGAAATATTTGGTCACGACACGACACATGGTCACGTGAGTCACGTGTAATTAGGATCGTTAGATCTTTGATCGAATGGTAAATCTTGAATAAAATAACCTAACTTATGAAAAAAATAGTTAAACATGACCAAACGTGACCAATCACATTTAGATACGTCACGTGTAGTCACGGCATGCCTTGGTCATGGCGTGACTAACGTGTTGTGACCATTCACGTACCATGATCATTCTTCCAAATTTAGTCACGACATGACTAGTTACGACATGATATATATTTAGATCTCTAGTAGTAGATCTCTTTTTATTCCTGGTGGATTAGCGATTCTTCTGAGTGGAGTAGCGAATCAGACCGTGTCATTTTTCTTTAATTCTTTTACGTGAATCAGTAATTTTCTTCTACTTGACTGTTAATTAAATTCAGAGGTACTGGATCAAAATAAATTTCGAATTCAAAGGTAGGTAAGTGCCTACCCTTGATCCATCTTGGATCCGCCAATGGATGCAACCAAATACGGACATTAAGACAAGGGAGTATCCCCTGCGTTACCATGAATTTAGATACAATGCAATACTTGACCGTGTAGAATGAGATATGAGTCATTGGATTAAATCTGATACGCTTCTTAAAGCGGACCCCTATATTCTAAGTATTGTATATTGGATCCGAATGTGCTGCTATTGTAAGATGACCCCTATATTCTAAGTATTGCATATTGGATCCAAATCTGCTATTATTCTTCTTAGAATTAATATCAGTAACCTAGTGTCCACCTCTCTCTCTCTCTCTCTCTCTCTCTCACTCTTCTTAGAATGCAAGATGTTTTGGATAGCAGCGAATTTCGTGTCATATTCTGAATAGGATCGAAATTGGAGTAAAACTAGAGTGTTCCTAAGTTCACTAAGTCTCTTTGTAAACTTAACTCTAAAATATATCTGATTGATTTCAAATTATGAATTTGAACTGTTGAAATCTGTCTATCTTACGAGTGATGTGTCTACATACAAAAATTTTAAATTTTCGAATTAATTTTGTATAGAGTCAAGTGATAAAAAAACATTCAAAAAATAAATGCATTAAATTAATTTATAAACCTTCCAATTTTGATCAACACTTTATACTAAATTAATTCGAAAGTTAAATTTTTTTTTTTTTTTTGCATGTAGACACATTACTCAAAAGGTAGATGAGTTTCAACAGTTCGAATTTGTTATTTGAAGTCAATTCAATAGATTTTAAAGTTGAATTCACAAAAAAACTTGATGAACCTTAGGAATACTCTAGTTCTACTCTCTAAATAAAGAAACTTGGTGAACCTTAGGAATACTCTAGTTCTACGTATAGTTCTACCTAATAGTTGAATTCTCGAGATACAATTTCAATTCTCAATAATAGTATCTAAAAATTGTTAGTAGGCTCCTATTATTTCCATTAAACAAAGATGACCAAATTTGTGTCAACATAATACACATACTTTTGTGCATTTTTAGTTTGTTTAGAGCTGTATGATTTCTAAGACATTTGTTATCTAATCTTATGTAACAGCTATTTGTAACTTTTTAAATAAATAAAATCGCTTATGAACTTTACACCAAAAAAAAAAAAAATTAATAGAACCTATATACCGAGACGGAGCCAATTGAAGTCAGGTGTGGAGACTTGAGGGATGCTAATTTTCTTCAAAATATGTTTCTATTTATATATTTTTCTCAGAAAAATTATAAAAATATACTTAAATTCAAAATAATGACAATATTAAGCCTCGTCTAAAATTTTTACCCCACCCTGCCAATTATTTTGGTTACTCCTCTGCCTACATAAATTTGATAACTTCAAAACAGATAGACCCATCAGGATCTAATAACATCATTTATAACACGGTTAATTTATAAATGTCAAACTCATTGTCATATTAATATTACTTGTATTTTTTTATTATTCCTTGTATATACAAAATTATTTTGGCTGTAAAGGTCTGGTCTAATTCATAAATATTGTCAAAGTCAATGTCATATTAATAATACTTGTATATTTTTATATATTATCTACAAAATTCCTACAGCTATACATGTCTGAACATACCTTGACATGAAGAGTTCAATTATTAAAATGTGTTACTAATATCAAATAGTCTATAATTATCTACAAATAGTTTTTATGTAGTGGGATTAAGATAATTTGTATTCGGATATTTTACATGTTTTGCATCTCGTACTTGTTTGTATCATCTGTAATTTACTACTTTTTGATACGAGGGTCCATCTTATACAGTGAAATATGGCATAGTGACAAATAAATGATTAGAAAAGATTCGACGGGTAAAAAGTTTGTGATTCGGAAATAATTCAAAATTATACATTGAGTTCAGATTGGAGATCTCAGTTCCACAAGGGAGCGGAAAAAAAAAACAAAAACAGAATTCGCGAATTATTCACGAATAATTTGCAAATTTTGGAAAAATGTTCGTAAAATTCGTGTTCACGAATAATTTAAAAAAAATTCGGTCAATCGAATAATACATCATTTGATCCGTAGATACATAAAAAAACGAATTATTCGTGAATCATGTCACTATCTCATGATTGTTTTTTCCTATTTTATAGAATCTTTTAGATTGGAATATTAATATTTTACTACATCTATCTTCATGTTTATAATTTGTGAAGCTCGTTTAATATTTATTAATATTTATTTTTTTACTTCTATATCTCTGTAACATATATACAATTACAAATGTTAACAACATATATACAATTACAAATGTTAACAGGGGCGGAGGCACTAAGGGGCAATGGGGTCAATTGGCTCCCATTTTTTTTAAATTTTTTTGTATTTAGATATAATTTTCTATATAATTTAGAGTAAAATGGCTTGATATTATAAAATTGATTCCCATTTTCAGTAGAAAAATTGTATATGATTGACCCTCATAGTTCGAAAGTCTGGCTCCACCCCTGAATGTTAATATGATAATTTCATTCTGATTATCAATTAAATAAACTAGCTAAATTTAAAATTATTTTATATCGTAGAATTGGTGTTACAATTCTCATGCCAAAATTTGTAATTGGATACACATGCTCTTATTACTGTACCACTGCTACTGCAACTGTGATCAGAGTAAATCCCTGCTCAAAATAAAAAGGTTCTGATAAACAGTAACCAGTATATCGTGTCGTTCGAGGTGAATATCCCTATAAGATAATCCTATCTTTGCAATTATGATATTGATTAATTCACAGATCTCAGTTGGTAGTTGGTGCTGACAGCTCACCTGGATCAGTAAACCGCAACAGTAAACAATAGTCCTCCGGCAGTCTGCATCGTCTGCATTTTAAACATCTCGGCTGTCTGATTTTAAACGGAGCTAATTTGGTCACAGTCTATAATTTAGAGGTCCTTTAATATTAGTGTAGATCTAATCCGTACGAATTTTAAAATAAATTGAACGTTCAGATACATTAACTCAAAAATATTTTTTTTGAGTTAATGTAGAGGATACGAATTCGTCCTCTGGAGTCCGGTTCGCACATTAATCCAGAGCACCGTGCACAAACTGTACTACTTTGGCGTTATATGTAATATCATCACATATTTAATTATTTAAACATAAGATGAATAAAAAAAATACCAAATTATTTCTAGATAATACACTGTTTTGAGAACTTTATCAAAAAGCAAGAACGAAAACATGCTTCTTTTCAAAAGTCTCTTTGTTGCAATAGTTTTCAAAATGTTTTATCTTACAAACAAATGCAGTTATTGATATTCAATTATCCACAAACAATTTTTTAAAATGAACAAATATGTTTGTACAAAGAGTTTTTTTTAGAAATATAAAAAGAACCAAATTTTCGAGAAACGAATCCTTTTTTTATTTTTCCTTCGATAAGATTTTGTTCTATCTATTTTTTAAGGAAAATTAATTATTCTTCTATCTATCTTTTTAAATTTTTAATTTTAAAAAAAATCCATGAAAGGCGTCTCATTTAGATTCTTTATTAAAGAAATGTGTCCCGGAAAATGACAACTAAATCTTTGACAAAAATGCAAAAGTAAACAAAATCACATATAAATTTACAAAAAGTATGAACAGCCTTTTCAGTCCACCATCAGAAAACATACACCTTGGGACGCAGAATCCCAAACGCATAGCAGCAATTTGCAATTACAATATGGAATCCAAGAGAGAGATTAATAAACAATAACACAAGCGTAAAAAAAAAAGTTACATTAAATAAACAGCTCGTCTTTCCAGCCTGGCCACCTCTCACCCTCTTCCATCCATTAATTATTTTCTTTGGATGTTCTGTTAATTCATCTAAAGTATCTCAAATTTTGTGTTTAGATATGGACCGTCAGATCTGTTTTAACACGAACGTTAAAGAAGCTACGGGCATCCCACCTCGGACCGGATTCCGATTGGACAGTCCCAATATAAACTCATAATTTGAGTTACTTCAGAGGATCCGGGCTTCTTAAACCCTCTAATGCTCCTCCACTTCTTTTCTCCTTTTTTTTTGTTTCCTTTCTCCTCCACTGCTCTCACTCTCCCCAAATCACCAGAATGCCACTCCCCATCTCCTCCCTTCTCCTCCCTCTTCTCTTCTTCGTATCTCCAGCCCTATCAGCCCCATTTGAAGTCCCCGAATTTCGCGAAGCCCAGGCCTTTCGCAATGGTCCCGATTGTTCTCCAGAAAATACAATCCACATCGCCATGACATTAGATGCTACTTACCTTCGAGGGTCCCTTGCTGGTGCGTTGTCGGTGCTTCGTCACGCTTCCTGTCCAGAATCCATAAACTTCCACTTCGTTGCCACGTCATCGCCCCGGCGTATCCAACATCTCCGGCGAGCGGTTCTCTCTGCTTTCCCTTCTCTCCCCTTTTCAATTTACCGCTTTGATGCCTCCTTGGTGCGGGGTAAAATCTCTCAGTCGGTGCGCCGTGCCCTCGACCAGCCGTTGAATTATGCACGCATTTACCTATCCGACTTGTTACCACCCACGGTACGGCGAGTTCTCTACTTAGATTCTGATGTAATCCTAGTGGATGATGTGGCAATGCTGTGGTCGACCCCGCTGGGACCAAACCATGTTCTGGCTGCCCCTGAGTACTGCCATGCGAACTTCACCGCCTACTTTACTGCGACATTTTGGGTTCACCCGACGTACCCGTCGGTATTCTCTAACCGGCCACACCAGCCCTGTTACTTCAACACTGGAGTAATGGTCATGGATTTGGACAAGTGGAGAGATGGAGATTATACAAAAAGACTGGAGACATGGATGGAGATACAAAAAAAGGAGGTGAGAATTTACGAATTGGGGTCGTTACCGCCATTTTTGTTGGTTTTTGCCGGGGAGGTGAAGGAAGTGGAGCACCGATGGAACCAGCACGGGCTTGGTGGGGACAACAAGGAGGGGCTGTGTAGGGACTTACATCCCGGTCCCGTGAGTCTGTTGCATTGGAGCGGGAAAGGGAAGCCGTGGTTGCGGCTGGATAACGGCCGGGCATGCCCACTTGACGCTCTATGGGCCCCGTATGATTTGCTATTGCGGCCCGGCCGGGATGTGCTGGCTGATGTGTGATGTAGTAATTGTAGCTCGTTCAATGTTGAAAGGGTGTGACGTCAGCAGTCGGAGTTACTGTTTTGGGAAGGGGGTCCGAGAAGAGATGAATTGGAGGTGTGATGTGGCAGAAATAATGGCCCACTCACTGTCGGTGGAGATTTTAGGAGTGGTGAATTGGGAAAGATTAATCGAAGCATAGGGATGAGCTGGCTAGTTAAGAGTGATGGACTGATGATGGGTGAAGAAGAGTAAAAACAGCTGGTGGAGGCGGTGGCATATGCGTAATTTTTATTCTTTTGTTGGGGAGATTTTGTCTGTTACTCCCTGAATTATTTGGTTGCTGGTGATTTATTACTATTTGTTTTCATTTCTATTGATTAATATTTATTTCAATATTTAAGTTTGTAATTTACTTGAGTAGAATGTCTATAAGATTATTTTTAGAGTTAAGAGAATAAAGTGGATGATCAATATTCCTAAATTTTGTTCCCCATTTGTTTATGGTTTATTTATATCTTGTAAACTTGAATATCCTTCAAGGCTTGGACAGAAGCTAACCTAACTGTACTTTTTTGTTAATACGGTAAAATTTGAATTAGAGTTTGCGTTAGATTCTTTTTATCACAGTGCTGAGAAAACTACAAATAACTGTAATTAGAGTTTGAGGAAGACCATGTGGAGATGGACCCATGTTAACAAACCATGGTGGAATGGTGGATGCAGATTATACCGGTATGGGATCCGATAATCAAACCCTGGGAACTCAATATGCAGCCTTTTTACTCTGTGTCGATCAGCTTCACAGCGGGTCAGGGCACACACGTCCGGTTCTGGATTGATGCATGGGCAAATCAGCCATTTGTGCGCAAGGTATGCTAATTTATACACATGCTGTGAGAAAGGAAGATACGGTGGCTCAAATGAAACAGGACCGGCAGTGGTACATCGAAATAAGAAATGACGCTCCGGTGCAGGTGCCGGTTGATAAGCAACAGTTAACAGAGGAACTGCAACAAATCAACATCGACCAAACAGCTGGATACGCCACATTGGAGATGGACCAGGGACAGATGGTACACGGTTAAATCATTTTACAGAACAATGGCGGAGGGACCAGATATAATCCGTAATTTGGCCAATATATGGGCGATCAGGGTACCAACACGAGTACTGGTTTTTACTTGGTTATTACTGCTAAAACAAAATCTTCACAATTGATAATTTGGTGCGAAGAGGGTGCACGATTCCAAATATATCCTATATATGCCAAAATGCAAATGAAGCGCACAACACATTTCCGGTTACTGTCAGTTACCACTTCAGGTCGGAATTCAGAATCATGGACTGCAGCTGCTGCCATGTCAGCACTTCATACAGAGGGATCACTTCTTGGCAATTTTGGTGTCTCAGCACATGATCATTAGACAGACACAAGTAACTATCTGCTTAGTTATTTGGAGAGAGCGATGTCGTTGCATATTTGCAGAACAACAAAAAACACCGCAACTGACTGTAAGAGAAATCATGGAAGAAATGCAAGCATGCTTTGTAAGCTGATCGGACAAATCTGCCCCCGTCCAGTGAAACTGAACATTTACCAGTGTTACTGATATCACTGGAATAAGATGTCTTCTTTTGTTTTCTTACAGATTTGCCCCTCTTTTTTCTTCTGTCTCACATGGTTTGAGTTTTTTAATTTCTTCTTAAGACTTTGTATAACAGACACACGACTTGTGTCATTATATATGAAATTTGAGGGCACCCTCTACCTTTCTCTCAAAAAATATGTGGCCCATCATAATTTTCACCGTCAAATTACTCACAATTAATTTTACATTTGAAAGCCGTTGATCTTTCTTGAGATTCGGGTACAAAATTTTTTTTTTTTTTCTTGAGATTTGCACATGAAAAAGTTTGAACGGTTGTGATAGGAATAACTGAGTCCTGTGATCCCTTTGGAATAACAGCAGATTTATATCCATGAATTGTGACATTGCCACAGTTCTTATTTAAAATTGTTTAAAATAAAAAAAGTATATTCGGCTTAAATTCTGATTAACTTTTTCTAAGACTTTTTTTTTGCGATGAATTGTATCATGCTTGGCATCAGCTCTGACCGCCCAGCCCGCCACCGAATCAAGAAATAAAAATTATATATTTAAGCTCTTAAGCTGAAAAATTATTTTAAGAATAAGCATATTATTGATAATACCGGCATCCAAATTTCAAATTAGACATTATGCAACGTTGGTGTTGCCAGTGCTCCTGTATTTTCGAACTTTTTTAGTGAGACGATTGCATTATCAATATTCAGTTTTTTCTGCAGCTTCATTCGTTCATATCATATCTTTTTCATTCATATTTTGATTTTGAGGATCTTGAGTTCTAAAAAAAGTCTTTTATGGATTTTTGTAGACTCTGCAATCTTTTGAATTCTGTTGTTAGTTTCTCAATTAAAATCCAGTAATCTTTTATGATTTATTTTAATTTGATAGATTATTTGTGGAAGGTCGCAGGTTCGAAATTCTGATGGAAGAATCTCTTATGGATATTAAATAGTTAGATGGCCCGACCTCCAACTTTTACTTAAATTTTTTTGACAAAGGTAAGTGAAACCCAATCAACTTTAAGAAATATATACACAAAAATTTTAGACCTTCAATTATTTGTAACGTATTAAATGTATATTTGATCATTCTAATTTTTTAGATCCTAAAATTGTCGAAAATTACAAATATGAATTTGGACGAAAAAAAAAAGATATGTGGGTGGATCCAGAAATTATGTCAGGTAGAGCACTAATCGGGTTCAAATCTATTAACTTATTAGGTAAACAATTGTAACTCAGTTCCTATAGCTATGTTTATTAAAAAAATCTGTTATAATTATAAAATTGATTGATACAATATTGAAATATTTTCCTAAACTAATTAAAAATTCATTTGGCGCAGGTCAAAGTGGGACTGTTCTTAACAAACTAGCAAATTGAAGTCAAAATTTAGATAAAAAATTAATCGAAATATATATATTGAATAATAAAAGGTCTAACAAATTCGACCGGCCCATTTTTTTAGAATTGTAATGATAGATCCCACTGTCAGACTTTTCTTGTTATCTTGTTTTCCTTCATTATATTTACAAAAAAATATAGAGCATCACAGATAAAAAAACGAAATACTCAAAATCGACCAAAGCTCAGAAGAAATCAGTTCAAAAATCAGACTAACTCAGGTCAGGAGTAGACACCACATCATGTCAGAGGTAGGCCAATGTGCACACATAATAGGCAATTGTCAGAATCAGATCCATAACCATAAAGATGTGTGATGTTTGGCAAATGCACATTTCTATGTAGTAAAGTTGATGAAAATCACGGAGTGCTTCGTACTGTGGAGAGAAAGGTGTCGCCGGATTTTTTCAAAGATAAACGTGCCACAGTTCGCATGATTCAGAGGGAATACAAAAGGAAGACACAAGCTGATTTCGAATGAGCTCAGGAAATATATAGGATACACAAGATACAGTAATGCTACGACTTTATGAATATCCGGTATGGCAATTTGTTTGAAAGTTTTCTTGTGAATAAAAATAGTCGCGTGAATCATGAAATAGATTCAACAGTTTCCACCGGATATCAGATTGAATTTAGTCCAATGTCGCTAGAGGCCTAGACCGTCTCCTTTCCCCTTGCTTATTGCCTAGGCAACACTTGGGGTTCTTTGGGCTTAGTATTAACCTCGCGCTAAGACCCAATAAAACAATTGAAATATTCGAGGCAATAAGCCCATTGCGTGTAATACAGGCCTCTGCGGTATCAAGTATAGCTAAAAATACAACTCATGGATTTTCCGTCTCAAGATGCCGAAATTTTTTTTCTTACCACCCACAAAAATCAGAATTAAATCAATACCACCCGTTAATTCAGAATTCAGATTCCACCACGTACGCGTACTGGATCTGCGCACGGATTCCCAATCCGTACGCGTAGTGGATATGCGGACCGATCCGCTCGCACAGTGAATATGCGCACGGATCCGTGCGCGTAGTGGGTCGGCGCACCGACCCGTTCGCGTAGCCAATATGCGTGCCTGGAGAGAGACGCGCACTGATTTCTTTCTTTTTCCCTTTCTTTTCCCTCTCTTTTCCCGTGTGGGTCCCATCTCTCTCTTTTTAATTCATTTTCCCTTTCTTTTTCCGGTGGGTCCCATCTCTATTTGAGATCCGATGCTGTGCTGTGTAACCCATGATCCTCTCAATGTGTTTTGAGTCAAAAGGTATGGTCTTTGGCTAAATTTTCACGCAGGGCACGCGCGCATATTGGCTACGCGAACGGGTCGGTGCGCCGACCCACTACGCGCACGGATCCGTGCGCATATTCATTGTGCGAGCGGATCGGCCCGCATATCCACTACGCGTACGGATTGGGGATCCGTGCGCAGATTCAGTACGCGTACGTGGTGGAATCTGAATTCTGAATAAACGGGTGGTATTGATTTAATTCCGATTTTTGAGAGTGGTAAGAAAAAAAATTTCGGCTCAAGATGCATCACTATTTAATGCTATACACTAATAATAGAGTTAAAACTGAAAAAAAGATAATATAAAACACTATGTTGCCCGAAATTAAAATAAGACTGTAAATTTTTTTTTTCCTAATCCTATTCTTACTAAAAAAAATAAGACTGTAAATATCTAATTGACAGAAATTAAAGGCAATTAGATCAAAACTGTCCGCCATAAGCGCCGAAATTTTTATTAATAACTCCAAACAAAAGAAAAATATCAAATGTAACCCCAACCCCAAAAATTTTTCAAAACTAACCCAACCGCCCCATGACTGGGCGGTTCACCCTACCCACCAAACCGCCCAATCACTGGGCGGTCCACACGGCCAAGCAAACCGCCCCATGGTGGGGCGGTTCACTATGCAGCCTATAAATGCCCATTCTGCCTCTCATTCTCACACTCTCTCGCCCTCGCCCTCGCCCCGAATTCATCGCTCTTCTCCGCAGGTAATTTTTTTTTTATTAGTTTTTATTATTATTATTTTATTATTTATTTTACTATGCATTACTGTAGATACTGTAGATTACTGTAGACTACTGTAGATTACTGTTTATTACTGTAGATTACTGTTTATTACTGTAGATTACTGTAGATTACTGTTCATTATTTTTATTTTATTTTTTTAATTAATTTTATTAAATATTTTTTTTATTGTTGTTATTTACTAATAATTTAACTGTGTACTATTATTTTGTAACTGATAAAAGTTTGTTTATTAATGTAGATAAAATGTTGGTTACACTATATGTGGGCGGGAAGTTCGAGGTGGGTGTGGAGGGAGTACGTTACTCGAAAGATCCGACCCACGGCTTTGAGGTAAATGAAAACACCTCATTTCTGGAACTTAAGCAAATGGTATTCGAAAGGATTGGTGTAACCCCCAACCGGTATGACATAGATTTGGTTACTCGGGTTGACGCAGGGCGGGATAGACCTTACTATGTAAAGTATCCAATAACAAATGAGGATGGTTGGAGATGTGTTTACAATACTTTTCAATCTACGGGTACCCCGATAATGGAGTTGTATTCCAGAAAGTTTCTGCATCGGACCAGGGTTGGACCTTCTACAGACCATACAGGTTATGATAGCCCAGTGCAGCAGCACTCGGGTAACCAAAACTTGGGTCATGTATCACCGTCTGAACCGCACGCACCACCCGTTCATACTGATTACACTGCTGATTACACCACTGATTATACCACTGATTATAGCACCGACCTACCACCACCACCACCACCTCCACCTCCTATTCAACCCGTAGTAGAAGCCAGATTTCCTTCTGTACCACCGTCCGTACCTATACTTGTACCTGTTATTGTTCCCCGGAGAGATGCTATGCTGGAGGCTGAAGGGGTTGATGCCATACCGGAACGTGAAATTAACTCGGGTGATAGTTGGGACGGGGATTGGGATTCTGATCACTTGTCAGACGGTGATGGAGATTATTTACCCAGGCAGGGTATATTTCCGATTAGAGGTCGGACAGACAGGCACCCGGTAGCCACATTCAACGATACCACTGCTTTTGAGGAAGCAGACATAAGCTATTTTGGGAAGCGTGTCGTTTACACCTCAGAGCTTGCTCCGGATCAGGTTTATACCACCCTAGATGAACTTGTGAAGAAAATATATGAAGTTCATATCCGCAGCAACTGGGAGTGCAGAATACAAAAAAAAAAGTCAAAAAGGTTAGTTGTTGTTTGCAAAGACTCACCACAATGTGAGTTCCGACTGTATGCAACCCCTGTGGGTAGGGGGGCGTCATGGATAATTAAGAAATGTGAACCCCCACATACATGCAAGTCTGCGTCGTCAAGGACAGACCATTCATAACTTACGGCATCACTTATTGCTGATGTAATTGAGCGAGATGTTAAGGAGGACCCGTCGATCAGCCTTAAGGAGGTCGGTAGAGCGGTGAGACGCGCTTACGACCATGTGACCCCAAAATACAACAGGTTGTGGAGAGGGCGTGAACTTGCGATATGCCGACTGTTCGGTAGTTGGAAGGATTCATACAACTTGCTTGCACCACTGCTCCAAGCCATAGCAAGTACAAATCCCGGCACAAAGTATGAATGTTGGAATGTTACCGATCCCGATGAGCCCGACGAGATACTGTTCAAGGCCATAGCATGGGCGTTTGGTCCGTGCATTCAAGCTGTGCCATATATTAGACCAGTTATCAGTATAGATGCATGCTTCCTTTCTGGCCGTTACGATGGGAGGTTGTTGATAGCATGTGCATATGATGCCGAAAATCAGTTGTTGCATTTGGCATTTGCAATTGTCGAGAAGGAGGATGGTGAAAATTGGGGCTTTTTATGAGTTTTTTGCGGAGAGAGGTGGTTGGGAACCGGTTCTTTTGTGTCATATCAGACCAGCACAAAGGAATCAAATATGTCTTTGATCGAACAGATTTCGGGTGGTCGACAGCGCAGGGCGACTGTGTGCACAGGCTGTGTATGCAACACGTTGCAGACAACCTCTACAAGCATGTCGGATTCGACCAATGGGTTGCAGATACATTTAAAATTGGATGCAGAAGGAAGAAGCCGAGGAGGCTGGAAGAGATGTTCAAAGAGTTTGCCAAGGTATGTATATTTTAGATGAAATTTTAATAAACTAATTACTTATATTTTTCTAATCTGAAAATTTATTTCTGTGTAGTATTGTCCGAAGGCAAATTCGTACTTACTCAAGGTGGGAAAAAATAATCCGAGAGATCTGCAAGAAGCACCCGCATATGAGAAAATATTTCAAGCAAAAGATGGAGGTTGGAGATGGGGAATAATGACAACAAATGGGTCCGAGTCCTTGAATGCTGTTTTCAAGCAGAGCCGAATGTTGCCCGTGGCAGCCATTGTGGAGGACACTTTCTACAAGCTTAATGCATGGTTCGTTGACCGCCGTGATAAAGCAACATAATTACTCACCAGGAACCAAACGTTTTCAACAAGGGTGGAGGGCAAATTACGCAAACATAGGGAGAAAGGTTCAGTTATGACCGTTGTCCCGTATGGGGGTCGCTTGGAATTCGAAGTTCACTCTCCGAATGAGTACGCTCCAACCAGCCGTAGAGCAGATAAGACTATGGAGTTCATTAAAAGGCCTTACAAGTATGTTGTCACTATCGGAGATGACAATACTGTAACATGCACATGCCAAGGAATCCAACTAGCTCACCTACCTTGTTCTCATGTTATGGCGGTGTGCCGAGTGAGAAACTTCTGTGAGGATGATTTTGTCGTCGACATGTACCGTACCACTTACCTTGCGAGTACTTGGGGTGCATCATTCCATTCTTATCCCAACCAGCATGCGTGGCCGGCCTATGTTGGAGATAAAATCGTCCCCCCCAGAAAGTGGATCAGGTTAGGGAGAATACTTTGTGTATGGACTGAACTTCTTTTTAATATGGTTATTTAACTTCTTTTTATATCAGAAAAGGGAGAAGGCTCCACAAGCGTGCTGTAATGACAATGGATCAGATGCATGGTAGGCGAATGGAACATCAGGCTCGCCGTTCAACTTGTGACAGGCAGCGAGCAGGTACATTTCATTTTATATTTTATAATTCATTTTACATTTCAAGATTTCAATAACATACCATTTTTGGTGAACTGGAATGCAGATGCCATCAACGAAGCCAACGAAAGAGAAAATGCTAGAGTTGTTGCGGAGGCAACCGGTAGCGGTAGTAGTCATGCAGAGGCATCCGGTAGCGGTAGTAGTGTCGCACAACAGACTGGAAGCAGATCGAGAACTCGTCGACTTCTAAATTTGTTCGGTCGTCGTCGCTAAATTTGTGGACTGATTTAATTAGTAGTTTTGTAACTATTTTTGTATGCTTCATTTTTGTTATTTTCATAGCGCAATTAAATATACACAAATTGACAACATAAAAATATTTACCACGTTAGCCAAATCGACAATCAATACAACAGCCGTATAATCGACAATTATTATAAATGAATCGACGGTTCTAACGTCAGACGACGCATCCAAACTCAACCAAATTTTATTTAAAATTACAATAAAAAAATAAATCATTTTCATATAAAAATTACAATAGAAAAAATATATCTTCATATATGTTGTAAATATATCTTAATAAAAATATATATACAAAACAAATATATATTTAATATATCTATAAAAAAATATATATATCTTATAAATATATCTTAATGAAAATATATTTACAAAAACAAACATGTCTTAATATATCTTAAAAATATATATATATCTTATAAATATATCTTACTAAAATAAATATCCTAACATATCTGTAAAAAAAAAAAAAAAAAAAAATGCCTAACTGCCCGATTGGGGGGCGGTTTTCTTAGCCGTGTGTACCGCCCAATTAGTGGGCGGTTTGGTGAGTAGGGTGAACCGCCCAGTGATGGGGCGGTTAGATTAGTTTTGAATTTTTTTTCAGATGGGGTTATATTTGACATTTTTCATTTGTTTAAGATTATTAATAAAAATTTCGGCCATAAGCGAGACTGTATTCTGCATCCGTTATTCTCAATGAAATTTCAATATGGTAAATAACTAACACAAAGGAAATTCAAATTCCTTTGAATCATATAATAAATCATTTATGTGGAGTGAACTTTATCATAAATCACTAACACAAATACAGATCTACTGCGGCTTTGACGTCGAAAAGCACACCTACCCTCTAATTCAGTCCTCATGATCTAAAATGAACAGATAAGAACAACACCGCTGATGTCGTGTAAGGAGATCTTTAAACTGTCAATCCTTGAGAATCTAATCAAAACCGTATGATCCAAATCGGACGCTCTAAATCTCCTTTCAATTCCTGCTATCAATGTAAAGGATCTAGAGAACTCGGAAAACTGCTCTGGAACCAGCCGAATTCATTTCAGCTAAGGTAACAGAATATTTCTGTTTCGATCTGGACTGTCCAATCAGAATCTGCACGAATATTAAAGAGACATAGTGTCCACCTTGGGCCAGATTGATTTGGTTTCTGATCGGACAGTCCGGATCTAAACAGAAATATCCTGTTACCTCAGAGGATATGGTCACCGACCAGACGAAGAAACCAAAAACTCCTTCCCAATTCAAACCCGCTTCAGTTAACCAGATCCTCTTTCTATCTCTCTTATCGCGAAAATGGAGAATAACCAGCAACCGTCGATCCTGTCGTACCAGAGGCTGGAGGGGGTAGCGAGCTGGTTCGGCGCCAGCGTGGCCTCCGCCTTCTTCGCCTCGCTCGAGCGCTGCTCCTGCATCAACCTCTCCACCTCCGGGGACGAGGCTGAGGTGGATGATGAGGAGGCCAAGGACCGCCCCTTGATGCATACCAAACTCCAAGTTGTGCATGACACCGATACCAATTCCTCTCAAGTTTGATCCTAGCTGCGTCTCTCTCTCTCTCTCTCTCTGGAGATGATTGTCAGTTCTTTTTGTGTGCGATAGGTAATAATTGTTTTTAGTTGTCACCTGTGGATTTAGTTTTCAGTTGCTATGTTTACCGTGAAGCTGTTGGGAATGCTATGAGCAAATTTATGAAATCCTCTTGCTGTTCATTTAATTATTCTTCATTTATTCAAGAGCAAGAATTGAACCAGCTACTAACAAGGAAAGTACCTTGTGGGGATTGTTTGGCAATCTTTAAAGTGAAATAGCAGAATATTGCGTTATTCGAACAGAAATTCATTACAAACGCATGAATGTTCAGAATAGCGTTAGAATAGGTCAATTTGTTATGGGGAGTGCTATACTGAGGGCAACTATTTAAATTTTGAGAGATGAGAGAATATTTTGTTTCTAAATGCCCAATTTACCCTTACTCTTTAAACAGATCGCTTGATTAATGGATCCTCTTCCACTCTCTAATTAATAATTGAATTAATATAGGAAAACTTTCTTATGTTAGAAATATAAAAATCCTTCCTTACCCCCTTGTTTGGATGGAGAGTAGAGGATGGGAGGGGAGGTGAAGCATGGAATGGAATAGAAAGGAAGATTTATATATTTAACCTCTTCGTGTTTGGATGATTAATGAGGAAAAATAAATTTAACTTTCCTTTCCGTCTTGTTTCTTGTTTGGTTAATTAAAATTATAGAAGGTTAATCAAATGATTTTAGTATATTTGACTATTATACCATTTACAATCTTAAAACACAACTAGATAATTTAAACAAACAAGAAATACATTTTAGTGGTATAAAATAAATCAGCGTACCAGTTCTTAATGAGAAGATATGAATTTGAGTGGAACAAAATAAAACAGTAAAGCTTGAGAACCAGTTCGATTATACCCTCTGTTGATATTGGTACCATGTGTACCAGTTCTCTGATTTAGCAACCTGATGTGTAAACCACTTTGACAAAAAAAAAAAGCTCCAAACTTGATGTTTAAAAAATAAACAAGGTCGATAAAAAAAAAAAACTAACCTGCTCAATGAAGAACGTGGTGGGCTGGTGGCTGCTGTTTAGGTTTGTTGTAAAAAAGTATGATGACAATTATATAGTAAGATATATAGGGTTGGACATTTGTGTCTTTTTCTCTCATAGTATTTGCATCAAAATTTCTTTCCATCCGTTACACCCCAAATTGGGAGGGAAATCGATTCTATTGATTTCAATTATACAAGGTTAATCATTTTCCCTCTTGTACCCCTCACCTCCGCCACAATGTTGTCAACCAAACACGATTCGAGGGAAATTTTTCTTTCCATTCCATTCCCTTCCTTCCATTAAACTGTATCCAAATAGGGTGTACGTGATTCTAAATTCTCAAAAATCTTTTCCGTCTGTGATGTTTCAAAAATTATGCTTGATTCGTGTATCTTCTTTCTCCTCCAAATTTTTTTAATTTGGAATCGTATTGTACCCAAGAATGGAAATAAATCAGATCGTAGAATCAATCGTTGGGATACTTAGTATGAAATCAAATTTTGTGATTCTCATATACGCTGAAATTTTGATAGAATTCTGATATAAGATAAGAGACATCCAAGCTAGAAAAAAATACACATAATTGCTGGTACTTGCAAACTGGAAAGGCACCCTGGTACTGCTGGTACGAATGACTGGTACTGTTACCGATCAGATCGGACTAGTACAGATGAAGAACTGGTATGTTGATGTGAGTGCATAGAATACCGGATTGGTACAGATGAACTGGTGCACTGAAAGGAGGGCATTGGACATCGAACTGTTATGCTAACATGAGGGCATAACATATTGGTACACATGAACCTTGACATGTGCTGAAGCTGGATCACATTTCCACCACTCTCATTCTCCAAGTTGTTGTTTTTCTATATTTTATTTTCCAAGGATATTAATGTGGTTTTGTTTTTCATTCAATTTTATTTTGCTTTAATTTAAGCTCAACTGTTTTGAGCGAATTGTGATTTTTGTAATTTATGAGTACAAACTTTATAACTAGAATTATTAATCAAATGTGGCAGGACCCATATTGTTCCTCAAAAAAAAAAAGAATTCTGATATAAGCAGCTGGAGCAATAAAATGTAACATGAAAAACAAGAACTTGTTATACCCATGTATAAACTGTACTAGTCTCATTGATCATAATAAATATTTCCTCAAATAAAATAAGAACAACTTTGTAAGACATATCTGAATTTTGGAGTGGCATAAATCTTCTTATTGATCTTCATAAAGGTTTAATTAGTTTATACATGATTAGAATATAAATTTTGAAACGTTACCGAAGGAAAAGATTTTTGAGGATTTAGATGAGGATTTAGAATAACAGAAGGAAGGATTTTTATTTTTCTAATGGAAAAAACTTTCCTATGTTAGTTCAATTATTAATTAGGTGAGAGAGAGGAAGAGGATCCGTTAATCAAGCGACATGTTTAAAGAGCAAGAGTAAATTGAGTATTTAAAAACAAAATACTCTCAGCTCTCAGAATTTGAATAATTGCCCCCTCATTTGTTGATGTACCAAATAAATCGAACATGTACGAAATAGCGATTTTTTTATTATACTATTTATTTATTTTTTATTCTTAATTAATATTATTTCATTATATTGTATCATAGGTAACTGCTTGATTTTTGTGCGACTGTAATTATAATTCGTGCACATTACAGTAGAAGTTATCTATAAATTTAATTCCGAATTAATCAAGATATAAATGTTTATCATTCAGCATCAATTGACTTCAATAATGTACAAATTCAGCATTATTTAATTCAGTAATTTGGACTTTAATTGTTATGAAGTTCTTACTGATATCAAGACTTCATTGCTAACTGAAGCGAGAAATGCCAAAATTTCTGGTACAATATTAGATCAAACCAAGAGGCAAAAAGTTTGATTTCAAGTAGGTTCACGTTATGTGGAGAAAACTTCATAAGAACTTATGTTAAGGAAACAATGGACGCCTCCAGTGGCTCAGCACATGAGGACAATAGACAGTTCACCAAATTAGTTCTAACGTCCTCTTTGGAAAATATTCCGTGTCTGAGAGAGTCACGCAATTGCTGCTCTCAATAGAATGTAAATCCTAGGGTTTTAGACTTCTATTTAAACAGCTTTGAAACATTGTATCAAATGAATTACAGAAATGAATAAAATCAATTTTACAAGACCATCTTCTTTTCTGTTTTATCCAAGGTTCTAAATAACATTTATAGCGTCATAGCGGCAAGACTACAAAAAAAGCTATAGCGAATAGCGTCGCTATAGCGGAAGCTATGCCACATAGCGTTTTTTTTTAACATTCCATATATTCAATATTTGTACTAAATATCATCATTATCTAAAGTCTCATATAACAATAAATAACACCAAAGTAATTAAGAAATTATAATATTCATATTGAACCAATACAAAGTCCAAATTGCGGTTCATAATATCTATAGTAATATCATAAACTATCGATTTTTCCTATTAAAAATATCTTAAGCATCATGATTCATGACATAATCTATTTTTTTTTCTATTCAAATTTCAATTTCAATTTCTAATTTCAAATTTATTTATCTGTAGCAAGTAGCAACAAATTCAATTTCGGTTTGAACTTTTTTGGGTCTTTATTTAAAGCTCATATAAATTGCTTAAAAAATTCATATTGTTTTTTTTGAAAAATTTGGCAGTGGCTGCCAAATAGGTTTTATTAAAATAAAAAAAAAATCATATTGTATAGCGGCCGTAGCGCAAATAGGGCATTTTGATGTCATAGCTTAGCGTTTGGGGTCCAAAAACGCTATAGCGGTGCTATAGCGCGCTATTTAGAACACTGGTTTTATCTTTTTCTCTAAACACTTGAACCATTTTATAACTTATGAAAAGTACAGTTAAAAAAAAACTAGTACTTGGCATGAGTAAGTTGCATGAAGTCTGGCACTTCTGCTCGCTATATTGCATTCCACCACCCGAACTTACGAAAAGTAAAGTGAAAGAAAACTGTACAGAAATCTGTCACCTTTGCTCGCAATGTTGCGTAAAGATATAAACAATGCTGGTTTGGTTTCATGCAATCTACAAGTAATATTCAAAGTGATAAAAAATATGACTTGTAAGTTGCATGAAGCCCAAATTCTCATTTGAGCTTGAGACTAGTCGAATGAATAAGTGATTTGGAAAGGAAAGGAGAAAAATTATGAAATATGAACTATATAATTTCTAAAAGAGTTGTTAGCAAGTAATTTTTTTAATTTATGAAATTAACTCGAGTTGCCATCTCAGGTAGGGTAATTTTTTTATACAATTTAAATTAACGAGTTTACCCAAAAATAATGAAAAACGATAAGGACCTTTGATATCTTGACCCCTAAAGTTTACAAATTCTAAAAATATGTTGCGGTTTTGTGAGCTCCTGATTCCTGAAAACTGGGAAAGATAATTAGCGTTTGGCAAATTAAATGGCGAAAAAAAATCTATTTTGAACGAAAGATAATTAAGCATCTAAATTAAGTCAACACAATATTGCGTTATTAAAAGATGGAAATTTTTTATTTTTAAAATATAGAAATGTCATATTCAATAATAGTATCAAATTGAACATCTATGTACAGAAATGTCTCATAATTCTAGTCTAAATTCTTTGATCACTAGAATGTTTGATATTTCACTAATATTCACATTCAATGCAAACAATTTCTTTATGTTTTTTTTTCATCTCCTACTAAATGAACTGATGAAATTTCTCAAGTTTAAATATTAATCATGAAATTTATGCTAACACATGATGTACATTTTATAACTTGGATGTTTATTAAATCACCTTCATTAAAATTTATATGACCATAAAAAAATTGTTCGCATCTAGTTTGCTACATGCAATGATGCATTTATATCGCATTTTCTCGATTAGAAGAGTAACATCTGCCAGTATGTGCACATAAAATATCAAAGCCAATTATTATACATGCAATTGAGAGGAAGGTTTGGTTTAGTTTAACAATAGAGTAGTTTAAAAGAATGATGATGTATATCAGTATATGCCTTTCTTTTATATGAAAAGTGATCTCAAGTTCCAAATAATTTGTAATTTTGCTTTGTGTGTTAAACCTTTCAATTTGATATCTTATCCTGATACGTATTTTAACATGACCCTTATTGAGAAATGTAGCATAGTTGTGTTTTTTTATTCATAGGGGTTCACATGTATTTTTGACAAAGTCCATGTACTATTTTGTAATTTTGAAAGATAGTAGATACTAGATAGAAACGAATAAGGCGTCATAAAGGTGAATCTTCAATCCTGATTTTCAATTCTTACGATTTATTTCTAAAGTCAACTTTCTTCAAACTGTCAAGCTAAGTTACAACATTTCTTTTAAAACTTTTCTTTGGTAGAAAATATGTGCCATTCAACTTGGAATGCATCATTATCTAATTTCGATAATTTCTGGGTTGCATTTGTAAATTGGCTGGTCCGAAATGGTTACTGCACCGAATGTATTTTCCCCGTGAACCGAATCTTGACCAGTAATAAATCTATCGTCGCCGACAAGGGATCAGGGTAGAGAGGGAAAAACGTGCCGTGCTGTGCCGTGCCGTGACTAACACGCCGTGACTTTGGTCACGTGCCGTGCCGTGCCGTGACCAAGTAAATTTTTCACGTGCCGTGCCGTGCCGTGACAAAATCACGCCGTGACTAATTCGTGCCGTGACCAAACGTGCCGTGACCAAACGCGCGTTAGTCAAGTTTGATCGCATTTAACGTTTAAAAAAAATATATGAAACGATTCTTTAAAATTCAAATGTTTTAATTGAAATTTAAATGTAAATATTTTAATTAAAATAAAATTATACCTTATAGGAAGGTATGTTAGTGTATTGCTTCGCTACTGTCGTGACTGGCGTGTCTTCCGTTCCGTGACTCGCGTGTCCCGTGCCGTGCCGTTTCCGTGTTCCGTGCCGTGCCGTGACCAAGACAATTTCCGTGCCGTGCCGTGCCGTGTCTTCTTTGCCAACAATTGGTCACGGCACGCGAATGGTCACGGCACGGGACACGCGAGTCACGGCACGTGACCGACACGCGTGCCGTGCCGTTCCGTGCCGTTACCGTGCCGTTCCGTGCCGTTACCGTGCCGTTCCGTGCCGTTACCGTGCCGTTCCGTGACGGAGCCGGCTCCGGCGTGCCATTTTTCCCACTCTAGATCAGGGATACCGAAAATTTTATTATACCCTAACAAAAAAACAATTAGCAAATATGCCCTCTGATTGAAATTTTTTTAGAAATGACTTAACCGCCCCTCAATGGAGCAATCATCTTCAGACCAGGCTGCCTCTTAATGGGACGGTTTGGTATGTAATAATTTATTTTTAATAAACCGTTATTTATTATTGGGTAACTAGATGTAATTTTCGGTTACCAATAGTAAAAAAAAAAAATTGGATAATTGGATATAATTTACAGTTACCAAGATAAAAAAAAAATTGGGTAACCAGATATAAAAAAAAAAATTGGTAACCGAAATGGTTAAATTTTGGTTGCATACAAAACATATGAGTATATGTTATTAATCTTGATAGGAACTTAATCCCAATTAATTGTGGTTAAAAAACCTCAATTTGCACTAAATAAAATCCGGATATAATTTTCGGATTAGTAAAAAAAAAAAATTGGGTAATCGGATATAATTTTTGGTTACCAAGAGAAAAAAAGAAAAAGAAAAAGAAAAAGAAATTGGGTAACCAAATATAAAAAAAATTGGCAACTGAAATGGTTAAATTTTGAAAATTTTGAGTAGCTAGAATCAATTAAGTTTGGTTGCATATAAAACAGATGAGTATCTGTCATTAATCTTGACATAAACTTAATCCTAATTAATATATACTTCATTGTTGTTAAAAAAAACCTCAATTGGGTAACCGAATATAATTTTCGGTTACCAATAGTAAAAAAAAAATGAAGTATATAATTTTCGGTTACCCAATTTTCAAAATTATATCCGATTACTCAAATTTTTTTACTATTGGTAACAGAAAATTATATCCAGTTATCCAATAGATTTATTAAAAACAAATATTACATACCAAACCGCCCCACTGAGGAGCGGTTTGGTATTGATAGTTAATTGCCTCACTTTATTAAAAAAAATTCAATCAAACGGCATATTTGATAATTTTTTTTGTTAGGATATTAATAAAAATTTCGGTTAGGGATGGGTTGCCACTACTTGCCAGCTTGAATTTAGAAAAACAAATTCTAACCAGTTTCTGGTACGAGTTCAGTTTATTACTCGTTCAGAACTTCAGATCCTCTCCCGTTGAGAGTATCAAACTGATCTAAAATGTTGATTTCCGATCGAACGGTCTAGATCTTGAGGAGGCTATCCAAATGAATTGTCTACAATTGCAGAGGAGCCGAACCGTCCGATCAGAAATTCGGGTGGTGGAATGCACCGGGCCCATTGAATATTTAGGGAATCCGAATTCTTAGAATACTCTTATGTTCAACTACCTTTTTGGCTTATTTCTCGCGCGCCCTTTCTTTCGCCCCCTTATAATATTTAGTCAAGCTTCGCAAACGAGATCCCCTTTTCCAATCATCCACATCCCGATCAGAATCTCGCAATAGAAAATAAGAGAGAAGAGAAAAGATGGTGAGAGGAACGCTGGAAGTGCTGCTCGTTGGAGCCAAAGGCCTTGAAAACACTGATTTCCTCAGTAAGTTTGCTCTGTCTAACACCTTGTTTTTTTGCTCAATTTTATACAATTGTGCCGTGCATTGGCTTCTTATATGATAGATTGAATTCTCGTCTCTGCAATTGATCGAACAGATAATATGGATCCCTATGCGGTCATCATTTGCCGCACTCAGGAGCAAAAGAGCAGTGTTTCTACAGGTTTGGATCCTTCCTTTTTTAAATATATGATCAATTTTATGAATTCCAACTTGAGGAAATAAGGGGATCAAAGATCAATTTTTCTTTCAACTTATGATGCTACAATCTTATTACCTTAACAACAATAATTGAAATTTCAACCTTAAAAAGAACAATAATTGAAATTTCAAACAACATATACAAAACCTTTTCTTTTCGTAGGATTTCAGGTAAGTTATTGTGCAACAATTCGATTCAATTCATCATTTGTTCACTACTCGAAAATCAGAATCCATGTGTAAATTAAATTCCAAGATAAACAAATTTTACTACTAGACGCGCAGCGGATATCTTCGTCTAGTTGTAGAAGCAGTCACCCTCTTCTATTCCTTCTCCGTTTCAGCAGTTGCCCTCATCTGTTCCTTCTCCGTTTGAGATACACGCACTAGCAACAACAATTATGTCTCTATTAGTATCCACACGAACAGGTTGACAAACTACTATAAGTTGGTATGTTAGTATCGAAAGACAACCCCTTCTTTTCTCTCTCTCTCTCTCTCGTTTTCTGAAAAATAAAGTGAACAGAATGACAGGACGAAAATGAACTCTACATGTATATATATAATGAGGAGGGATCCGATTACACCTTTTTTGGTGACACACTTTGACACCTACCATTTTCAAAGTCCAAATAGTCGATTCAAACCGTTCAACATGATGGATATATTAAAATGTGCTTGGAGATCAAATTTTACATTTTTTTGAATTTTTTTGCTATTTATTAAGATGGTTACAAAAGTCGTTGTTTTCAGACCATTGAAAAATAGCGATTTTGTAACCATCTTAATAAATAGTAAAAAAATTCAAAAAAATGTAAAATTTGATCTCCAAGTACATTTTAATATGGTGATCATGTTGAACGGTTCGGATCGACTGTTTGGATTTTGAAATCGCAAAATTGACATATATAAAAAACGGTGTCATGATGTGTCATCAAAAAAGATGTAATCGGATCCCTCCTCATATATAATACTATGCACTAGTTCAGATCGCACCACTTCATTGCACCTAATCAGAAAAATCTGATTAGATCAGAGAGCAGATAATTCAGGCTCATTACTAAAATCTATTAATTTGGCCCAAATCATTTGGCCTATAGGACATTTCTTACATGACCAACCGGCAATTATATTAGATAAACCAATCTTGTTCAATGCCAAGAGCGATGTACATATCTTTAAATTGTAAAAGTTTAACATTGTTTGTATAAAGATCAATAAGCTGAGAATTCGACAGTTGGGTTGTAATTTGGCGCGTCATTTTTTTTTTCATCTCTTGATCTTGTACCAATGAGATTCCCCTAACTTTAGTCACATGCATTCCACGTGATGTAAAACAAAACCAATGATTTCTAGCTTCTTTATGTTTTCTAAAGAAGCAAGCGGTATTAAAGCAAATTTTAAAGTATACACCAACAAACCGATGTGTTGAAAAGCCAACCATAACTAACTACGGTAAATACTAAACTGTGAAGCAAAAAAGGAGCTGAGGAAAAAAAATTATTATAGATGATCCAAAGGATAAAAAAAAATGCAAGGTAATCACGAATTGAAGAACCACATTAGAAGCAACCAGCAATTTTGTGGATTTTTATCCGTACCAGTCTTTGGCCATTGCAGCCTTACTCTAGTTTTGTCAATCCTACATCTGTTTGTGCCAGCTCATACCGGATGAATATGCGTTTACTAGCAGATCGAGCCCCACTTTACTGGTTATCCATTAATGAGAGACATACATGCATTACCGTGGTTCGGCAGTTGTTATATTGGCAGCCTGGGGTTGTACCTTGAACAGCCACTTGCACCAGTCCAAAATTTTATACCACTACACACCAAAAGCCAGCTGACTCTTTCTGCCCCTTACCAGCTTGTACCAGTAATAGTTGTCATCCCTGCCCAACGGCCTGTCCGATTATAACCAGGACTTACAGCAACAACCCATCTTTTGTACTGGTATATGCCAGTCCGTTCCAGATGTAAAACCCATCAGGGCCAAAGTGTTCTCTATCCAGGCTACTCTCTCCATTTGTGCTTACTGCTGAGGCCTGATGTTTCTTTATGTTAAAACGTTCAGTAAAATTTCTCGTGAAAATGTAAAAATAAATAAATAAATAAAGATGTGGAGATTTAGACCTGGCATGTTTGCATTTCGAACTTATCATATGAAGTTTGGATTTGAATTGCTAACTCAACAACAAAATTGTGGCATATGACGTGGCACAAAGATATGTGCATTTGATCCTCCTCCTCGAGGGAATGAATTGTTGAAATTTTATGTTAGATTGGATTTCTCTTCTATACAGGGAAAGGAAGCGAACCAGATTGGAACGAGACCTTTGTGTTCAGCACCTCTGAGGATGCGACTGAGCTGATTATCAAGCTGATGGACAGTGATGTAGACTCAGATGACTTTGTCGGAGAGGCATGGTGAGAAATAATGAGTTCAATTAGAAATGATAGTGTATTTAAACTCCAGTAACTTCCTTTTTGGTGACTATCTTTTGTATTGTATTGCTATTTTGTAGTATTTCTTTAGAACCTGTATATATGGAAGGACACATACCTCCAAATGTTTATAACGTGGTCAAAGATGGCGAATACAAGGGAGAAATTAAAGTCGGCCTCACTTTTAACTCAGAGGTACTTCTTGTTGTCAAACTTGTGCTTATCCCTGGACAAGTCACTGTAGTACCTTTCAGGAAAAGATATAAATGAGCCAATTTTAGAATTAAAAAAAAAATAGATCAGCCAATTTTATAGTTTGTTCCATTTTATAAGCCAGTCTATTACTTGTAAGTGAAACATTTCAGTTCTTGCTGCTCCTGAATAAATGTTCTACCTATGGAACTAAACATAGTCTGGTCAGGGTTCTTTTTAGATCATCAATTGTCTTGATTTATTTATGTCCTTGGTGGCAAGAAAGGCCCATACTAGAAAATTTGTAATAACTAATATAATCTCTAGTGGGCATGAAGTACCTTAACATCAGCTTTTTCTTGCAAGTCATAACAATGAAATTTCTCCCCGTGTAAGTACTGACGGGTTTGTACCAGACAACAACAATAGTTTTTGTTGGGCCTTCTGTTTTCAGATTTTCTGGCCAGAGGTTAAAATTTGGGTGTGGACACCTTGTTAGTTGTGCCAAATGCTGATAGAAATGAAGGGTTCTATACAGATCTCATCTGTTTTAGCAGGCAGCCTTTATAATTCAGGCAATTTGGTTTCACGAGGCATGATCAGGACCCTCGATATATGGAAAAAAAATTAAGATCTGCCTTTTAATTGTATTTGTACAATTGGAGGGACATTATGTATCAATTATTTGTACCAGTGCAGTTGGGGGATGAGCTGTTCCTTTTTTTTTGATAGTCATGCATCCTATTTGCCAGTTCTTTTATATTTGAGGTAGATTTATAAACCAAAATAGAATTAAAAAGAGACAATATTCAGAATTAAAGGACAAAGTTCAAATAGGTCTGGTATGTACTTTGGACTGGTATGGACCAAATTGAGTCAAATTTCAAGACAGCAATTATCTGGTATAGTAACTGGTATTCTAATGTATTGTACTTTGGGATTTACCATGATATTTTTTCATCTTTTGATAGGGTCGCCGTCCAAACGAATATAGCTAAAGAGATCTGGAGCGGATAAAGAGAATCAGCTTAAGAAAGAAGACTTTCAAATCATAATTGCGCCTTCTTATTCAATTTATTACCAAATAGTATTTAAGGCTTCAAAGTTTGCTTCATGGCACGTTTTATATCCAGTTGTTATAACTTTTTTTTTTTTTTGCATCGCATAACAAATAACACAATTATTCCAATAAAATGTCCTGATGAATATGATGATTCGATCTGTTTATGATGCCATATTTTAATAAAGTTTCCAGAAAAAAAAAAAATAGCGTAACAAAATTTATTGAATTTGTTGGTGGGCCACTTGCTAACAAATGTGCACTCACTTGGCACCGTATGAGTCTCATGCTTTTTAATGAACGTGGTTTGCTGAATCGGACTCCGCTGCTTTTCTTGGAGAAAAGGAGGACCCTCCTTTTCTGAATCGAACGATTCAAAATTCATTGAGATTTGTGCATGAAAAAGTTTCTTTATAGAGATATGCACATGAAAATTTTGAATCGTTGGATTCAAAGGAGGCTCCTTCTTTTTTCCAAGAAAAGCAGCGGAGTCGGACTCGTGGTTTGCTAGCAACCAAAAAGGTTGATTACACAACAGAGTACGCAATAGATTAGGCCAATTATTGACCACTTCGCTTTCAACTAGCTTTATTTGAGATTCGCACAACCGCAAAGGTTATTTTCACATCAAATCTCGTATATTAAGCAAAAATTAACTTGACTTTGTAAGGTATTGTCAGTTGTCACCATGAAAGAAACCATCCAACAGTTGGACTTCTTTGTTCAATTTTCCCACTTTCTTCAAACTTCAATCAGATCAATTATTTACCCTTGTGTGTACTATAATATTACACATCGTCTTTCTTACCTAAAAGAACTTGCTGTCCCTTTCCTACTGGGAAAATCAGGCACAATCATCCTGTTTTTAGGGGTCAAGATTTGTATAGTATAATTGTTTCTTAATTATTAATTACTTTCTGCCGAGACATTTTCTTTTTAAACATCATGGACCCAAGTTACTGATTAATTATTAAATATCTCAGTTATCATCATCACAGTGACACACACACACACACACAGATGGGTTATGGTGAGTTGCGAAGTAAGAATCTTGTTTTATTTCACGCTCATATCTCCGTTTTCAAAAACTAAACAGTCGATCAGAACCGTCAATAAGATATCCATATTGAAATGTGCTTGGAGACCAAATTTGACATTTTTTGAAATTTTTTTACTATTTTTTTAAAATATTTCAAAATCACTGTTTTTTTGGTCCAGAACCATTCAAAAAGAGCGGTTTTTTACCTATCTAAAAAAATAGTAAAAAGTTTCCAAAAACTGTAAAATTTGATCTCCAAGCACATTTCAATATGGATATCTTGTTGAGCGGTTTGGATCGACTGTTTGGTTTTTGAAAACGGAGATATGAGCGTGAAATAAAACAAGATCCTTACTTCGCAACTCACCATAACCCATCTATATAATAGAGATATATATATATATATAGAGTAGAACTAGGGTGCTCCTAAGCTCACCAAGCCCTTCTGTGAGCGCGACTCTAAAACCTATCGAATTGACTTCAAACGATATTTTCAAACCGTTAGATGTTCAATCTATATTAAAATGTGCTTGGAGACCAAATTTTACATTTTTTGGAATTTTTTTACTATTTATTAAGATGGTTTGAAAATCGCTGTTTTCCAATGGTGCATAATTTTAATAAAAACAGCGATTTTCAAACCATCTTCATAAATAGTAAAAAAAATATCAAAAAATGTAAAATTTGGTCTCCAAGCACATTTTAATATAGATTGAACATCTAACGGTTTGAAAATGTCGTTTGAAGTCAATTCGATAGGTTTTAGAGTCGCGCTCACGAAGGGCTTGGTGAGCTTAGGAGCACCCTAGTTCTACTCATATATATATATATTATATAGAGTAGGGTTCCAATGCCTCATCTCCTCATACCTCATCTATACCTCATGTTATATATCTCCATTTTCAAAGTCTAAACTATCGATCCGACCGTTCAACATGATATTCATACTAAAATATGCTTGGGGATGAAATTTTATAATTTTTGCAATTTTTTAACTATTTTTTAAGATAGGTACAAAATCACTGTATCTGGACCATTCAAAAAACAGTGATTTTGTACCTATCTTAAAAAATAGTAAAAAAATTGCAAAAATTATAAAATTTCATCCCCAAGCATATTTTAGTATGAATATCATGTTGAACGGTCGGATCGATAGTTTAGACTTTAAAAATAGAGATATATAACATGAGGCATGGATGAGGTATGAGGAGATGAGGCATTGGAACCCTCCTCATATATATATATATATAGATTGATAGAATGGATACCAATTAATCAATATGGCAGCCTGAATGATTCAGTATAGATTTAATTATTTGAAAAGACAATTAAATCAGATTATTGCGCATACGCCAACACATTCAAATGTCGGAAGTGCAAGAATAAAAGAAAGTAAAGAGGAACAAACATCAGGAATGCCATATTGAATTAATGTTCAAATCCCTTAACTCTAAATTAAATATATTAAATATTCAAATCCCGATAAATATATAGAATCTAAACTTTGAATAGAATGTACATATCAACCCAATAAATGCTCTTAACTCTAAATTAATCACATCCATATATGAAGACAAAAATTCCTTTATACACTAAAACCAGACTAATTAATTTAATCAGGAGTACAACTAAAAACCTGACTTCACATATATCTAATTGTGTAGTGGATTGGGACCTTGCGGCACCTTTCTCTTGGACTCTCCATAGGTAGCTCCGAGATCATCCTTGTAACGATCTTGACGACGTGGCAACTTGGAGAAATATCCCGTTGATGCGCCGGAGTAGTAGCTGCTTGGAATTCTGCGAGCATGACTCGAACCGGTAGCGAGATTCATCAGCAGTAGAATTATTAGGAGGGAGAGTTTGATGCTATGCAATCTCATTTTTCAAATTTAGAGTTACTAATTGTGTGCGCGCGTGTGAGAGAGAGAGAGAGAGAGAGAGAGCGCAAAGTGAGAATAAATCTCAGCTTGGGGTAGGCAGACAGATCACCGATATCATTTGTATTTGTATGGGGTCGTCTTTTATACTGTGAGGAGTTAATGTCTCCAATAGTGTTCCAATCAGGGTGGAGCCCTATCTGTTGTTATCCATGCCCTGGATAGTAGGACCAGGGCTATCCTAATCCAATTCGTCCGATTAAATATGAACGATCAAGATTAGTACTGGGTGAAGTAATTTTTTTTTTTGAGGAAAGGTGAAGTAATTGAAAGCATTTACGCTCAGGCCTTAGGCCATGTTTGATTGTCGAGGTGAAATAATTTTTTTACTCCACGCTTAAACTATCAAATCAAATGAGTAGTAAAATAGAATATCAAATCAAATGAGTAGTAAAATAAAAGTAAAATCAGAATTAATTTTGAGTAAGTTTTTTCTCTATAGACTAATTAACTTACTCCGTTTGTAGAACTTACCGTCATAGACATATTTATATTCAAACATTTTATTCCTTCAGACATAATAATTTAATCTATAATTTAAGTTGTCAAATGAGATGTAAAATATAAAAAATAAGTGGAACAACTTAATTCTTATTAAATTTAAATAGCAGGAGCCTGAGGAAATTCTTCGTACTTTAATAAAATCCGTAAAATTCGGAGAGAACCCTGATTCCACAATTATGGATTAATCCATAATTAGCCTGATTCCATAATTTAATCCATAATTTAAGTTGTCAACATTTGGAACAACTTAATACTTATTAATTTAATTAATTGTTAATCTAGAACGGGTTCCAACCGTCAGAAAAAGTAGATTTTCCAACCATATTATTGCTATTTTGAGGACAGAAACAAAAAGCTCAAGTGCTCAAGAGAAAATATAAACCAAAATAGGCTCCCTCTTGTCATATGGAAAATATTGAATTAATTATTTATGCGGTTTTAGTTCGTTCAAATGTTGTTAGACATTGTAAAAAAAATGTCTAATAAATATGAAAAATCTGTTCACCTTAAATAAATTTGTCTATCCGTTGTTCTTCAGTTAATAAATTAATGCATGTTAGCAAACCTTATGAATTTATTTGTCCATACATGTTTATAAATAATATCTATTTGTGAGTAGAATTAGGATGTTCTCAAGCTCATAAAAATGCATGTTTTAAAAGATGAATTTAAATCTTTGATGCAATTATGACAAATTTGACATGTAATATATATGTGAATTATTTTTGATATCATGTCTGTTTAGGAACACTTATGATGAAATAAGTAAGATTCATAGAGCACAAAAATTTACTTTTTGAGTTGCAAATTTGAACACTATATTACTGACAAAGATTTGTCCAATTAATGATAACTAGCTACAATATAAAATGAAGGAGATAGGAGTAGGTCTGATGGGCATCGGACTTACATTTAGGTTCAATTAGCTCTAGGACCGTATGATTAGCATCAAGATTCATGCGCACGGAAATTGATACAGACTTGCACGGATTTTGATACAAAGCACACGAATCTTGATGCAGATCGAATGGTCATCACACCCATCGAACCAAGGTAGGTCCGATGGGCATCGGACCTACTCTGATTCCAAAATGAAGATGTCTAAGATATGTCGAATGGACACCTAACTTAGTAAATAACTATCCATATTTTCTAAGTAATATAGCTTTAAAGAAAATTAAATCTAATATTATGAACTATCCAATCTCAATTATATGATTTGATGTTTCAAAGGTTTCTGCATAATATTAAATTTTGTTATTCCAGATCCAATTCGTTTGGACAGTTGGGAATTAAGAGAAGTCAAGTATCCAATAAGAAAATAGTGGAATGTTGGCACTTGGCAGAGACTGGTCAAGAAGTCATGATTGTTTGTTGTTGGATTTTAGTGGCATTCGATCTCAAATCCTCTCCGGAGTCCGGATTCCCTTTAATTGGGCAATTTTTTGTACAGTAAATTTAGTGGTATTCCTGCGATTCTTCAAATTATGGAAGACAAGACAACTTAAAAAGCGCCAATAATGAAAAGATTCCGTTTCTTAAACACCAGCTTATCATCAGGGTATTTTTTTACATAGCAAATTTTAAATTTTATGGTCTAGACCAATCCTGATTGTATACCAGCCTTGTTGTTCGGCCTATTCATAAAACATTAGACTAATAAAGATTCTTTCTTAACTTTCTTCGGAAATCAACGATTTAAATTTGTCTAAAACTGTATAATAAAATCCGTAAAAATCGGAGAGGAGCATGATTCCTTGTTCGGCTCTCAGCCATGGAGTGGTAGACAGTCAGATGTTAGATCAGGGATGTCCGATCGCATCAAGATTCGAACGCATATGATCCGCACGGTCTTGGCTCTAATTGGATATTGGACCGCCACCGATTCCCTTATCATTATCATTATCATTTAAAAGTGAGGCTATGGTACTATGCATAGTGCAAATTAGTCCACACCTATGATGGATCAAAATCTTCATTTTCAAAGTTCAAATAATCAATCTGAACCATTTAACATGATTTTCATATAAAAATGTACTTGGAAATCAAAATTTATATTTTTTAGAATTTATTTTACCTTTTTCCTAGATAGGTAAAAGATAGTAAAAAGTTTTTAAAAAATAAAAAAATTAGTCTACCAGTACATCTTCATATGAAAATTGTGTTGAACGGTTCAGATTGACTATTTAAATTTTGAAAACAAAAATATGAATTCGTAATATGGACCGATCTACACACTAGATAGTACCATAGCCTTACTCATTTTCAATGTTTTAAATGCGGTTTCTATGCAGTATGCGGAAGGCTATCGCATACCGCATATGCAGATTTTTATACGAATTTATATATGTAGATTTTAAAATGAGAATTCATATATATATATATATATATATATATATATATAGAGAGAGAGAGAGAGAGAGAGAGAGTCTGACTTAGCTACTCCATGGAGTAAAACGACTTTGTACTCCACGCCATATCTTCATTTTTAAAGTTCAAATAGTCGATTCGAACCTTCCAACATGTTCTTCATATTGAAATGTACTTGGAGACCAAATTTTACATTTTTTGGAATTTTTTTACTATTTATTAAGCCACTTTGAAAATCTGAAAATCCGGGTGAACAGTAAAAAACAGTAAAATTTCTGGACCGCTGGATCAGTGATTTTCAAAGTGGCTTAATAAATAGTAAAAAAATTCCAAAAAATGTAAAATTTGGTTCCCAAGCACATATCAATATGGAGAACAACTTGAGCGGTTCGGATCGGTCGTTTGGATTTTCCAAATGGAAATAATGAGGCGTGGAGCACCAAGTCGTTTTACTCCATGGAGTAGCTAAGCCCAGCACTATATATATATATATATATATATAGGGATAGGCTATCATGCTTTGGGAAGTAAAGAGAGTGCTTTACTTCCCGCTCATATCTTCATTTTCAAAGTTCAAATAGTCGATCCGAAGTTATCAACATGATCTTCATATTGATATTGGAGACCAAATTTTACATTTTTTGGAAATTTTTTACTATTTTTTATAATTTTTTAAAATCACAACTTTTCATTGAATAAAAAAATAATAAAAAATTAAAAAAACACTGATTTTCAAAAATTCTAACAAAATAGTAAAAAATTTCTAAAAAAATATAAAATTTGTTCTCCAAGCACATATCAATATAAATATAATGTTGAGAAATTCAAATCGACTGATTGAACTTTGAAAATGGAGATATGAGCGGGAAGTAGAACACTCTATTTACTTCCCAAAGCATCGTAGCATCACTATATATATATATAGAGAGAGAGAGATAGGCTGCCATGCTTTGCAAATCAAAGCCCCTCTTGTGCTTTACGCTCCTTTTCGGATTTTCAAAATTCAAAATGTCAATCCGACCGTTCAAGTTGTTCTCCATATTGAAATGTGCTTGGGAACCAAATTTTACATTTTTTGGAATTTTTTTACTATTTATTAAGCCACTTTGAAAATCGCTGATCCATTGGTCCAGAATTTTTCACTGTTTTGGAGCTGTGACCATTGGATCAGCGATTTTCAAAGTGGCTTAATAAATAGTAAAAAAATTCCAAAAAATGTAAAATTTGGTCCCCAAGCACATTTCAATATGCTGCTGTAGATTTGTGACAAAGAAATTTGAATGAGAATTATATATATAAGATGAGGAGGGCTCAAATGCTTTCATTTTTCATGCCTCCATCATGTCTCTATTTTTAAAAACTTTAATATCTCAAAATTTAAAACTTAAAAGTCAAAATAAAACCGTTGGATATGATCTACATCATTTTATCTATGCACGTGTAAAAAATAATGACATTTCAATTTTGTTTTGGTTGTCATCAAGAGCTTGTAAAAAACGTACTAATGTGGATAATTTCTAGACGTTGATTTTTCAACTTATTGATTCACATAAAAACAAAATCAAAATGTGATAATTTTTTATGAGCACAGATAAAATGATGTAGATCATATCCAACGGTTTTATTTTGACTTTTAAGTTTTAAATTTTGAGTTATTAAAGTTTTAAAAGATGGAGGCATGGTGGAGGTACAAAAAATGGAGGCATTTGAATCCTCCTCATGTAAGATATAGGGTTGGAAATTGATTCTATTGATTACAATGATGCAAGATTAAATCTATCACTTTTGTACTATTCACCTCCGGTATAATTTTATCAACCAAACACAATTCGAGAGAAAACTTTCTCTTCATTCCATTCCCTTCATTCCTCCACTCTCCATCCAAACAAGGTGTGAGGGACCAGACCGGGTAGAATGCTCACAACCAGACCAAACTCTCAATTCGATGCCTATTAGAAATATAGGAATCCGTTTTAAATTCGTGCTAGATTGAAATTGACAACCCAGACCTTATTCTACGGATCACGTACTGCACTAGATTTGAATTCGGTGTTTGGTGTGTGGGGCTGATGGGTGAAATCGTGATAAGGCTAATAAAATTTATAACCCGGTTTGCTATCGAGTCAGATTACAAGCGCATAATCCTATCGAGTAGTATAATCGAGTGTCGATTCGCAGGGAATAAGATTTAAGGTTTTGAGCGATTTAATCACAATATTTCAAAATGCTAGATAAAATCTGAAATTCAAGAGTTGTTGGTTTTAATATTTGTATTTGGCGAAAATTAAAAAAGTAAATAAAATAAATAAGATAGAGGTGTGAATTCATAGGGTTTTGGTATACCATTGTTACTTCAATCTGCTTTGGTTTATACTTTATTTGATGTTGGTTTTCAATTGTTGCATGAGGGTTTCTAATTCAATTTAGTGACTGCTGCTTTCGTTTGACAATCACCCTACCAATCAAGAGATCACGTTAAGGTATGATTAGCCCAAAAGGTTTCAGACTTCACTTACTAGGTACGTCGCCTTACTATCTTGGTTTTATTGTGTGTCCCCATGATAAGGCACGACAATGCGACATTCGTCTGTGAATGTCGAGACTCCCATGTATACTTTTTTTAATCCAATTAATGATATCTCCGGCTAAGGTCTCCACCACTAATCTAATATTTTTATTATCGCTTATCCCAATTCGATTAGCCCAATGGTGACTAACTTTCCTAGGTGGCAATTACATAACGGTCTAGACTAATAAACAAAATCAAGTAAGATCGAACATAAAGTGCAAAAACAATCGAACAACAAAAGACTAAACAATGATCAAATAGAAATAAATATCAAAGCATCATGAGTAACAAGGTTTACTGCCAACTATAAGAATCTAAACTTCTTGGGAACAGTCTGTATTGGCTCATACGGATCGTATTCCCCCTGTGCAGAAGTTAGCGCTCCAGGAGTTAATGCGTATTGAGTCTCTATAGGTCTGTACTGGGGCTCTAGTCCATATTGGCTGATACAGTCCATACCAAAGCCTTAGTCTGTGAGCTGTGTTTTTTTGATCGATCCGATTCTTGCTCCAAATGATGTAAAATAGCCCCAAAACATGATTCCCGCACTAAAATATAAAATATGACAAGTAACTTTTTTCTCATAATAATTAAACATAAATGTGAGAAAATAAGACAAAACCTAAACGAAAATCCTACGTAATTCACTATCAAAATGAGCTTAATCAGGGGGTTGGTTGCTGACGTAATGCCCAAAGAAAAAAAATAACATATGATAGGTATTATAACAAATTCGGTCCATACAACGTCTCAAGTGTGTATGAATCTTGATGCGGATCAAGTGTCTACATAACATGAGATATCCATACAAATTAATTGCACATGAATCTTGATGCAGATCTAACAATTCCGATCTAACATCTACTGAATTTGATATGATATCATCAGACTGCCCCCGGCTTCAAAAAGATAATGCATGTAAAAAGGAACAAATCCTTTGTGGTCGATAGTGCAAAATCTAGTTCTTTTGGGTTTGTTAACTGTCAATGGCATTGACTACATACTACTGAGAGATTAGAAATATGCAGACTAATAATTGTATTAAAAATGGTCCTTATATATATTTTTTTTTTCAACTTAATACTGTTGTGGGAAAATAATTTTTTATCCTTCGTAAATCAATGGTTGTGATGTAGAATTTACAATAAAATGAGATGTACGTGAAATCTTTTGGATGCGCAACAGAAACATCCAAAAGTAAAAAAAAAAATGAGAATTTTTGTATCTTGATGAAAAAACCACCATTTTTTTGTACTAGGCGAATGACCTACAATGATATTTTTTTTATTAATTTAATCTTTTTTTGCTGATTATAGAGCAAGAAAATGAAGAGAAAAGATGAACAATAACAAGAAACAGAGGCAAAACGGAAAGAAACAGAGAATATTCAAGCATTGCTTTTGATATACAGAGATTGCATATATCTTGATAGAACGAATAAATAATAGAAACTAGGTAACTTGGAATAACAGCTGGATAATAATGGCTTATTTTTATTGGCTGAATTTTAAAAACCGGATATAGGTCTATTTATAATTGGATTGTTGTCTATCTCTGAAGAAATTTTTGTCTATTCCTCGACAGTCCACAGACTGAATTGGTTAATTTACAGCTATCTGCAACTCATTAGTTGTACCGGTAAATTTTTTTGCCTACTCCTCATAAAAATCCTGACTACGCTATTGTACAAAGAAATTAAATCTCAATGATCCTAACACTATTATTTGGCAAATCTACCCTAATTTGTGAGTTCATGCAATTTGTTATTAATTTTTCAAAGCTCTGCAATGTGCACATCCCTGACATTTGGATATGATCAGCAAGCGATGGGTTACATAGATTTAAAATAGCTGTAAAAGTTGTTGCTTGGGACCATTTAATTGTGTTTATTTGAATAAATGAGCAGAAGAGAGTACTAAAAAAACAAAAACAAAAAAGCACCCTGATTCCTTGAAGATGTGTGATATATGATGTATAAAGCAACATGTTCATCTCCCTTTTCAAACAATCTTAGGCAAATCACTGGGGCAGATTTACAACCAAGTTAGAGGGTGTTTAGTAATCTTTATAATTCTAAAATTTTAATCATGTATATTGAAATTTAATTAAATTTATTTTGAAGTTTTCATGTAGTTCAATTCCCCTCATAAAATTTTAAATGTGTGTTTGTAGCTTAGAAGTTAGAACTTCACTTTACGGTGAGACTTAGATTCAAATCCAGCTATCATACATTATGCATTTTACGTTTCAGTCTCTCCAATTTATAGTTGTAAAGATTTGATTCAAATCATAGCTGCCACACATTATGCATTTTTTCAGCTTCTCCGATTTAAATTTTCTAGCCCCGCTCTAGTTAAACCACTAAGTACAAGAGATGTATTAACATTTGGAAATACTATATCAATTGTCGAGAAAATAATTAGAGAAATCATTTTCAAACAGTGGCCCCTTTTTGTCACTTGGATGGCATCATGAATAAATGAGATGCGGTCAATACCAGCACCAACTGAAACAGCAGAATCATAAAAACCCTGTCCCATTAAAAGGGTGCATAATTTTACTGTCGATTAAATTTTCTCACATGCTATAGGCATTCAATTGATTTGATCATACGTATAAGAGAGATATTAAAACGAAAAGAAAAGTTATTCAATTGATTTGATTATACAAATCAAAAGAGGATTTTAAAGAGAACAGAAACAGTTATTACAAAGCTTACAGGCCTTACAGCTAAAGCTTAGTACCATGCAACGAGATACCCCTCATATCTGTTTAATTTCACCAGAATACATAATTCTCACTGATGAATTTAACCGAGGCATGCAGTACTACTGTAACGCAGGCCTCATACCAGTATTTTTAATATATCGGCCAGATTCCTGTACTAGTATTAATCAGGCTACTACAAGTTTTGTTGAAATAATTTTTCTGTAACTGACAGTTTTACAGCGTATCAATGAGATGATATATATAATATCTCGAGACTCGCGCTTTTAAAATATTACATCCATACTTTAGTTCATTTCTTGAACTATTAGACTTAGGAGCGGAGCCACATTTTCAGACTATGAGGATCAAGTATATAAAATTTTCCTACTAGAAATGAGGATCAATTTCACACTATTTATAATATTTTACTTTAAACTATATTAAAATAAGGAATAAATAAAAAAAATTCAAAATGAATGGGGTCAATTGACCCCATTCATTGAGGGTAAATTCGCCCCTAATTAGACCGGACCAACTATTAAACTCATCTCCCTTGGTAATTTAGATCATTTAAGATTTTATTTCAACAAAATTGAGTGTATTAATATCAATCACATTGAATTATTAAACTGGTCATAATCAACAACCAAGTTGGAAAGTCACACTGGACTTTATATAGAATAGGAAATTTAGTCTTGTTTTAAATTGGTTACAATTAATTAATCATCTTAATCTTGATATATTTAAGTAAATATATTTACAGCTCAAATTTCCGTTAGTTCATTAAGACCGACCACTAATCAGATTAATAAAATCTTATGCCCGTTTTTTTATGGTGTCTTGTTTGATCTTTGATGTGTAATACTTAACACCGTTTATATCATACATATCTTTGCAAAATTAATAAATAATTTTGTTTTTTTAGTAAATATAAAAGGTTAAATCATCCAACTGTTTTTCATATTTTTGTTTTTTTAGTAAATATAAAAGGTTAAATCATCCAACTGTTTATTATTCACAAGATTTTTTTTTTTATATAGATTTTGAATATGTAATCTCGTACCAAACATATATTTTTGCTGCTAAATTAAAGACTTAGTTATTTATAAAAATGAATTTTGTAAATCACAATTTTATTCTTGTGAACCAAATTGAAGAATTTTGTATAAAACGTTGTCCATGAAAAACATTATTTGTGGAACGTTGTTGTACACCTTATAAAGACATAATTAATGTAAAACATGGCATTTTCACTTTTGGGAGTTGGAGGCTTTTATGTATTTCGATTTGCTCCGATTTCCACCTTAATTTCTGTTAAACTGGTTGGCCCAAATCTCTTTTTTGGCCTAAATTGGGATTTCATTTTTTTTTTGATAAAAAAGATAAAATTCTAGCTTATCAACTTTTATTAATGTTTATAAAAAAAATTATTTGAATTTTGAGTTCACAACTTCTCATATAGAAGTGTTGTCTTTTGTTACTAAATTAAAATTGATTCTCAACTTAAATTAGGTGTTAATGGGATATTTTAAAGAGTGGAGCGATCTATCCATTGAGAGACTAAAAAGTGAATAAATAAAATATTACAAAGATTACTAGACATTGTTTTTAATATTAATAAATTTTATACGCTTTTACAGGAATAAATAAGCTACGTGATGCAAAATTGGGTGCAATAAACGGATTCGGATCCCTCGGTACTTCAAATGCAACTAGTAAATCTGGACCATTATTTTAATATTGCACGAATTTCAAAACGTACCCCTATAGTTTTTATAGGTACCGCGTTAAATTTAACTTGAATAGAATTAATATAGACCGTTCGTTTATATGGATTGTACCTCAGGTACAGGGGGATACGGACTCGCAATAAACCACCATTTAATTATTTCAAGTACAAATTCGCGTGGGATGCTCCGACATTTTTAAAAATACCCAAATTCACAACGAATCGCTAAAAATACACCCACCTGCTAACTTTTATTAAAAATGTCCAAATCGGTCATTTAATAGCCGGTTCCTATTTAAAAGGAAAATCGGCCATTAAATGGCCGGTCCCGTGATTTAATTTTTTTTTATTAGAGACAAATAGCTAAAGTGCTGAAATATAACACTAAAAATCTAATTTTTTAGTTAAGTACTTGTCAAATTAATTTTTTGATAGCATATTTACCGGTTTTTTATTAAATATATCACACGGACTGTTTCTTGTTTGAACATACAAAATAAAAGATATTCAATATTAGAATGCTGGTTATTGTCAAATTAAATTCACTAGCCGCATGCGAACACTAAACATCATATCAGTAATTTTGATACAACACTGTCGCCAGCAGTCGCAAACGGGTCGTGGTGTGTCTACCGATGATAAAAAAACTTAAACTCAATTTTTGAGGCACTAAACGACGTTTTTTTGCAATTCTGACTCCGTCGGCCCCTTGGGGATGATTCCGATGGCGCCATCCATCCCGTCTCTTCCCAAGCTTTCCGAATTGGGGTCGTATGCACAAATTCGAGTTTCCTAGCCAAAGTTATGGCCGTTTAAAGTTTTTTTAAAAAACAACGATGCTTTCATGCAAAAACACCGATGATGCACTAATGCTTTATGCACGGCTTATCGATGACAGAAGTGCATCAATGTTTCATTACAAAAACATCAGCGATGCACTGATGTTTTTTCAGTGAAGCATCGATGCTTCATTACAAAAACATCGGTGGCGCATCGATGTTTCGTTAGCCTTAGCATTGGCAATTAAGTAAGGTAGTGTTGAAAAAACATCGTTGCATCGCTGATATTTTTGTAATGAAACATCGATGCACTGCTGCTGTCGACAAGCCGTGCATAAAGCATTAGTGCATCATCGGTGTTTTTGCACGAAAGCATCGTTGTTTTTTAAAAAACTTTAAACGGTCATAACTTTGGCTAGGAAACTCAGATTTGTGTGTACGATCCCAATTCAGAAAGCTTGGGACGAGACGGGATGGATGGCGCTCTTGGGATTATCCCCAAAGGGCTGATGGAGTCAGAATTGTAAAAAAATGTCGTTTAGTGCCTCAAAAATTGAGTTGAAGTTTTTTTATCATCGGTAGACACACCACGACCCGTTTGCAGCTGCTGGCAACAGTGTCGTATCAAAATTACTGATCTGATGTTTAGTGTTCGCATGCGGCTAGTGAATTTAATTTGACAATAACCAGCATTCTAATATTGAGTATATTTCATTTTGTATGTTCAAACAAGAAACAGTCCATGTGATATATTTAATAAAAAAAACCGGTAAATATGCTATCAAAAAATTAATTTGACAAATACTTAACTAAAAAATTAGATTTTTAGTGTTATATTTCAGCACTTTAGCTATTTGTCTCTAAAAAAAAAAATTTTAAATCACAGGACTGGCCATTAAATGACCGGTTTGGACATTTTTAGTAAAAGTTAGCGGGTGGGTGTATTTTTAGCGATTCGTTATGAACTTTGATATTTTTAAAAATATCGGGGCATGCTGTGTACAAGTTCGAAAAGGAGAAATCTTAGAACAGCCAGTCAAAATTCTTAAATGCTCGTACATGAATGAAAGCGAATTAATAAAACAAGAAGTACGACACAAATTTTACATATGTTGTCAGATGGATAATAAAATTCACACTGGTTTAATTTCTTAATAAATAACATGTGTTACAGGATACTAAAATGTTCAATTAAAAAAAATTTGTTATCTTAAAAATAAACTTGTACATATTTCACACTTGATCAAATAATTTTTTACATGTTTTACACTTGACTAAACAAAACTGAAATAGTTCTTGCTTTATAGAACAACTTTCTACACTATTCACGCTTCTTAATAAAGAGTGAACCCTAGGTAAACTTTGTTATGCCAATTATGAAATATGTATAAAGTTCACCCTCATTAAAAATAATTATGAATAAATTTATTTTGTCAAGTGCGAATACAGTATAAATTTCAATTTGCATAGACTGGTTAAATTATGAGCTAGTTATTCGAATTTAAAATAAATCGATAATTTTATATAGTTGCATGTTCCATACTAAGAACTTAGTTACCATTATTCAACATAACGTCATGTTTTCTCTCAACAGAAAAAAATATTAATTTTAATCATTTTTCTCTTTCCTTGTATACATAGCAAAAAGTCATGAACAAAACTAAAAATTTACAATAGTGAGAATTGAATTGGATAAATAATAATATTCAATGAGGAGGGTTCAAATGCACCATAATTTTTGTGCTCCAATATGCTCCACATTCTTTATCTCCATTTCCAAAATCCGAACAATCGATCCGAACCGCTCAACATGATCTTCATAATAAAATATGCTTGGAGACCAAATTTTATATTTTTTTAGCATTTTTTTTACTATTTTTTTAGATAGGTACAAAATCACTTTTTTAAGGAGATTTTGGACCATCCGATAAAGTTATATTGTACCTATGTAAAAAAATAGTAAAAAAATTCTAAAAAATATAAAATTTGGTTATCAATCATATTTTATTATGAATATCGGATCAATTGTTCGGATTTTGAAAATGGAGATAAAGGATGTAGAGTATATTGGAGCACAAAAATTATGGTGCATTTGAACCCTTCTCATTAAGATATATTTATAATGGTACATATTTTTTTTTGTTTTAATTAAACAAATACTTCATTAATAAAGGAGACAAATTACATATGAAATTGATAATTTCTTTTGATTCATAAAAGGGGGCTAAGCCACCTCAAGCAAAGTGACTACTATTATGCACCTTTCTCTTTGGTTAGTGGTACCACTTGTTATTTTATTTTTGTTCCAAAACAATTTTAAGCGATATTTATTGTATTGTTCATCTCCTACAACGTAGCTTATTTCAATTGTCCAACGAGCTAGAGGCGACGATTGATAGCATGTTTTCGATTGAATTCAACCTAAATCTATCTTTAAATTGTTGTAAAGTTTTTTGAATAAATTGAATGTAGAGTAGAGGGTTCATATCAAATTTTGTTTAGAAATATTAAAGAAATGAACTAATTTCCATAAATTGATTGCATTAAATCATTTAAATTAACTAAAATAAGTGCGAGGCACTTGAATAAATTAGTGTGCCGAGCGTTTGGATGACGTTTGATCTAAGTAGGGGCATATTCAAGTACAAGTAGGGGTGGCAACAAGCTGACTCAGTTCGAGCTAGGCTCTAACTCAGCTTGTTAATTATGGACCGAGCTACATCTGAGCGAGCTAGATCTATGACATCCGAGCTAAAACCTCAGTTTGAAATCATGATAAGTCAGTCCGAGCTAGCTTGCTGGGTTTGCCTGGATCTTGTTTTAAGAAGAAAATAAATTCTACAAATTTTTTAGATCTAGTTGAACCGAGCTGGACCGAGCTAGACAATATAAAATGCACACAAAAGCATACAAATTCACAAATTGATGCCTAGGCGAGCAAGCTAGGCCCTAACTTAAACTCGTTAATTCTGGATCGAGCTAGTAGCTAGCTGGCTCGTTAACAGCTCGGTCCAGTAACAAACAAGTTGTTAGCGAGCAAGTCAGGTGCGAGTCATGACCGAGTCACTATTTCCGTTGTGTTTTATGAAATTATGTTAAGGTAAAACTCACCACGTGCATCTTACAGATAAGATAGCTTTTGTTCCATGAGAGGTTAGGATGCTTTTTAACTTCGTTACTTTAAAGTATAAAATACTATATAATTAGTTTTTGGTCCAGTGGTAAAAATAATGTTCTTCCCACAGTGGGAGGTCAAAATCTAGAAAAGGTATTTTTTTGTGGATATTACATAAGTGACTTGACCTCCAATATTTATAAAAAAAAAAATAAAGTATAAAGTACTAGATTACAAAAATAGTCAGCCAAGCAAAATATACCATTCACTGGGAATACAGAAAAGATCCAATACATATAAACTATAAAGAAAAGAACATTTTCTTCTACTCATTTTTCATAATAAAACAAATAGAAACATGTACCTCACACCAAGCAAGAATCTAACTGCTGTAGTCTGTACTCCGAATAGATGATCCTTAAAAAGAAAGGTTCAGATAGACATGAGAAACAAAATCAAAATTATATAACAACTAAAACAAACTAGACACTTCAATAAACAAACAAATTCTCTTTTATTCACTACTTGCAATCCTAAGAAACTATAAATTTTTACCATACTTGGAAAAAGCCGTAATGAGCTCTCTATAAAATCATCTCTCCATTACAAATCAATGCCCCGTTAAATCAATTTATTTAATGAGACTTCCATTAAATAAATATGTCAAAATTTGACGAGGAAAAAATCATATCCGTTTACAACAAAGAATCATTTTTTCGGAATACTTTTATCCACTTTAGCCTTAATCTTCTGCTCTATAATCGCCTTCTCTGTGTCAAGGTTAAACATTCTATTAAGCGCATGCATGTTCTCAAGCGTCTCATCTAATGATTTTTCATCACCTGCTTCGCACCTCAAGTGCTGTAATGGCCCGTGTAAAAGTCTATTCACTATACTTGTACTCAGAGTCTCCACAGCCTTTTTGACCTTTTTTGTTAGTGCCTCATCTCCAATCTTTTGTAAGCACTTATCGAGCTCAGCAGCTCTAATCCGATCAGCATATGACCTCAACTTTTTTATTGTTGGTACTGTCTCAAGAGAATCCTTCCATGCATTAAACCGCTTTACTTCTTCATTTATTATTTCTTCTGCTTCCCGTGCTTTTCTAAGACGGTCTTCCTTGTTTGCCTCTACCACTTCTTTCAAGTCATCCACATTGTAAACCCTAGCATGTTTTATGCCTGATACGCAGGTACCAACATTTCTCGGAACAGATATATCTATGAACAGCCTTGTACCCCCTAGGATTTCACTTACCGGGGGAAGAAGCTCCACGTTTTCCTTTATGAATAATGGTGCCTCAGAAGCTGTGCTGGTAAAAACCACATTGGCCTCAGCTGCAGCCTCTAACATGTCTGAGAGGGGTTTATAAATTATCTCAATATCTTTCATCTCCTCACGAAGGGCATCAACGTTTTCAACTGAGCGGTTAACTACCACAACCCGTTTAACTCCTTTTGCGGCTAGGTGTTTGACCACGAGCCTACCCATTTTACCAGCACCAACCAATAAAAATTTCACAGGATTGTATCTAGATTCTTCTGGAAGCTTCAGTAAAGCTAGCTCAACTGCAGCCGAGCTGACTGAAACGGCACCAGAAGAGATGTTAGTCTCAGTCCTGACCCGCTTGCCAGCTGTGATTGCATCTTTAAATATCCTGTCCATGGTCTTGCCTAGGCCACCATTGAGTTGACCGGTTTTAACTACTTGTTTGACCTGAGCCAGAATTTGACCTTCTCCTAGTACCAGCGAATCAAGACCTGATGAAACTGTGAAAAGATGTTGTGTGGCATCACTCTCACGCAGGATGAAGAGGTATTGCCTCAGGTCAGAAACTGGAATTCCACTCGTCTGCAAATAAAGGGAGAAAATAGAGAGTCAATTTCTAGCAGTATTACAATTTTAATTGTTTGGGTAATTCCTTGAATAGCTTTCAGTTTTGGTAATGCCAGTTCAAATTGTTAGACAAAATTTATGATGCCAAATGAGGAGGTAATTTACTGGCTTCTGGCTCAAAATAAGAAACAATTGTTTGTATAAATATCAGCTAGTACGTAGTTAATTTCTATTTTGAAGATGATATACTCGTGCCTATTAAAAAATCAACTGATTTATATTTTTTGAGAAAGTAGGCAAAAAAGTCAACTGGATTTGGAGTTGTGGATCTGCTTTTATCATCTTCAGGCATATAAATTCATTCTATGTATCTATCCTAAATTCCTAACAAAACCCTAATAACAACACTAAATCAAATTAATAATTTGATTGCATCAAGAAGATCTGCTGCAGTTTGTACAATTTTCCTACCACCATAATTATACATTCTCCTGTAAGGTAAATCTGAATTTTTATTAGCAAGGTATAGTCTGAAATGAGTGAAAATCAAGCAGAAGTTACTAACCTTTGCCATCCAATCCATGATTTCTTGGACCCCACGGTGCCAAGACAATGCCACGAAATATACTTCCATCCTATTGCATGTGCTAAGAACAGCAGCTTCTTCTATATGGTTCAAATTACAAAGCTCTGCAATTGCATGAGGCCACTGTGCTTCTGGTATTGCGAGTTTCTCTCGCATTTCCACTGGTGCCGTGTGAACACTAAGACCAATAACTCCTATGCATATCCTCTCTTTCATGTATCCTGAAAGAGAGCTAATTCGGTTACAAAAGTATTGTTTATCCTTTTGCAAATAATTGGAATTGGTAATCTGTAATATATATCATTAGTGGTTTAAGCATTATTCGAGAACAATGTAAATAAACTAACTTATTTTGTAATATCACCTCAGAGGCAATTGTTTTGGTTGATTCTATTCAAGACAGCCTCCATATATTTCAGCTGTATCTGTTCTCAATTTTGGCTGCTGAGAATACCAGACTAAGATTATAACCATAATACCTCTCGATTAAGTTATTCAATTGTGCATTTAACTAAATTCCATTCAAATTCACACCTAGACACCACCAGACCACCTCCTACCAAAATCAAATACAAAAGATTCAAACCAAAGGAAAATATACTCACGGTCAGCAGAGATTTTGAATTGCTCAAGTGTTTCAAGAGCTGCAGTTTTCTTTTCCACATCTAGCCCAACCTCACAGCGTACGTTTCTTAGAGAAAATCCCTTCTGGACTGCCACGTAGGCTGGCGCTCTGAGTCCTAATGAACTCTTGCGATCTACTCGAAAAGTGTTAAACTTTGTAGCACTGATGCTGGCCGTGCCTGTCTTTAGAGACGCCATTGATGCCTGAATTGTTTTTCAGTACGAGATGGAAATAACAGGCCGCAGCGACGGTGAGATTTAAAGAGAGAGAGAGATGGTTCGATTTTCGAAATATTGAATTGAGCTCTCTTCCTCTCTCCTCGCCCCTGGGTTTCTAGATTGCAAATTTGTTTTCGTTTCTCTCCGCTTCTCCCTTTCCCGTTTCTGACCCCTTCCTGATATGAACAGTCAGAACTCAGAAATCAGAAAAAGATGGAGTCAAAGGATGGTTTCCGCGTGGGAGCCATACGCAGTGGTCTTTTGGTAGGTGGGAGTGGTTGCATGATAAACTCGTATCATTCTTTGGCGCAATTTTTTTTTTAGGAAAATTTTTTATTTTACACAATTTTTACTGGAAAAGTTGTTATGGATAATGGATTCTAATATGAGTACTGCAAGTATCACCGTTCAAATAAATAAATTTTTAAATTCAACTTTGGATATAATCTTACTACCATTACCATACCAAGGAAAGGAAGCAGATTTTCGTGTCATGGGGGGTTAAAACTCAAAAGTTTTTAATGGAATTTATTGTATTTACTCTAAATTATGTAGCAAAATTGTATCAAAGTATGAAAATTTTGAAATATAAAGGTCAATTGATCTCATTTATTGTGTGTGGATTTGTTATTGACCACACTTATTTATATGAGGAGCTCAAGTCCTAGTCCGAAGTGAAAGGTATGAATCTCTTAATATTTTATATCTATGTCAAAAAATATAAAATTTGAGTTACTTTAGAGGAATGAATTCCTCGTATGGGCCAGCCTTCGTTTCTGTTTCAAACATTTTTTAAATTTTGAGAAGATGTGAAAAGGATTGGTTAGGGAATATATTTCCGTCATTATCTCAAATTAGTCAAAGTTATATTTGAGGGGCGTGCATCTTGCTGTTTCAAGTTAGAAGCAGCGGTCCAAGCTGATTTTGGCCTCTGAGAATCTTGATTTATGCAGTTCGTGTCGCCGTATCGGTAGTGCCAAGTGCCAACCACGTTTTATGAGGGGTTTTAGTGGATCCGCTTTTAGATTTCATGCAATTTCTAATCCAAATTCCGTTTCACGGCGTTTTGACTTTAAAAAAACATCCTCAAAGATAATATAGTTCAATTTATTTGTGTTGCGTACTTTGTACACCTACGTAAATTTTCACAATTACTAGAGGAGCTTGTAGTCAAAGTTAAGTATTGAAATTTAAATATATTATTTATTTAATAACATTATCATTGTTATCAATTTTAGAGGAAAAATAAAAGTTATGATGTTAGCCAAATTTTTAGGTATGGATCTCATTGAAATTCAAATCAAAACTGGGTAAACTATCAGATTCTGATAGTTTACCCGTAAGAAAAAATCTGATAATTTACTCGCTAAGAAAGAATTTGATAATTTATCCGCTTTTATTGAGATCCTTAAATCCAGTTGTAAGTGACCACTAAGAAAGAATTTGATAGTTTACCCGCTTTTATTGAAATTCTTTATCAGATTCTTTATTCGAGGCTGGGTTAGTGGATCTTGGGTACAAGGGACCCGCTTTCACATAGACAATTTGGTTAGTGGATCTTGGTTTTATCCTATCAAAAACTTTACGACCTAACTGTGGAGAGGATCGAAGAACTTGCAAAATCTTTTCTGAAATATGTGGAAGACAATACATTTAGAGGAAAATAAATGGACAACTCAATTCCAGACATACAGTGTGTCGAATATTTTAATGAATGCCTACACAAGAGTTCTTGCAAAGAGTTATCCCAGTGTAACCATTAGTTGTGTGCATCCAAGCTACGTCAAGACCGACTTGAATTTCAATACTAGGCTAGAAACTGTGAGTGAAGGTGCTAAAGACCCGGTCATAGTTGCTCTGGTTGAAGGAGAGCTCACTGGCCAGTTCTATGATCGGACTCAGATCTCCACCTTTTAGCTAATAATATTAAGGGAAAATTTCTAGTGTACCCATCAAAACTTTCAAAATAGCCAATTTCCCCATCAAAACATTCAAATTCCTTATTTCTCCGTTCTAAATTAAAATCCTTTCTTATTTCCCCTTATGTTGATTAAATCTAAAATTTTAATTTTGATTTAACATTTGATTTTATTTTAAAAGTTGAATACCTATTTGGGCCCCATCTTCAAATGAACATATCCATTAAACATGAAGCTTTTTCACCCCAAAACTCCCAAGCTCGCGCCTCAGTGCTCCAACATCTATACTGGGAGTTGCTCACTCCTTTCTCCCTTCGTCTCTCTTAGTGTGACTTCGATTAGAACATTGATTTATAGAACCAGAAAATAGTTGCAATTAGACGATTGAGGTTCTAAGTTAAATCTCGCTTTTGACCAGACAAAAAAGCTCTCATTTTATAATTATATTGCATTATGCTCTGCCAAATTATTATAAGGTAAAGAAAATTTAATAAAATAATTACAAAAGCTCTTGATGAGAAGAACGTCGTGCATTGATTAAATTTGAATGTTTTTACAAAAAGAGAACTTCCAGTATTAACTAGTTTACTGGCATACTCGTCCCCCTCTTAAGAAATAACTCTTGAGGGTATGTTTGGTTGCACTAAGAATAGCACTATTCTTAAAATAGCATTGCTATTCGGAACAAGAACAATCCAAACGAGAAATATAGCTATTCGGAATAGGGAGAATAGGGCTATTCTCTATTCTTACAAAAACATGGAATAGCATTTGTTAGTTTCAATATTAATACTAATCTAATATTTAAACTAATATTATATTACATTTAATATTTAAATTAATATTATATATTATATTATATTTAATCTAATATTTTATTTAATACTAATCTAATATTTAAAATAATATTGTATTACATTTAATATTTAAATTAATATTATATTATATTTAATCTAATATTATATTATATTATATTATATTTAATCTAATATTTAAAATAATATTATATTACATTTAATAATTAAATTAATATTATATTGTATTATATTTAAACTAATATTATATTACATTTAATCTAATATTTTATTTAATACTAATCTAATATTTAAAATAATATTATATTACATTTAATATTAAACTAATATTATATTAAATTTAATCTAATATTTTATTTAATACTAATCTAATTTTTAAAATAATATTATATTACAGTTAATATTTAAACTAATATTATATTACATTTAATATTTAAAATAATACTATATTACATTTAATATTTAAACTAATACTATATTATATTTAATCTAATATTTTATTTAATACTAATCTAATTTATAAAATAATATTATATTACATTTAATATTTAAACTAATATTATATTACATTTAATCTAATATTTTATTTAATATTAATCTAATTTTTAAAATAATATTATATTACATTTAATATTTAAACTAATATTATATTACATTTAATATTTAAACTAATATTATATTACATTTAATATTTAAACTAATATTATATTACATTTAATATTTAAACTAATATTATATTACATTTAATATTTAAACTAATATTATATTACATTTAATATTTAAACTAATATTATATTACATTTAATATTTAAACTAATATTATATTACATTTAATCTAATATTTTATTTAATACTAATCTAATATTTAAATTAATATTATATTACATTTAACATGTAACCTAATATTATATTATATTTAATATCTAAACTAATATTATATTATATTTAATATAATATTTTATTTAATACTAATTAATATTTAAAATAAGATTATATTACATTTAATATTTAAATTAATATCATATTGTATTATATTTAATCTAACACATAAATTATTACTTTATTCATTTCCTCCAAACTCTATTCCAAATATGCAATCCAAACAACTTTTTCACTATTCCGAATAGCTTGAGTTAGCACTGTTCTTAAACAGTAGCTTCTTATTTACTATTCTAAACAGTAGCTATTCTAGCTATTCTAGAGTTCATCCAAACGTACCCTGATAGGTTCAATTTCAAAAAACTTTGGATGGAAGAGACTGAACAGAGACTTTAGGCGTTAGAGCAGTTCTTTGCATTTTTTTTCTTCTTCCAATGTGTCATCATCATTGAGGTAGGGGCAAAATAGGTATTCAACTTTTAAAATAAAATCAAATGTTAAATCAAAATTAAAATTTCAAATTTAATCAAGAGGAAATAAGAAAGGATTTTAATTTAGAATGGAGAAATAAGATATTTGAATGTTTTAATGGGAAATTTGGCTATTTTAAAAGTTTCTATGAAAAGTAAATTCTTTCCCCGTTTAAAAATTCCTTGCATATAAGCTGTTTCTGTACCATTCATTAATATCTTTGTTTGGTGCAACTTGCAACGCACATGTTGTGGATGTCCCTTTGACAAATGATAAATATGTATTCAATAATTTGATAGTTCATACTCCCTCCTCTGGATTAACAAGTAATGACAACAATCACAAGAGAAGAAGGGTCTTTTTTGTTTGCCAATGATAATTACTTGAGGACATTTCTGAATTAACTATATCTTTTTAGTACAGATTTATATTTTTGTGTAAACGCAACACAAACTCTTATCCATAACACTATTCTTGACTATTAAATATTAACTTGTTCATACTCTACCCTTAGTCCCTTACCCATTAAGATAACTAGTAATTAAACAAATAACAATAATTAGCGAATAAATTAATAACATATATAATTTAATTCAAAATATAACAAATAAATAAATATATTAAATTCATCATGTAACTAATATCACAAAATATAAAAAAAATATAGTTTTTTTGTTCATTTAATTTTTTTTCCTATTATTTTAAAATATAAATTATTAGTTAAATGAAATGATAAAATATTATATAAATCAATTTGTCATAAATTACTCATTAAAAGACTATAAAATGTTGAATAAATTAATTTTATGATAAATTACTAAATAAAAAAATTACATGAAATGTAATATAAATCAATCTATTTATAATAATAAAATGAGTAGATTAAAAATAAATTATTCATTTTGTGCTCCAATCTTGCTCCACATCCTTATCTCTATTTTCAAAGTCCGAACAATTGATTTAAATAGCTCAACATAATCTTCGTATTAAAATGTGCTTGGAGACCAAATTTTATATTTTTTTGTAATATTTTTTATTATTTTTCTAAATAGGTACATAGTCACTGTTTTCAGATGATTCTGGACCTTCCAAAATAGTGATTTTGTTACCACTCAATTAAAAAAAGACCCTGGGATCTCCGAAATTTTTTTAGTTACCACTCAATTAAATCAAAATTAAATCAATACCACCCATTCAGTCATATTTAAATTCCTACCACCTATGCATATTCAGTCGGCCCATCAAATTGGATTGGTGCGCAGACTGAGGAGGCCGTAGACTGCATATGCGCACCAAATTTGATATGACAGATGTACACCCGCCTTGCTTTTTCCTTGGTACAATGCTTCGTCAATGGTTAGATACAATCCCGTTTCGTTGCTAACTGGAGAGGATACAGGCGTCTCTTTTATTTAAAATTAAAATGTCACATGCGAAGTTTCGGTCTGTAGTGTTTTTTTAATTGGTTAGCTTGGTTACGTCGAATCTTCATTAAGCCAAGAAGCCTATGGCAATTTTCTACCAAATTGATGCGCATCTCCAGTATGCACACAGCTTAATTTGGTGCGCCGGCTGAGTATGTATGGGCAGTAGAAATTTAAATATGGCTGAATGGGTGGTGTTTGTTTGAATGGGTGTACACTATGATTGATTTGAAAAGATATGATATTTTATTCTTCCGCTAGGACCACTGGACCAGTCTTCTATTTTTTTTTTTATTGCACGAAGCTTCTCTGATGCGACCATCCACGTCTTCTTTACCAGTATAAAAATATGACGTCTTCCCGCTGTAGAATCGACGAACCCAATTAGAAGCCAATCGATAATGGAAATCCCGTGTCAGAAACGGTACAAAACAACTTGTTTCTTACCGTCCTTTTGCAAAAGTTAAAAAGAATTCCAAACTTAAGCGTGCATCAATTTTAATTTTGGGTGCAATCCTTAATTCTTTCTTTATTGCTCTTTTTTCTGTACAGGATTGCAGTAGTGACTGGGGCTAATAAAGGGATTGGGCTAGAAATATGCAGACAACTGTTAGAAAGAGATGTTACAGTGGTGTTAACAGCAAGAGACGAGACGAGGGGTAAAGCTGCTGTTAGCAAGCTAAATAATGGAGGGCCTAAAGATATAATCTTCCATCAGCTCGATGTGGCCGACCCAGTGAGCATTGCTTCACTGAAGGAACTCATCCAAAGCCAGTTCGGGAGGCTTGATATTCTGGTAATTTAACATCGCAAAGCTGTAATTTCAGGGTTTTGTTGTAGATGAATATTGCAATTGCAGGTTTTTGTAGAACACTATTGCTGGCCTAGCAACTATATGATTTTTTCTTCATATTGATGCCAAAAATCAGCCGGTAGGCAATGTGTTAATCTCCTGAGGTGTTTTTCTAAATGCACTGCGGAATGCTGAATGTATTAAGGAACAGTAAAATTAGAGTAGGGTGATTTTGAAATGTTTTTCTGTTCTTATAAATTGTCTTGGATTCTACTCAAAGAGAGCTCAATATTTAATTGCTATCAATTTAATAATTGTTGTTAATGTATGTATCAGGTCAACAATGCTGCAGTTTCAGGGATAGAACTGGAAGCACAATTTTTAAATGAGTTTAACAATAAGGTATATAAACCTAATGCTACCAATTTCACCCAACTAATAGGGCATATTCTTTGAAATAATAGGTCTAACATTCATGGGCTTTTATGGTATATTCATTTTGCATTTTTGAAAATTGTAATAAAAAATTATACAAATAAAATAACAAAAAATTATCGATGTGTCCTCATTATATGAAAATGGTTTATATCAAGTTTGCTAAAAAATGCACAACTTATTTGGTTCAATTTATCAAAAAAAGAAAAGAAAATTAAAAGGAAACTATTATATAATAAAGGGGTTTGATCAATTGCCAAACGATTTCAATTTGTGCCAAATTTGTTCAAGCCCTATCTTAATGAAGGAGAAGATATGTAAAATTGTAATTGCTTTTATTTGGACAGTTTTTTTATGTGTTTCTCAAAGATGTGAATTGGATATATATACCATAAAAATGAATCATATACCCAACTATAACTCTTACCGGAAAATTTTCAACTGTCCATCTAATGTCCAACACATCTATGTTGCAATTTGGTCCCTTAAAAATTGTATTTTTATATGTAAAAGGTATACATAATGTTCATACATGCTTAACTGATATACAAAGTGAGGCACTATTAATACTTTTGCTGGGTTATGCTCAACATTTGTCTTTGCTGGGGCATGGGCGAAATTGCCCCTATATTTCTGTCTTATTCATACACACACACACACACGATTTTTGTTGTCCCCTTTTTTGTTCTGATAATTTTTTAATGCAGGAACATGACCTAATCAGTATCGTCCCTGCGATGATCCAGCATTATGAGAAGGCAAGAGAATGTATAGACATCAATTATTATGGAACAAAGAGAATGTGTGCCGCATTTATTCCGCTTCTTCAGCTTTCTAAATCTCCGAAGATTGTTAATTTCACTTCAGACTATGGACTGTTTCGAGTAAGAAAAACTATACACAAAAGGTTAAAAAAATGTACTTTCTTAAATTTCTAAATGTTAACAATACAGAGAGTTCTCAAACTATGCTTATAATTACTTCAGGTCATTTCCAGTGAAGCCATCAAAAGTGAATTGCGCGATGCTGATAATCTAACTGAGGAGAGGTTGGATGAAATTGTTTGCAGGTTTCTCAATGATTTCAAAACAGATAATGTAAAAGAAGATACTTGGCCTACTGACATATCTGCATACAAGGTCTCTAAAGTAGCCATTTCTGCCTACACAAGAATACTAGCAAGAAAACATAATGACTTGTGTATCAATTGCGTGCACCCAGGCTATGTGGTAACAGACTTAACCTGGAACACTGGACAATGTACTGTCGAAGAAGGTGCAAAGGGCCCAGTAATGTTGGCACTACTTCCTGATGGTTGCTCTTCTGGCCAGTACTACTATCAAACTGAATTATCATCCTTTGAGTGATTGATTGAAATAATGAAAACTATTATAATACTGTTGGTTTTTATGATTTTTCTAGCGTGGTCCAAATCACACAGGAGAGAGCCAGAAAATTAAGATTGGGGGAGGGGAGGGGGTGAAAATTAAGTGTTATGTAACTTTATTTTATGAAGGGATTAATCATTAATGGTATTAATTCTTGCGAAAATTATAAATTTTAAAAGATAAAAATGAGAAATTTCAATTTATCGAGAGGAGGGTGGGAGGAGAGGCGCTTAGCCCTCCTTGTCTTCTACAACTCGTTGGACCAAAATTATTCGGCTTCTTATCAAATTTTTTTTATACAACAAGAGGGGAGTCGGACTTTCAGACTATGGGAGTCAATCATATAAAATTTTTCTGAAGAGAATGGGAGTCAACTTTGCAGTATAATGTTATTTTACTCTAAATTATATATATAGAAAATCATACATAAATATAAAAAAATTAAAAAAATAAAATTGGGAATCAATTGACCCCATTCTTCCTTCCTCCCCAAGGGCAGGACTCGACTTTGAGTATAAGAAGAGCTAACTGAATAAATATCATATTTAAAAAATATTTTAATAAAAATAAAAATCTATATAACACAATTTTTCTTTTATTAAAAATCTTTCTTTTAGACATAAATTTACCTGGACAAATTATATATAAAAATTTAAATAATCTCTTCTATAATTTATTACACAAATGATTTTTATCATAATTCATTTTTTAAGAAAATAAAAAACGAAAAGACAATTTAGTATGAAAAATAAAATATTAAAATTAACCTTTATGTAAAAGTTACAACGAATACCAATTTAATAATTTATAAATAGTTGATGAATAAAAAACAAATCTCAGTTTCAAAAAAAAAAAAAAAACGTTCTTCAATTTAAATTTCATCTTTATGATTTTAATTTTTTCTCTCTTCAGAAAACCTTTCAATCACTTTCTTTTTTCTCTCCAATAATTTTCTTTTTTTCGGTAACAATGTTTTCTAAAGTGGTTAAGGTGACCTCTCCAAAATGCTTAATAAAGACAATACTGCAATAGGCTCGGTTTCTTTTCCTTCTTTTTTTTTTCTAATTTATTATTGTACAAATCAGGAAATGAAAAAACATGCCATCTTGCATTGAAACTATTTAATTTTTTTGTATTATCATTAGAGGGGCTGATATATATAAAATAAAATTTTAGTTCAATTTCTATATACTTGTAAAAAAAAAAAAAATTGAAAAGGTTGGAGGTAACTTGGTCTCCCAAAAAACGAGAGAGAGAATTGAAAAGTTTAATATGTATTTCATTCTTGACCATGATACTCTACAAATGAGCAAATACATCGATCTCTATATAAAGACAACAACTTAGTCTTCTAAGTTCTAACTAATCTCTAATCACAGCTTTACCACTAACTAATTCTGTTGCTTTCTAAACTAATTACATTGTTACCCTTTTCTAACTAATTGTCTAATGTAACTAGCATAGCACCAGTGCACCAGTGCACCAGTGCTATGGGATTTTCTCCAACTGAGTAGCTGCTCCAATACTCCTCCCGTAAGCTGAGTTGTGGGCACAAACAGTCAGCTTGGAAGATAAGTGACTGAATCGTGGACAGTCAAGTGGCTTCGTAAAGATATCTGCAATATGATCCTTGAATGAGATAAACCAAAATTTGTAAGGATTTGTTAGCAACTCGTTCTCTTACAAAGTGGTAATCGATTTCTATGTACTTTGTACGAGCATGCACCATAGGATTCCAGGCCAAAAAGGTAGCACCTATGTTGTCGCACCAAAGGTTTGGGGGAGAGGATAGTGTGACATGTAATTCGGCTAACAAAAACTGAAGCCAATCAAGTTCAGAACTGGTGATAGCGAGGGATTTGTACTCAGCTTCAGTACTTGATCGAGCAACCGTAGGTTGCTTCTTTGAACCCCCAAGAAATGATATTAGCACCAAAGTAAACACAAAACCCGGAAGTAGACTTGCGATCGTCAATAGAGCCGGCACAATCCGCATCACAATAGGCATAGAGAGAGAGAGAAGTAGCCGGCTGGAGAGTAATTCCATGAGACAAAGTACATTTATGGATCATTGAAAACAACGATTTTAAAACTGACTTAATAAATAATAATAAAAAAATTCTAAAAATGTAAAATTTAGTCTCCAAGTACATTTCATTATAGATTGAATGTTAAACCGTTTGGATTAACAAATTTGGATTTTGAAAATGTAAAAACCAAACATTTATTCCACGGCTCCGAAACAAATGTTTTGATATTAGTCAACCTTTGTATATGTTATAATCTGAAATTTTAAATATGATTAATTAACTAACAATTAAAATTTCAACTAATTAAAACTTTGAAATTTATTTCTCCGAGAAAAATATATGTAAATAATTAACAACAAGTTAATTTATATAAATTACTGGTTTAGAAAAAAAAATGAAAATTTTGTAAAATTGTGTATTTAATCTCTTGGAATAAGGATTTTACCTTAGTTGTTTTATTTTATTTTCTAATTGAACTACCATTTAAAATTGACAACAAAAATTTTAATTATGAGTTAATTAGGAATTCGTAAAATAAATTGAGAACGATCGATAAATTACGTAAAAAATTATAAGCACAAACTCGGGAAAATTAGTCGTATTATAAAGCGTGATTTATTGATCTAAAACCCTACACTTCTGGAATTTAGTTGACTGTTGGATTGATCCTTACACGAATCTTGACGCAGCCCATGTTAAACCTTTCATCCCCGCCTCCTCTTCTCTCTCTCTCTCTCTCTGCCTTTGGACCCCTCACTCTCCGCTTTTCCTCTCCCTCTCTCTGTCCCGTAAACGCCCCCGAACCAGTATCTTCTGTGTTACTCGAGAAAATAAAATGAGTTCTCAGCCGGTGGATATTCGGGTGATTGGAGGGGGCAGTATTATTTGTGCTTTGAGATTCGTGTAAATTTAAATCCACCGGCTGAGACTCACTTTATTTTCTCGAGTAACAGAGAGGATCTGAATTCAACGTCCCCCCCCCCAGCGATAACCCTAACCCGACCCGCTAGCTCCTCTCCCTCTCGCTGACAGCCAGCCCCACCGCCCCCTTTCCGTCGCTGACCCCCGAACCCCACCTGCGCGGCGTCCTCTCTATTTTTATGGCTCACAGGAGAAGAAAAAGGGGGTGCGATCCGTCTCTCGCCCACGCGCGCTGGTTTGAAATTTCGTCGCTGTCTTCTCCCTTGTAAGGGAATTGGTACGAACAATGACTTAGGCGCGCGATTAACGCACCTACCCTCTGTCGCCTTGACTATTTTGCGCGATTCATCTCACTCCTGGGTTATAAAGGCTTTACCCCCTCCCTTGGTTGGTTCTTTTCTGTTGGTTGCTTGCTTTGCTCTCATGTGCTGAGATTACTTTCTTTTCACCTCCATTTTTCCGTTTTCCTCTGTGATACGATATACGAGACCCAAAGAAAGGGTTTCTCTGTTTCGAGGTTGCCGGTGCCGTTCGTTGCGATTTTCTGGTGTGGTGTACTTGTTGTGGTGCTTGCCGATTTCTTGTTGACGGTAGTGAGACGAGCGAGTTACGTGGTACCGGCCACTGTTGAGTTCCTGTTGCGATTTGCTCTTCTATCGGGTAATTCCAGCACACCCTTTTTCTGTTTTGTTGATTGGGTTAAGCCTTGGCTTGTGCCTTGCCGATTTGTGAGATGGCTCGTGGGATTTTGAATTTTTGATACCGAATGACGGGTTGTTGATTTTCCCGGTTCGGACGATGACTTGCGCGGTTGTTTTGTTGAAATTGAATGTGGGTGCCTTGCTGGTTTGGGGCGCTGCTGTTTTGCTTGCTCGGTTTTCTGGTACATTCCCTGTACCGGCCTTATGTGGGATTAGTGACCCTTTTTCTTTGTTCCCTTGTGCTGCCTTGTTGCACGGCCTTTTCCCTTTTTCTTGCTTGCTACCTTAATGGGTCGGATCTGACTTGCCAGTACCGGTACTGGTACTGGTCTTTGCTGCCTTAGGTGTTGATTGTGCTGTGCTGATTTTGTGTACTGGCCTGTGTTGTTTCTGTTCTGATATGGCCTTGTTGGCTGTTTTGTTTGCCTGTGCTGTTTTGCTTGACTTGTACTATGTCGGTACCAGTATTGTTACCTGTCCGATTTAATTTCTGGCCTGTTACATTGTTGTTTGTGAGTTGTATGTAGGGCTGCTCATGAGCCGAGTTGATTCCGAGTTAAGGACAACTTGGATTCAACGCGCAAACTCATGAGCCGAGTTGAGTCCGAGTTGCTAATCCAATTCCGAGTCAAAAACTCCGATTTGGAATCAACTCGCAAACAACTCGAGTCGAAGTGAGTCGACTCGTGACTCATAAAGTAATACATAGTGAGGCGGTCTAATTTAATTCTAACAAAAAAAATATGACATAGTTTACAAAAATAATACACAATTAAAGGCAATACATAATGAGATAATAGCCAACACATAATTAAAAATTACGAAAACACCAAAATAGTACATAATTAAAAATTATCAAACCGATAAAGTCTAACAAAACAGTATAGAGTCTAATAAATTAACAAAACAAAAGAAATAGCACATAGTTCATCAAATTACTAAATATTACGATGTCTAACAAAATATAAAGTATAAAGTTTTAAGCGGCAATCTGAAGTATAAAGTTTTGGGGGTTAAAAATTGAAAATATATAAATTAGGGTTTGGTGTGATGAGTCCAACCGAGTTGATTCCGAACCGAGTTAGGCCTAACTTGGAATCGACTCATAAATTAACCGAGTCAGTAAACTCGAGTCAGTTTTGACTCGAGTCAGTTTTAACTCGAGTTATAGTGAGTTGAATCCGAACTGATTCCGAACTGAGTTTCGAGTCATGAGCTTTTTGTGCACCCCTAGTTGTATGCGATTGCTGGTACCACTGGTACTGACTTGAATTGACAGGGACCTAATTGCGAAGTTTTGAAAATTGTTGGGTGAATGGTAAAATTTAGGCCCTTGTGTAAATTATTTTAATTTAGGGATTAAAGCGCAAATGATGGAATTTTGGGCTTCGATTTATTTTCGGATTGGGCCTTAGTCAAAATAATTAAGGAGGCCTATGCCTCTTTCCTATGCGGGCTTTAGTAAAATAATTAAAATAGGCCTTGAGCCTGTTGTATTGTAGGCTCGGCTTAGGATGGAGATAATGGGCCTTGGCCCATTTATGAAAATAGAAATCTGGCCTTTAGACCGAAATAAGAAAATGAAATTTGTTAAATTAGGCCATGAATTAAATTAAGTGGGCATGGCCGAAATTAAATAGAGGAATAAAAGTGGGCTTTGTAAAGAATAAGTGAAATAAAATCGGATTAAATGCTTCGGGTCTCGAGCCTTCATTTGGTTTGGATTGATCCGAAGTTTTCACTTAAAGCTCGGGAAATGATTAGATTAGTCCTGAATTGACGACTCATGACATACTATGAGCAGATATTAGATTATCCGACAGGACACAATATGATCCCGAAACACAAAAAATTAAAAGTCTCAACAATAGTTAATTATAATTAACACATTTAGGGTCCGATTAATTGTACCCAAGGAGTTGTACTTAGTTTTTATCCAAAAAAATTGTCATTTTACTTGTGCGAATACTGTAAAATTTTATAATCAATACTGTAACTTCAACAACAAATCATGTATAATACCTAGTTTAAAATTCTAACAACTCAGGTGGTCGCAAGTTAGTTGAAAACTGTTAGCAACTTGAAAGCTAACTGTACTTCCGGCTTACTTCTAGCTTTTAGAAGATTTGAAAAACAAACTACTTCCAAAACTGACATTTGACTTACGCGAATACAGAAAAATTCTATAATCAATACTGTAACTTCAATAACAAATCATACATAATACCTAGTTCAAAATTCTAACAACCTAGATGGTATCAAGTTAGTTAAAAACTGTTATCAACTTGAAAACTAACTGTACTTCCGGTTGTACTTCGAGCCTTTAGAAAATTCATCATTTTTTCAATTTTTTTTAATTTTTTTAATTTTAGAAAAAAAAAATTTGTCATTTTTTTTTTCAATTATTAATATTTATATATGGATCTATATAAATAAGATTTAAATACTGTAAAATTAGGAAATTTAAACTATAAAACTAACAGATTTGAACTACAAAATTTTAATACTGTAAAATTGACACCTGAAACTATAAAAATAACATATACAAACTATACAATTTCAGTAGTCACAAAAATAACTGTTCACAAACATAAACTAGTTGTAGCAAACACAAACACAAACAATGATTATTGACACGTATAAAATAACATTAACAAACACAAACAACCACAAATAATAACGTTTCACTAACATCAATACAACAAAACACATTGGAATTTGTTATTTTATAACTTTCTGGTGCACGTTATTTGAATGAGTGAGAAGCTTCATCGTTAGAATCACACGTTCTTTCAAAATATCATCTTGCAAAAAAAAAAAAATTTGTGTATATTACATAATGTGAAACAATTATTAAATATATATCATGTAAAATATTACTTATATAATGTAAAACTGTTAAACATATCATGTAAAAATAATACACCTCAATACAATGCATATATCCTGTAAAACTGTTGAGTATATCCTATAAAATACTGTACATAACATTTAAATCTGATTGATAGATCTTGTACAACAATGTATATATCCTGTAAATTTATTGAATAAATACTGGAAATTAAAATCAGTACAACCGTTAAACAAATTTTGTATGTCCTGTAAAACCGTCACTATCGTCGCGCGTCGCCGTCGTTGCCGTAGAGAACAGAAGAAGTATCTATTCAAAGTAATTTACCTTGCTTTATTCCTTGCCCATGGAGGACCGCTTTCTTTAACTGACGGTATTTGATTCCACTGGTTGGATTTGACAAATCCACGCAGGGAATTAATCAAGTGATCGATCACAAAATTCAAATAGATGGCAGAAGCGGATCTGAAAGCGATGGGTTAGTTGGAAGAGGATCTGTAAACTATTGCTGCCTACGTGGTGTCAGAATCCACCGCTGAGCGGAAGCCTCAAGCCAGGAGAGACGAGGGAGAAGATGTAAGCATCATGTAGTGGTGAGAGAGATCACTAATGGAGAGATCGTTAAAAGAGATGCGAAGAGATATTGGGAGAAGAGAAGATTTAAAATCGAATTTAAAAAATGGAAAGAACGAAGAAGAGAAGAGAAAGATCGGAAGAGAAAGAGATCTAATTGGATTGGGGACCACCTCAACAGTTAAAATCAGTTTAAAACGCGTTAGAAGTTGTTTGAGTAAAATTTGGGTACAAAGCCTTGGGTATAGAAACCTTTTCTCATATTATTAAGTATTCTAAAAACTTAAAACAAATAGAAAATATGTTGTTAGTTAATAAGGACAATTAATTAACAACATATTAATGATTTTCGTATCTTTTCGATTGTTTTAAAAATTAGTTAGTGACGTATTTTAGTGATGCACATACTTAGGAATAAATTAAATTGACCTATTAGAAAAAATAAATAAAATATGTATTTTACGTTACAAACATTTAAACGCGGATTACGCAGGCGATTAGCGCGCACGTCTTCAGTTAGCCCTACAGGTGTGGGATATCTGAGTTATTTCTTTCGTGGCGTACTCTTAACAAGTCGACCACTTGACCTTACATTCGCACTTTAAATTTATTGAGATGCATTAGGGCATATTTAAATTTTCGAATTGTAATTAGTAATTGCATAAGCCCTTCTAAATGAAAATTTACCGCTTATTAGGAGTAGAGTAATTTAATTGTAGGCTGTAGACTATATATATATTTTAGGTTATTATTTGTCCTCTTCTCATAGAGGACAATAATATTATTATTATATAAAGCAAGCATATGCATTGGTGAGTGTTGAGTAAGAAGACCGAGTGTCTGCATTTCGTCTCGTAGAATGGGGTGCGAGGCGGCTCGTTAGGCATTGGGCCTAGGGATCACTTAATTCCTTTGGAGGTCTTATTAGAGAAATATTATATGTATCAACTTTGAATTATATATACTTCTCGTTCATTTTATATTTACATACGTCGGTTCTAGGTTGCGTCGTCGTGTACGGAAACGATTCGAGCTTGGCCTTCCCGACATTAAGAGCTACTTGCCATATACGGTTTTTTGTTTAAAAATAAAGAGATTGCGTGTCTCAAGTTTTTGATACGAGACTGCGTGTCTTAGATGTGTGATATAAGACTACGTGTCTCGAGATTGCGTGTCTCAGGTGTGTGATACGGGGTTGCGATCCCATTTTTTTATACGAGAATACGAGACTGCGTCTCCTGACTGTCCCATTGGTCTGACCGGACGGTGGAGTTCCGTTGTCTGCTCATGAGGAAACGGATTAACTTAAATTTTACGACTTGCTTGTAGATTTCTCCTTTTTTTTATATGTTGATTGAAGAATCGTTTAGAGTGAGGAAAATACATGAATTCTGGATATAACCATCGGCGAGCGTGCAATGTCTTGTGGGGCAATGCTCGATGTCACTAGACATCGGGTATCATTGCACCCCCTGATCGCGATCCTTGGATTATGTCGTGTTGGAATACATTATGTTGTACCTTTCAATTCAAATTTTCACAGCACGGGGTGATATTATATCCATATTAATATTATATATTAAAGTTCGACACAAAGTACTCTTGTACTGGACTCCGTTTGATTATTAAATAATACTCTCCTTGATATTTGTTTCATGAATCTTTGCATGTTGGCATAATAGGATAACCGCATCATGGCGTATATTATATGTATTTTTCTTTAATTACATAGTATGATAGGTTACATATATATATAGATGGGCTATTGTGCTTTGCAAAGTAAAGCGAACGTTTTACTTTAGACTCGTTTTCATATTTTCAAAGTCCAAACAGTCGATCCAAACCGTTCAAGTTGATCTACATATTGAAATGTGCTTGTAGACCAAATTTTACATTTTTTGGAATTTTATTACTATTTATTAAGCCACTTTGAAAATTACTGATCCAGGTGAACAATAAAAACAGTGCAACAAAATTCTGGACCATGTGATCAGCCATTTTCAAAGTAGCTTAATAAATAGTAAAAAAATTCCAAAAAATGTAAAATTTAGTCTGCAAGCACATTTCAATATGTAGATCAACTTAAACGGTTTTGATCGACTGTTTAGACTTTGAAAATCCAAAAAAGAGTCCGAAGTAAAACGTTTGCTTTACTTTGCAAAGCACAATAGCCCATCTCTCTCTCTCTCTCTCTCTATATATATATATATATATATATATATATGAGATGGACTTAGCTACTTCATGAAGTAAAACGACTTTGTACTTCACGCCATATCTTCATTTTCAAAGTTCAAATAGTCGATTCGAACCTTCCAACATATTCTTCATATTGAAATGTACTTGGAGACCAAATTTTACATTTTTTGGAATTTTTTTTCTATTTATTAAGCCACTTTGAAAATCTGAAAAATCCTTATGAACAGTAAAAAACAGTAAAAATTTCTGGACCGCCGGATCAGTGATTTTCAAAGTGGCTTAATAAATAGTAAAAAAATTCTAAAAAATGTAAAATTTGGTCTCCAAGCACATATCAATATGGAGAACAACTTGAGCGGTTCGGATCGGTCGTTTGGATTTTCAAAATGAAAATAATGAGGCGTGGAGCACCAAGTCGTTTTACTCCATGAAGTAGCTAAGCCCAGCACTATATATATATATATATATATAGAGTAGGGCTATTGTACTTCGCGAAGTAAAACTTCGTTTTACTTCACGCTCATACACCCATTTCCAAAATCCAAATCGTCGATCCAACCGTTCAAGTTGTTCTCCATATTGAAATGTGCTTGGAGACCAAATTTTACATTTTTTGGAATTTTTTTACTATTTATTAAGCCACTTTGAAAATCTTTGATCCATTGTGAATAGTAAAAAACAGTAAAAAATTCTGGACCAATGGATCAGCGATTTTCAAAGTGGCTTAATAAATAGTAAAAAAATTCCAAAAAAATGTAAAATTTGGTCTCCAAGCACATTTCAATATGGAGAACAACTTGAACGGTCGGATCGACGATTTGGATTTTGGAAATGGGTGTATGAGCGTGAAGTACAATATGGGTTTTACTTCATGAAGCACAATAGCAAAATTCTATATATATATATATATATATATATATATATATATATATATATATATATATATATATATATATATATATATATATATATATGAGGAGGGTTCCAATGCACCCAAATTTCTATGCTCCCAATGCACCCACTATTTTATCTGCATTTTCAAAATTGGAACAGTCGATCCGAACCGTTCAACATGATCTTCATAATAAAATATGCTTGGAGACCAAATTTTATATTTTTTAGAATTTTTTTACTATTTTTTAAGACAGGTACAAAATCACTTTATCGGATGGTCCAGAATCTCCTTAAAACAATGATTTTGTACCTGTCTTAAAAAATAGTAAAAAAAATCTAAAAAATATAAAATTTGGTCTCCAAGCATATTTTATTATGAAGATCATGTTGAGCGGTTCGGATCGACTGTTCGGACTTTGAAAATACAGATAAAAGAGTGGGTGCATTGGGAGCATAGAAATTTGGGTGCATTGGAACCCTCCTAGATATATATATATATAGAGTACGGCTAACGCGCTTCCTCTAGCATTTCGGCCGAGGTGCTTCCGGGGGCATATCTTGCAATTTGATGTTCAAACAACAAATTCAAACCGTTAGATGTTTAATCTATATTAAAATCTACTTGGAGACCAAATTTTATATTTTTTGGAATTTTTTTACTATTTTTTAAGCTGGTTTGAAAATCGCTGTTTTTATTAAATTTCTGCACCATTGGAAAACATCGATTTTCAAACTAGCTTAAAAAATAGTAAAAAAATTCCAAAAAATATAAAATTTGGTCTCCAAGTAGATTTTAATATAGATTGAACATCTAACGGTTTGAATTTGTTGTTTGAATATCAAATTGCAAGATATGCCCCCGGAAGCACCTCGGCCGAAATGCTAGAGGAAGCGCGTTAGCCGTACTCTATATATATATATATATAGGAAATGGCTAGCATGCTACGCGTAGCATAGAGGGTCTCCGTGCTACGGCTCAATATTTGAGTTTTCAAAATCCTAACGGTCGATCCGAACCATTCAACATGATCTCCATATGAATATGTACTTGCAAGCCAAATTTTACATTTTTTAGAATTTTTTTACTATTTTTTTAGATAGATAGAAAATCACTTGATCTGAAAATTCTGTACCATTCATATCAAGTGATTTTCTACCTATCTAAAAAAATAGTAAAAAAATTCTAAAAAATGTAAAATTTGGTTTGCAAGTACATATTAATATGGAGATCATGTTGAACGGTTCGGATCGACCGTTAGGATTTTGAAAACTCAAATATTGAGCCGTAGCACGGAGGCCCTCTATGCTACGCGTAGCACCGTAGCCAATTCATATATATATATATATATATATATAGAGAGAGAGAGAGAGGAGGGTTCCAATGCACCCTATTTTTTGTGCTCCCAATGCACCCACATTATATATATATATATATATATATATATATAGAGTAGGGCTATTGTACTTCGCGAAGTAAAACTTTGTTTTACTTCACGCTCATACTCCTGTTTCCAAAATCGAAATGGTCGATCCGAACCGTTCAAGTTGTTCTCCATATTGAAATGTGCTTGGAGACCAAATTTTACATTTTTTGAAATTTTTTTACTATTTATTAAGCCATTTTGAAAATCGCTGATCCATTATGAATAGTAAAAAACAGTAAAAAATTCTGGACCAATGGATCAGCGATTTTCAAAGTGGCTTAATAAATAGTAAAAAAATTCCAAAAAATGTAAAATTTGGTCTCCAAGCACATTTCAATATGGAGAACAACTTGAACGGTCGGATCGACGATTTGGATTTTGGAAATGGGTGTATGAGCGTGAAGTAAAATATTGGTTTTACTTCATGAAGCACAATAGCAAAATTCTATATATATATATATATATATATATATATATATATATATATATATAGAGTACGGCTAACGCGCTTCCTCTAGCATTTCGGCCGAGGTGCTTCCGGGGGCATATCTTGCAATTTGATGTTCAAACAACAAATTCAAACCGTTAGATGTTCAATCTATATTAAAATCTACTTGGAGACCAAATTTTATATTTTTTGGAATTTTTTTACTATTTTTTAAGCTGGTTTGAAAATCGCTGTTTTCCAATGGTGCAGAAATTTAATAAAAACAGCGATTTTCAAACCATCTTAATAAATAGTAAAAAAATTCCAAAAAATGTAAAATTTGGTCTCCAAGTAGATTTTAATATAGATTGAACATCTAACGGTTTGAATTTGTTGTTTGAACATCAAATTGCAAGATATGCCCCCGGAAGCACCTCGGCCGAAATGCTAGAGGAAGCGCGTTAGCCGTACTCTATATATATATATATATATCTCCATTTTCAAAGTCCGAATAGTCGATCCGAACCGCTCAACATAATCTTTATAATAAAATATTCTTGGAGATCAAATTTTATATTTTTTAGAATTTTTTTTTTTTGGATAGATACAAAATCTCTGTTTTAAGGAGATTATGGACCATCCGATAAATTGATTTTGTATCTATCTAAAAAAATAGTAAATAAATTCTTAAAAATATAAAATTTGGTCTCCAAGCATATTTTATTATGAAGACTATGTTGAGCGGCTCAGATCGATTGTTTGAATTTTAAAAACGGAGATAAAGGATGTGGGTGCATTGGGAGCACAAAAAAGAGGGTGCATTGGAACCCTCCTCATATATATATATATATATATATATATAGGGAGCGGCTAAGTTGCTGCTGGCAGCATTTCGGTGAGGTGCTTACGGGGGCATATCTTGCAATTTGATGTTCAAACAACAAATTCAAACCGTTAGATGTTCAATCTATATTAAAATCTACTTGGAGACCAAATTTTATATTTTTTGGAATTTTTTTACTATTTTTTAAGCTGGTTTGAAAACCGTTGTTTTTATTAAATTTCTGAAGCATTGAAAACAGCGGTTTTCAAACCAGCTTAAAAAATAGTAAAAAAATTCCAAAAAATGTAAAATTTGGTCTCCAAGTAGATTTTAATATAGATTGAACATCTAACGGTTTGAATTTGTTGTTTGAACATCAAATTGCAAGATATGCCCCCGTAAGCACCTCGGCCGAAATGCTTCCGGAAGCAAATTAGCCATACTCTATATATATATATATATGAGGAGGGATCCGATTACACCTTTTTTGGTGACACACTTTGACACCTACCATTTTCAAAGTCCAAATAGTCGATTCAAACTGTTCAACATGATGGATATATTAAAATGTACTTGGAGATCAAATTTTACATTTTTTTGAATTTTTTTGCTATTTATTAAGATAGTTACAAAAATCGTTGTTTTCAGACCATTGAAAAACAGCGATTTTGTAACTATCTTAATAAATAGTAAAAAAATTCAAAAAAAATGTAAAATTTGATCTCCAAGTACATTTTAATATGGTGATCATGTTGAACGGTTCGGATCGACTGTTTGGATTTTGAAATCGCAAAATTGACCTATATAAAAAACGGTGTCATGATGTGTCACCAAAAAAGGTGTAATTGGATCCCTCCTCTATATATATATATATATATATATATATATATATCATATCATGTGCATTTTAAATACCGATTAAAATTCCTACGTAGTTTAGAATTAAAAGTGTTTTGACCGTAGAGGATCGCTGAAGGGATAATTCTGGGTCACATACTGGGCGATTAGTCGCTCACCTTACATGTTTTCGTGGGTTTTAGGTACAGAGACTGGTGCACCGTAGCTAGAGATGCCAGGAGCTATTCCCGAGGACCACACCACTTGATTTAGGTTTATAGGACTTTTGATAGGGATTTCGAGTCCCGAAAGTATCTCGGGACCATAGTTTATGTATTCCCTTTCCGTAGATTATGTTTTATTACTCTGTGGGTTGTATGGAATGATATTTATATTTTTGTTTATTTGTGAATTGGATGACTAATGCTTCACTTTATATTATTTCTGTTTCCGTTGTGCATTTATATTATTATTTGAATTATTTAGCCTTGCGTGTTTATGATAGTAAACACGAGGCGAGGACTGATCACACTTAATCCGAAAATCTCGGTTTGAGGCGTGACAATATATATATTATCTACATGCCTAGAATCAACCATTGTGAACTTGCTAATTTCTATCAACACTTGGTACCGCCAATCAGTGATGTGCAGGGGTGTAAACGGAGCGGATTCGAAGCGGATTATGTTGATACCAAATCCGTATCCGTTTTTCAATGAGCGGATACGGATACGGATAGTAAACGGATATCAAAATTCAAAACCGAATCCGTCTTAAACGGATACGAATACGGAGCGGATAATCCACGGATACAGATTTGAATACGGTTATGAAACGAATAATTGTCGGATAATTGAGTCATATGAATTTTAAGTACAAATACTAAATTAAAAAAAATTAAAAACAATTAAGAAAAACAAAAGTAAATTAAAAAATGTAAACAAATGGAGAGGACTTAGGGAATATTAACCGTTGAAAGTTAAGTTACAGCAAAGCGGAGAAGTTGAAATTTCGGATCCGGATGGTGTGGATATCCACTCCGTTTATACTTTCAAAGAATTATATGTATCCGTATCAAATTTCCCTATGCAAAAAATATTATCCGTATCCGGAATATCCATATCCGTTTAAATCCGAATTCGGATAATAAGCGGATTCGGAGCGGATATCCGGACGGATATCCATATCCATTTACAGCCCTAGTGATGTGTCGACACTTCAATAAGGTAATTTGTTGGAAGTTTTTATATAGGTAAGCAGTGACGCAATTGCGATTTTGAATTTTCTTCGTAGAAAAATACAGATTTTATTTCTATCCGACCGTAGAAAACTTCCCACTGACGTCCCTTCCCCACTACTTTGGATATTTTTTTTAAAAAAAACGTTGACGATGGCTGTCAAGGTTGACTACTTGGATATTACTGTCCATGATCCTTCTGTGGTGAAAATTTCCTAAACCAGCCCTTTGCAAAAGTTCAAAAAATTCCAAACTTAAGCATGCATCAATTTGTGTTTGGTGCAACCTGCAACTCACATGTTGTGGATGTCCCTTTGACAAATGATAAATATGTAGAGTGGGAGGGATCTGATTACAACATTTTTAAGTTATCACAAAATTATCACAGTTATTTTTTATATTTTCGAAGTCCTAATCGTTGATCCAAACCGTTCAACATGATTTCTACAATAAAATGTACTTGCAGATCAAATTTTACATTTTTTTTTAATTTTTTTACTATTTATTAAGATGAGTACAAAATTCAATAGTCTGAATTTGACTAGTTTTTGTAAAATACTTAATAAATAGTTAAAAAAATTCAAAACAATATCAAATATAATTATTAGTTAATGGTCTGAATTTAACTATCAATGAAACAAATAACGATAATTAGCGAATAAATTAATAACATATATAATTTAATTCAAAATATAACAAATAAATAAATATATTAAATTCATCATGTAACTAATATCACAAAATATAAAAAATATAGTTTTTTTTGTCCATTTAATTTTTTTCCTATTATTTTAAAAATAAAAATTATTAGTTAAATGAAATGATAAAATATTATATAAATCAATTTTGTCATAAATTACTCATTAAAAGACTATAAAATGTCGAATAAATTAATTTTATGATAAATTACTAAATAAAAAATTATATGAAATGTAATATAAATCAATCTAATTATAATAATAAAATGAGTAGATTAAAAATAAATTATTGGTTTTGTGCTCCAATCTTGCTCCACATCCTTATCTCTGTTTTCAAAGTCCGAACAATTGATTTAAACAACTCAACATAATCTTCGTATTAAAATGTGCTTGGAGATCGAATTTTATATTTTTTGTAAGGTTTTTATTATTTTTTAAATAGGTACATAGTCACTGTTTTCCGATGATTCTGGACCCTCCAAAATAGCGATTTTGTATTATTCTAAAATTAATTATAAAATTTTATAAAATATCATATCGTTTATTAAAAAAAGACCCTGGGGTCTCCGAAATTTTTTTAGTTATCACTCAATTAAATCAATACTACCCATTCAGCCATATTTAAATTCCTACCACCTACGCATACTCAGTCGGCGCACCAAATTGGACTGGTGCGTAGACTGTATATGCGCACCAAATTTGATATGACAGAGGTACACGGGTCCGGATCCCTAAAGTAACCCAATTTTTGGGTTTTCGATTGAGACCGTTCAATTCGAATCCATCGCTCGAAATCGTCTCGGAATTCGAATTTGTTGTCAGAATATGTGCGCTCCACTTCGGATCTCGCGCGACAGATTTGAATCAGACAATCTCGATTCAAAACCCAACTTTTGAGTTACTTCACTGGATCTCGATTCGAGGTACACCCCCCTTGCTCTTTCCTTGGTACAATGCTTCGTCAATGGTTAGAAACTTACATACAATCCCGTTTCATTGCTAACTGGAGAGGATACAGACGTCTCTTTTATTTAAAATTAAAATGTCAGTCTTACAAGTTAAATTCGTGCAAGAAAATCTTAATCGGACCACTGGACCAGTTCTATTTTTTTTTTCTTGCACGAAGCTTCTCTGATGCCACCATCCACCGAGATTTTTATTTTTACCCAAAAAAAAAATTATTTTAATATAATTAACCAAGTTTCTGAAAAAATTATATTTGTACCTTAAACCGTAAATAATATTTACGGTTTGAATTTTTTTTTTTATTTTTTTTTTAGAGAAAAATAGCTCAAATACTGAAATGAAATATAACACAAAAATCTCATTGTTTTTTAAAAGAGTGATGCTTCTATGGATATAAGGACTTATTTGTAAAATGAACATATTTTTATTTTCAAAGTTCAAATAGTCGATCCGACCGTTCAACATTATCTCCATATTAAATGTACTTGGAGGTAAAATTTTACATTTTTTTTGAATTTTTTTACTATTTATTAAGTATTTTACAAAAACTAGTCAAATTCAGACCATTGAATTTTGTAAAATACTTAATAAATAGTAAAAAAATTCAAAAAAATGTAAAATTTGACCTCCAAGTACATTTTAATATGGAGATAATGTTGAACGGTCGGATCGACTGTTTGAACTTTGAAAATGAAAATACGTTCACTTTACAAATAGGTCCTTATGTCCATAGAAGAATTTGCCTTTTTAAAATATTTGTTAGAAAATACGCTACGAATAGAGCCGATTTTGTGCTAAAATACGGTAAATTACAATAATTATGCTAAAATACGGTAAATATACTAAAATGCTGAAATTACAATAATTATGTAGAATTATGCAAAATTCGGTAAATTACGCTAAATTACATATGAATTGGGATGATATTTTCACTGAAAAGGCGAAAAACGACGACGAAACTTTAAACGGCCATAAAACGGCGCTCGAGTGTCCGATTTCAGCAAATGACCACTTTTCGGAAAGCTTGTGAAAATGCGCATGCGTCCATACTAGCTTTGCTAGTTTTCCAAATTCAGAATCGCCAAAAAACAAAGAGAAGGGCCTCAAAACTTCAGTTGAAGTTTCCGATTAAGATTTTCATTTCTATTCTTCAATCTACGTAGCTCAGTAAATTAGTTATCTAATGAACTTGTAGAATACCAATTTTTTTTATTTTTTGGAATTTTTTTACTATTTTTTATGATTTATGAAAGATGCCACAAAATCGGCCCAATTCATACGTAATTTAGCGTAATTTACCGTATTTTAGCATAATTCTACATAATTATTGTAATTTCAGCATTTTAGTAAATTTACCGTATTTTAGCACAAAATCAGCTCTATTCGTAGCGTATTTTCTAACAAATATTTTAAAATACAATGAGATTTTTTGTGTTATATTTCATTTCAGTATTTGAGCTATTTTTCACTAAAAAAAAAAAAAAAAAATTTCAAACCGTAAATATTATTTACGGTTTGAGTACAAATATAATTTTTTTCCGAAACTTGGTTATTTATATTAAAATAATGTTGTTTTTGGGTAAAAATAAAAATATCGGCATCATCCTCGTCTTCTTTACCATTATAAAATATCACTTCCCGCTATAGAATCGACAGACCCAATTAGAAGCCAATCGATAATGGAAATCCCGTGTCAGAAACGGTACAAAACGACTTGTTTCTTACCGTCCTTTGCAAAAGTTCAAAGAATTCCAAACTTAAGCGTGCATCAATTTTAATTTTGGGTGCAATCCTTAATTCTTTCTTTATTGCTCTTTTTTCTGTACAGGATTGCAGTAGTGACTGGGGCTAATAAAGGGATTGGGCTAGAAATATGCAGACAACTGTTGGAAAGAGATGTTACAGTGGTGTTAACAGCAAGAGACGAGACGAGGGGTAAAGCTGCTGTTAGCAAGCTAAATAATGGAGGGCCTAAAGATATAATCTTCCATCAGCTCGATGTGGCCGACCCAGTGAGCATTGCTTCACTGAAGGAATTCATCCAAAGCCAGTTCGGGAGGCTTGATATTCTGGTAATTTAACATCGCAAAGCTGTAATTTCAGGGTTTTTTTGTAGATGAATATTGCAATTGCAGGTTTTTGTAGAACACTATTGCTGGCCTAGCAGCTATATGATTTTTTCTTCATATTGATGCCAAAAATCAACCAGTAGGCAATGTGTTAATCTCCTGAGGTGTTTTTTTAAATGCACTGCGGAATGCTGAATGTATTAAGGAACAGTAAATCTTGGATTCTACTCAAAGAGAGCTCAATATTTAATTGCTATCAATTTAATAATTGTTGTTAATGTATGTATCAGGTCAACAATGCAGGAGTTTCAGGGATAGAACTGGATGCACAATTTTTAAATGAGTCTAAAAATAAGGTATAAACCTAATACTACCAATTTCACCCAACTAATAGGGAATATTCTTTGAAATAATAGGTCTGACATTCATGGGCTTTTATGGTATATTCATTTCGCATTTTCGAAAATTGTAATAAAAAATTATACAAATAAAATAACAAAAAATTATCCTCATTATATGAAAATGGTTTATATCAAGTTTGCTCGAAAATGTACAACTTATTTGGTTCAATTTATCAAAATAAAAAAAGAAAATTAAAAGGAAACTATTATATAATAAAGTGGTTTGATCAATTGCCAAACGATTTCAATTTGTGCCAAATTTGTTCAAGCCCTATCTTAATGAAGGAGAAGATATGTAAAATTGTAATTGCTTTTATTTGGACAGTTTTTTAATGTGTTTCTCAAAGATGTGAATTGGATATATATACCATAAAAATGAATCATATACCCAACTATAACTCTTACGGGAAAATTTTCAACTGTCCATCTAATGTCCAGCACATCTATGTTGCAATTTGGTCCCTTAAAAATTGTATTTTTATATGTAGAAGGTATACATAATGTTCATACATGCTTAACTGATATACAAATTGAGGCACTATTAATACTTTTGCTGGGTTATGCTCAACATTTGTCTTTGCTCGGGCATAATTGCCCCTATATTTCTGTCTTATTCACACACACACACACACGTTTTTTGTTGTCCCCTTTTTTGTTCTGATAATTTTTTAATGCAGGAACATGACCTAATCAGTATCGCCCCTGCGATGATTCAGCATTATGAGAAGGCAAGAGAATGTATAGACATCAATTATTATGGAACAAAGAGAATGTGTGCCGCATTTATTCCGCTTCTTCAGCTTTCTAAATCTCCGAAGATTGTTAATTTCACTTCAGACTCTGGACTGTTTCGAGTAAGAAAAACTATACACAAAAGGTTAAAAAAATGTACTTTCTTAAATTTCTAAATGTTAACAATATAGAGAGTTCTCAAACTATGCTTATAATTACTTCAGGTCATTCCCAGTGAAGCCATCAAAAGTGAATTGCGCGATGCTGATAATCTAACTGAGGAGAGGTTGGATGAAATTGTTTGCAGGTTTCTCAATGATTTCAAAACAGATAATGTAAAAGGAGATACTTGGCCTACTGACATATCTGCATACAAGGTCTCTAAAGTAGCCATTTCTGCCTACACAAGAATACTAGCAAGAAAACATAATGACTTGTGTATCAATTGCGTGCACCCAGGCTATGTGGTAACAGACTTAACCTGGAACACTGGACAATGTACTGTCGAAGAAGGTGCAAAGGGCCCAGTAATGTTGGCACTACTTCCTGATGGTTGCCCTTCTGGCCAGTACTACTATCAAACTGAATTATCATCCTTTGAGTGATTGATTGAAATAATGAAAGCTATTGTAATACTGTTGGTTTTTATGATTTTAAGATTTTTCTAGCGTGGTCCAAATCACACAGGAGAGAGCCAGAAAATTAAGATTGGGGGAGGGGAGGGGGTGAAAATTAAGTGTTATGTAACTTTATATTTTGAAGGGAATAATCATTAATGGTACTAATTCTTGCAAAAATTATAAATTTTAAAAGATAAAATGAGAAATTTCAATTTATCGAGAGGAGGGTGGGAGGAGAGGCGCTTAGCCCTCCTTGTCCTCTACAACTCCTTGGACCAAAATTACTCGGCTTCTTGTCTTCTTTTTTTTATACAACAGGAGAGGGGTCAGACTTTCAGATTATGGGGTCAATCATATAAAAATTTTCTGTGAATAATGAGGGTCAACTTAACAGTACAATGTTATTTTACTCTAAATTATATAGAAAATCATACATAAATATAAAAAAATTGAAAAAAAAAAAGATAATGAGGATCAATTGACCCCATACTTCCTTCCTCCCCAAGGGCAGGACTCAACTTTGAGTATAGGAAGAGCTAACAGGATAAATATCATATTTAAAAAATATTTTAATAAAAATGAAAATCTATATAAAACAATTTTTCTTTTATTAAAAATCTTTCTATTTGCTTTCCTTCACCTTGAAATAAGAGTTTAAAATCTTTCTTTTAAACATAAATTTACCTGGACTCAAATTATATACAAAAATTTAAATAATCTCTTCTATAATTTATTACACAAATCATTTTTATCATAATTCATTTTTTAAGAAAATAAAAATCTAAAAGACAATTTAGTATGAAAAATAAAATATTAAAATTAACCTTTATGTAAAAGTTACAACAAATACCAATTTAATAATTTGTAAATAGTTGATAAATAAAAAAACAAATCTCTGTTTCAAAAAAAAAAATATATCACGTTCTTCACATCAATTTAAATTTCATCTTTATGATTTTAATTTTTTCTCTCTTCAGAAAACCTTTCAATCACTTTCTTTTTTCTCTCCAATAATTTTCTTTTTTTCGGTAACAATGTTTTCTAAAGTGGTTAAGGTGACCTCTCCAAAATGCTTAATAAAGACAATACTGCAATAGGCTCGGTTTCTTTTCCTTCTTTTTTTTCTATTTTATTATTGTACAAATCAGGAAATGAAAAAACATGCCATCTTGCATTCAAACTATTTAATTTTTTGTATTATCATTAGAGGGGCTGATATATATAAAATAAAAGTTTTAGTTCAATTTCTATATACTTATAAAAAAAATTTGAAAAGGTTGGAGGTAACTTGGTCTCCCAAAAAACGAGAGATAGAGAGGAAGAGAATTGAAAAGTGTGGGTGCTCCTAGGGTGCTCCTAAGCTCACCAAGTCTTTCGTGAGCGCGACTCTAAAACCTATCGAATTGACTTCAAACGACATTTCCAAACCGTTAGATGTTCAATCTATATTAAAATGTGCTTGGAGACCAAATTTTACATTTTTTGGAATTTTTTTACTATTTATTAAGATGGTTTGAAAATCGCTGTTTTTCAATGGTGCAAAATTTTAATAAAAACAGCGATTTTCAAACCATCTTAATAAATAGTAAAAAAATTCCAAAAAATGTAAAATTTGGTCTCCAAGCACATTTTAATATAGATTGAACATCTAACGGTTTGGAAATGTCGTTTGAAGTCAATTCGATATGTTTTAGAGTCGCGCTCACGGAAGGGCTTGGTGAGCTTAGGAGCACCCTAGTTCTACTCGAAAAGTGTAATTTGTCCGAGATTTTTATATATAAGAAAATAAATAAATAAAATATTAAAAATGAGAAACTGTTGGTCGGAATTTCAAAAATAAGAAGGCTGGTATGTGCCATGGCGTCCCGCTGGCATACTCCGGCCCATGAAAAAAACGTTAAAAAAAAAAAAAAAAGGGGACGCCATGCCATACTCCGACCCTAAAAAAAAAAAAATCAATTTTTTTTCTGCTGTGTTCAGTCAGAAATCCAATAAATTTGATCAGATTCAAAATTTATTTTAGAGAAAATGGCTACATGTATTTTTGTGTTCTTTATATCAAAATAAAGGTATGAAAGTCTAGTTTCCAGATAATATAATTTCTCTATACAAAAATATTACAGATTGGTACAGTTTTAGCGATTAATTGACAGAGATCAGAATTCAGAAAAGCTGAAATTCCAGTGAGCAGTCCTATAATTTTGACCAGATTCAAAATTCAATTTAGAGAACATGGCTGCATGGATTTTTGTGTTCTTTATATAAAAATAAAGGTATGAAAGTATAGTTTCCAGATAATATAATTTATCTATAAAAAAACATTACAGATTGGTACAGTTTTAGCAATTAATTGACAGAGGTCAGAATTCAGAAAAGCTGAAATTTCAGTGAGCAGTCCAATAATTCTGAGCAGATTCAAAATTCATTTTAGAGAAAATGGCTACATGCATTTTTGTTTTCTTTATATCATAATAAAGGTATGAAAGTCTAGTTTCTAGATAATATAATTTCTCTATACAAAAATATTACAGTTTTAGCGATTAATTGACAGAGGTCAGAATTCAGAAAAGCTGAAATTCCAGTGAGCAGTCCTATAATTTTGACCAGATTCAAAATTCAATTTAGAGAACATGGCTACATGGATTTTTGTATTCTTTATATAAAAATAAAGGTATGAAAGTCTAGTTTCTAGATAATATAATTTCTCTATACAAAAATATTAGAGATTTGTACAGTTTTAGCGATTAATTGACAGAGGTCAGAATTCAGAAAAGCTGAAATTTCAGTGAGCAGTCCAATAATTCTGAGCAGATTCAAAATTCATTTTAGAGAAAATGGCTACATGGATTTTTGTTTTCTTTATATCAAAATGAAGATATAAAAGTCTAGTTTCCAGATAATATAATTTATCTATACAAAAATATTACAGATTGGTACAGTTTTAGTGATTAATTGACAGAGATCAGAATTCAGAAAAGCTGAAATTTCAGTGAGCAGTCCAATAATTTTAATCAGATTCAAAATTCAATTTAGAGAAAATGGCTAAATCGATTTTTGTGTTATTTATATAAAAATAAAGGTATGAAAGTCTACTTTTCAGATAATATAATTTCTCTATACAAAAATATTATAGATTGGTACAGTTTTAGTGATTAATTGACAGAGCTCAGAATTATTGGACTGCTCATTGAAATTTCAGCTTTTCTGAATTCTGACCTCTGTCAATTAATCGCTAAAACTGTACCAATCTGTAATATTTTTGTATAGATAAATTATATTATCTAGAAACTAGACTTTCATACCTTTATTTTGATATAAAGAACACAAAAATCCATGTAGCCATGTTCTCTAAATTGAATTTTGAATCTGGTCAAAATTATAGGACTGCTCACTGAAATTTCAGCTTTTCTGAATTATGACCTCTGTCAATTAATCGCTAAAACTGTACTAATATGTAATAATTTTGTATAGATAAATTATATTATCTGGAAACTACACTTTCATACCTTTATTTTGATATAAAGAACACAAAAATTCATGTAGCCATTTTCTCTAAAATGAATTTTGAATCTGATCAAAATTATTGGATTTCTGACTGAACACAGCAGAAAAAAATTTTTTTTTTTTTTTTTTAGGGCCAGAGTATGGCATGGCGTCCCGTTTTTTTTTTTTTTTTTTTAACGTTTTTTTCACGGGCCGGAGTATGTCATGGCGTCCCATTGGAACGCCATGGCACATACCAACCTTCTTATTTTTGAAATTTTGACCAACAGTTTCTTATTTTTAATATTTTATTTATTTATTTTCTTATAAATAAAAATCTCGGGTAATTTGTATTTCATTCTTGACTGTGTAACTCTACAAATGAGCAAATACATCGATCTCTATATAAAGACAACAGCTTAGTCTTCTAACTAATCTCTAATCACAACTTTGCCACTAACTAATTCTGTTGCTTTCTAAACTAATTACATTGTTACCCTTTTCTAACTATCTGTCTAATGTAACTAGCATAGCACTGGTGCACCAATGCTATGGGTTTTTCTACAACTGATGAGTAGCTGCTCCAATACTCCCCCCTAAGCTGAGTTGTGGGCACAAACAGTCAACTTGGAAGATAAGTGACTGAATCGTGGAGAGGCAAGTGGCTTCATAAAAATATCTGCAATATGATCCTTGAATGAGATAAACCAAAATTTGTAAAGATTTGTTAGCAAATCGTTCCCTTACAAAGTGGTAATCGATTTCCATGTACTTCGTATGAGCATGCACCATAGGATTCGAGGCCAAAAATGTAGTACCTATGTTGTCGCACCAAAGGTTTGGGGGAGAGGATAGTGTAATATGTAATTCGGCTAACAAAAACTGAAGCCAATCAAGTTCAGAACTGGTGATAGCAAGGGATTTGTACTCAGCTTCAGTACTTGATTGAGCAACCGTAGATTGCTTCTTTGAACCCCCAAGAAATGATATTAGCACCAAAGTAAACACAAAACCCAGAAGTGGACTTGCGATCGTCAATAGAGCTGGTCCAATCCGCGTCATAATAGGCATGGAGAGAGAGAAGTAACCGGCTGGAGAGTAATCCCATGAGATAAGGTACATTAATAGATCATTGAAAACAACGATTTTAAAACTGACTTAATAAATAGTAAAAAAATTCCAAAAATATAAAATTTAGTCACCAGATACATTTTATTATAGATTGAATGTTGAACCGTTTGGATTAACCATTTGGATTTTGAAAATGTAAAAACCAAAACATTTATTCCACGGCTCCAGAACAAATATTTTGATATTAGTCAACTTTTGTATATATATTATCTACAAGCCTAGAATCAACCATTGCGAACTTGCTAATTTCTATCAACACCTGGTACCGCCAATCAGTGATGTGTCGACACATCAATAAGGTAATTTGCTGGATAAGTTTTTATACAGGTAAGCAGTGACGCAATTGCGATTATGAATTTTCTTCGTAGAAAAAGACAGATTTTATTTCTATCCGACCGTAGAAAACTTCCCGCTGACGTCCCTTCCCCACTACTTGGGATTTTAGAAAAAAAAAAACGTTGACGATGGCTGTCAAGGTTGACTACTTGGAATATTACTGTCCATGATCCTTCTGTGGTGAAAATTTCCTAAACTAGTCTCTCAAACTAGCACCAAATTAAATCTATAAATTCCAATAACATATCCAAAGTTTCATACTTGGGAGCAAGAATTTATTTGTCCTTCACTCCTCAACGGGCGTAAAATACTAAAATGGAATCAAACAAGAAGTATACGATTATTACTTAATTTCTACATCTCTCTCTGAAAAAAATATTAATTTGTTTGTAGATGCTTCACAATATTAGTTTAATTCGTTTCAGGATTGCTGTGGTAACAGGAGGGAACAAAGGTATAGGACTGGAGATATGCAAGAAACTGGCTTCTAATGGAGTAGATGTTATTCTAACAGCAAGAGATGAGAAGAGAGGCAAGGAGGCAGTAGAAGAGCTTACTAGAGATTATGGTTTGAAGAATATAATCTTTCATCAGCTGGATGTCACTGATCGTTCCAGCATTGAATCTTTAGCTGGTTTTGTCAAAAACCAGTTTGGAAAATTAGATATTCTGGTACACTGAATATGTTTATTAATTTATAGGTGTATCCTGGGCCTGAATAGTGGGAACGAATAGTGGGAACAAATTAAATACTGTGCATTTACTAACAAATTGTGTCAACAGGTGAACAATGCAGCAATCGGAGGATTTGAGTTCACAAAGACAATCGATGAAAAGGTACATTAATAACAAATATGGTAATGAGAAATCATTTTTTTATTAGATTGCTTTTACTGGTATATGGATATTAATTTTATATCATTTTTGTACAGCTTCCACAACATGAGAGGGAGGCAATTCTCCAAAATAACCTAACAGAAAGCTACGAGAAAGCTGTTGATTGCTTTCAAACGAACTATTATGGAGTCAAGAACATGATGGAATTTTTTTTACCTCTTGTACAATTATCCAATTTTGGAAGAATAGTGAATGTCTCAACTAGACTGGCACAACTACAGGTAAATTTTTTAAATTACTAAGAGAAATGTTAACGCATGTAAATTTGAAATGCACCAGCTTCTACAGTTCTACTACTATTTTGGTGGGGTTTTTTTCAGTTTCCATAATCATGATCAACACCACCACCCTCACAATTACTAAACACACTCTTTCCATTACAGAATCTGAACAATGAAAAGCTCAGGAATGAACTTATGGATATTGATAACCTAACTGTGGAGCGGATTGAAGAGATTGCAGAATCTTTCCTAAAATCTGCCAAAGACAATACATTTGGGAAAAATAAATGGACATCTCGATACCAGACATACAGTGTATCGAAAATTTTAATGAATGCCTACACAAGAGTTCTTGCAAAGAGTTGTCCCAGTGTAACCATTAATTGTGTGCATCCAGGCCACACCAAGACCGACTTCAATTTAAACACCGGGCATTTTACAGTGAGTGAAGGTGCTGAGGGCCCGGTGATGGTTGCTTTGGCTGAAGGAGGGCTCACTGGCCAGTTCTATGTTCAGACTCAAATCTCCACCTTTTAGCTAATAATATCAATTACGGTTTTTTGTTTGAGCTTTTGTTCTATATTCCTCTAGAAATGAGAAGTAATTGAATACGATAAGGTCTTTCCTTGAGCTTTTGTTCTGACTGAAATCTCCACTTTTTAGCTAATAATATTCTTTCCCTGTTAGGAACTTTTGGGATAATAAACGGAAACTATTTCATGTTTTTTGAGTGTAATTGACTACGCTAAGCTCTTTCATGTGGGAGACAGGGTCTATGGCTGCTGGCCTGAGGCATTTTCATGAAATTCTTTTGTTGTTGCAAATTGCAACCCACATGTTCTGGAAGTACCATCTATATCATTCTGGTACATATTTCTAGTTTTGTGTAAATACCCACAAACTCTCTTTTTTCTGTTTTTTTTTTTTTTTATATTTCTGTTGGGCTTGAGTTGTGAGAGTTGAAGCCATTAAGATGTATATTTTTTTATAAAAAAAAAAATTGGCATAATCACCAGTTTAAGTAGAAACTGTAGAATCCTTTAAACGTTATACTGGTACCAAATTCTGGTACTGTTATGTTAAACTAAATCTTACTAGAACTGAACCTAACAGTTATCATGTTTGATTTGAGTACTACTGATCACATGATATATACTGTTTGTGCCTCTGTCTGCGCACATGTGCTTTTTGTAAATCTCAATATTCCTTTTATATATTATTATTTTTTCCAATAGCATGGCATTTTGTTGACTAAAGGCATTAACAGTAATTTATGGATGGTTGAAGTAACAACTAATTTTAAAGAAGTCTGAAAAGTTCTTTTTTAGCCACAAAATCGTAGCATACAATCAAGTGTTATTTACTCCTATAAATATACACCAAATAAGTGAAATCCAAAATCCAAATGGGAAGGGGTAAAAAAAATCAGTATTCTTACAGTTTGAACATTGATTGGCGAGTATGAACCAGCAATGATCATGGAGAACCCAATAGACCAATAATTATCTAAAAAGCTGATTCACCTGCACAGTCAATGATCTGGTATGATAATTGTTACGCAAACTAGGCCTCCACGGCCTCCTCTTGTGTAGGCTCTTGTGTAGCTTCTTGTGTAGGCTCTTGTGTGGCCTCTTGGTTAGTGTTTTTCTTAGTGGCATCAATGACATGGTTGTAGCTGCCTTTCTCCTTGAACAGCTGTTGAAAATGGATCTTGCAGTATAAAATTCCATGAAGCGCGGCATAGTTGGAAGTGTTCAGGATGCACCCTGAATGAGCGCATCGGAAACAGGTCTTGTGGTACGATTCGCCCTCCACAGTCAACTGATTGCATAATTGATAATTAATTGTTTTCTTAGCTCAGAAAGATAATTACTGTTTGCATAGAAAAAATCCAGATGCTCCAATTAAGATGCACTTATCCATTATGATCGCGTTAAAGGATCAGCATAAATCTTGTAAGTGTATCCAACAAATAACTTAATTATATACATACTGCACTGGTAATCCAAACTTAATCTGCTTTAATGGATCAACAGATAAACATTAAGAATTTGTTCTAACATGTTTAATATCTTCATATGGATCTTACAGATTGTTTGGATACATTTAATGGGTAGTTGCATTTGGGAATAAATTCAAATCTGCAACCTGTTATTTATTTGATATATAGCATGTATAACTTCATACAGTTATTAGCAATAAAACAGATGATTTTATCAAGAATTGTGTCAGGAAGAGGGACTTGATGGTGTTTTCTTTTGTACCATGGAGAAAACAGTTTGATGCAAATCAAATCTCTTCTTAAGCCCATTAAGAAAATGGGTTTAATGTGTTCTATATCATGATATTTCTATTGGACTTAAGATCTAAATATATGCCCTTTAAATTAAATTATCAATAAATTATATGGAGTTTGGATTTGGATTAATTCATTCCAAATTGATGATTGATGATATATAGCTCTAACCCTGGTCATGCACAATTATTACTAATCACACAAAAATTATTACTAGATTATCAATCAAGTTTTATTTGGTAGTTAACTAGATATTGTAAATTATTACTTATTAGTGTATTACCTTTTCAAGGGGGTACACTGTCTTCTTGCAGGTGGCACATTTGTCCTGGGTCCCAGAGAACATCAAAGAGACTTTGCTTGGAGTTCTGGACTGTTTAATCACAATTTGTCAATTGAATGCATAAAATTCACAATTGTACTATATATATCGATGTCATATGCATGTACAAGTTACATACCAGATCACTCTGCTTCTCGCCCGATTTTGAACCTGTATTGAACACAATTAAACATGAACATTACAGATAAATTACATTTCAAAGAAGTACTAAATAATGAGTTTGTTGCACATGTGCCTGATTTCCCATAAAGCATGAAGAAACAACAGAAAATGTTTTTTTTTTTTTTTGGGTGAAATTAGGAATATTATGCACCTGCTGGAAATTTCTTAGTGAAGGAGCCTGTCTCCTTGAAAAGCTGCTCAAAGTGAGGCTTGCAATAAAGGACACCTTCCATGGAAGAGTAGCTACACATCTGTGAAAATTACCAAATACAAATTAAACTTGGGGTTAAATTATTAAATTTACAATTTTTTTTCTTCTAAATTTCTACTCTTCGGGTTTATTGCGTAAGTTTGATTACTATATGAATTTTGTGTAGCATGCAATTGGCAAGATAATCTGGACAAAGAGGCAAAAGTAGATTATAACGGCTATACTCCAGGATCTCACCAGAGTTGTATGTTTGATATTTTATTTTATTATTGAACTCTATATCTAAAAATTATGAAGACTGGTGATGTTATTTTTATTAGCTAGGCACTTTTCTTCCTTGAATATTTTATGAAGTTAAATTCAAGGTAGGTCAGAATCCAACTTTACAAAATATGAAAATAAACTCTCACAACCAGAAGCCAACCCAGTACCATAATGTATATGACTAATATGAATGAATACTAAATTACTTAATACCATTATCAATTCCAATCTAACAACAAAACAAATCATGATAATAATAATATGAGAAACATACAGAGAGAGTCCCCTTGCAATGGCTGCACTTGAAGCATGTCTTATGATACGGGACACCATCGGCCGACAGGAGGTCAATGAAATGCACCGTCTTGTCACATGCCTTGCATTTATCCTGAGTCCCGCTGAAAGACATTGTCGATGATCAATTACACCGTTCCAAGTTTAAGCTATCAAAGTTCAAAAGGATTTGCAGAGGGATCCGAGAAGGTATAATAAATAAGGTGGTGAATAAATGGGAGCAGGGGAGGAAATGTAGGAAGACCTGAGCTCCGAATTACAGAGACCACTGGTCAAATGCCTAGAATTAGAAATTATGAAATTTCAAAAAAAAAAGAAGAGGATAATTGGTCTTATTCTGGTACAGATTTGCGGATAGACTTAGAGATGGGCCAAATTGGGAATTGGGCTTCTTAGAACAAAAACATGATCCAAGGTCTCGGTAAAGGATTATGTGATTTCATTTTGCCCAATGTTGTAAAATGAAGTAAACACCGTCATTTTTTATTAATATCCAAATGTTCCCGATTTTTTTTTTTTTTAGAGACTATGAAGAGCAAGATGCTAAAAAAGTTGGCTAAAAGAAAAGTCGTAGAAAACTCGGATTGAAGTTTGCACTAGGTTTGGCCAAGATCAAACAAATGCATTTGGTTGGATGCGTGTGTTATATCGGTTGCATGTATCGGTGCATCATCGATGTTTTTGCAATGAAACATCAATGTTTTATTAACTTTAGCATTAGCAATTAAGCAGGGTAGTGCTAAAAAAATATCGGTGCGTCGCTGATGTTTTTGTAATGAAACATCGATGCACTTCTGCCGTCGTTAAACCGTTCATAAAGCATCGGTGCGTCATCGGTGTTTTTACACGAAAGCATCGTTTTTTTAACTTTAAACGACCATAACTTTGGCTAGAAAACTCGGATTTGCGCGTACGACCTCAATTCAGAAAGCTTGGGACGAGACGGAGGCAATGGCACCCTTGGAATCACCCTTAGGAAGTCGACGGAATCAGAATTGCAAAAAAACGTCGTTTAATGCCTCAAAAATTGAGTTAAAGTTTTTTATCATCGGTAGACACACAACGACCCGTATGCGGCTAGTAACAGTGTTATATGCAGCATGGTAAAAAGTCAGAACTTGTATCAAAATTACTGATGATTAGGAATGATAGGAAACCTGAATCACATTAAACCAACTGGATCAACCTGAACTAGTGAAATTGTTAAAACTTAGTACCTAAAAAAACGTAGTTTAGTGTTCGCATGTGGCTAGTGAATTTAATTTGACAATAACCAGTATCATAAAATTGAGCATCTTTCATTTTGTAAGATGATAAAATCTAACATGATGCTGAAGAGCACGATGCTGAAATCTAACATCTCTCAAATATGCTGAAATTTAGCGTATTTTAGTATAAATATGCTAATTATATATCAAAAGAAGTAATTTAACAAATATTTAAAAAGAAAATTCGAATTTTAATGTTAGATTTCAGCATCTTGCTTAAAAAAAACAAAAACCGGCTATTTATTGGCCAGTTTTGAATTAAAATGGGAACCGGACATTTAATGGCTGGTTTGAACATTTTTAACAAAACTCATCTGAGCTGGATATATTTATTAATTTGTAATTAACTTTGGATATTAATAAAAATGACGGAAGTAAACACTATGCAGGCAGTTGACTACCGAAATGTGTTCTGAACAAAAATCACAATTTACGAATTATAAACGATTGATCACTGTATAACGCATCTGCTTCAAAATTTACGCTGAAACGGATTTTACAAATCCCTTAAAACATTGAAGACATAATAAATAAGCGCGGAGAACGCCAAACGCGTGCAAAAGAAGATTAAAAAAGTTCCTTTTTTGGTGCCGAAAAAGGAAACTATTCAGTGTAGATAGTGTAGACAGGGATGTCAACAAAAACTCTTTTAACTGTTTATCTCAACTGTACTGTATTTCATAAAACGGGCATAGACAATTTTTTAATTTAAAGAGTATGGGTATGGAAATGATAAAAAAAATTGTTAACTCAGATACGGATAAGAGATACTTTGTACCCGCTCTAATTGTCACATCTCCGATCTGAAGGTGCAACAACCTACCGCGTCTATTTACCATTCAATGCACGTAACATAAGGCATGAATCTTTTTTTATGTATTGCCAATAATATCCATTATTTTTGCCACATTTCAATTTATTTACAAGAATTATTTAACATTTTACAGTAGATGATGCTAAAGATACATTTTCTGCAACCTGTCAGATATAATAAACCTAAACCCCAAACCTTTAGATGGTCATGCTGTCAATTTAACTCCAAAAGCGTTTATCTGTTTTCGTCTAACAAACATATAAATTCCACAAAAAGAAAATGGATGAGAAATAATAAATTATTTCTCAATGTTGATTGCCACATAGATTATTGGATTTGAAAGAAATCCATATTCAAAATGAAATCTTCGCATGAGAAACTAACAATTCATTCTATAATGACGAATGCAAATGCTCATAACAGTATCCAATTGAACAACAAAAATTTATAAATAAATCAGAACTCTAAGGATCTTATCAGAATAAATGGTTTGGGTCTAAATTCTTTAAACTATAAAAGTCTGATAACGTTTGATTTCCAAACTTTACAATTTCTAGTCTAGTAACATGAACAGATACCATCCAACTTGCCGTTGCAAACACCATATAACAACCTAGTCTATCTTTTCACATAACATATATATGTCGTGTCAGGCTTATACTATTCTAACTATCATAACAATTTGTTAACAGAAATAATACGAAAACAATATTATAATATTGTTATCGAAAAGAAAATTAATGATAAGACAGTTACCACAGTTCATTAATCTTACAGTCACAATTCACATTTATTCAATGTTCCCTATCCAACCGAAACTGATTTAGTTGGGGCCATTCACCATATGCGCATAAGGGTCATGGAATAAAGTCTAGTAGCTAGCTAGACTTTACGATATATTAATCATTTTTCTCCACTATATGGAGGTTCAAGGATTACAATATTCAATATTCAATAAATTCAATCACTGTGGTCTCAATTAATCATTTGTAATAAGAATCAATCAATCGATAAACAATATCAACATGACGGTCAACAGACTTACCAGTAATTCAGTTTCAATTGTATTGGGCTATGCATATAATGCAATAGTTCAATCAATGCAGTCAATCAAATATTCAAAATGCACAACGAGTTACAATTTAATTCCTAGTCATGAATCTCAGACTAATCCAATAACCCTGCACCTGATATCGTATAACAATCAAGTGAGGCCACCATCAGTTTGTTCTTCCTGGACTTTTTGTCCCATCTGTCTTTTTCGTAATATGCCTATATCAGAATAATATATATTCTAATCAATATTTATAACCATTAAGTTTAACAGAACAATTTAGGTATTACATTTATTAGTGTTTTATTATTAATACTTTGTTAGAGTTAGTGTTATTCTCAATTAATTCTAATATCCCTAAAAAATATTATTATTAAACTTTCAATTTAGAAACAATCATATTTTAATATGTGTAAAATTCAATAACTTTATTTTATCTTACTTTAGTTGTGCTCTTTTTTTGTTTGTATTTCAACTCCGTTCAATCAAAAATCCACATTAAGGTCTAATGCATAATAATTAAGTTCAAAGTTAACTGTCTACTTCCAATCCGATATTCAGATTTTAAATCTTGCTCAAGGTCCTTTTTCTTTTTCATTCTCCTCTATTAATTATCAACCGGCTCCCATTCATTCTTTCCTTTTTATTCAAATTCTAAGACCGGCCTTGTTTTTATTATGTTGCCATTAGGCAATTTAGTACCTCTGACATGCTTAAATATTCAACATAGAAAATATTACAAATTAAACCTTTCACTTTATTTTTCTTGTACAGTTCAGTCCCTGTAACTTCATCAAACAACATACCAGTAATGCAAATAGAAGTTGGTACCAGTACTTAGAAAGTTTTAAGGTGTTCAATGCCAATTCAGTAATATTTTAGAAAGGTTACCAACATGGAAAATAAACTAACTATACCTTGGTATAACATAATATCTAAGCTCAGTACCAACATAATTTATAGGGTTTTAGAGTTTTAAACCAAAATTGAAAATCCAATATTTCCAACAGCTTTGATACAGTTTGGAGGTCTTAAGCAAAGCCCACAAGAACAAACATGAAACTCAATAGCCAACAATGGCTAACGGGTTCAAACCCGGTAAAGAAAACAAAGGAAAAGGAAGATGATATTCAATCAATCAACTCGTTCAACTCGATTCATAACACAATAGGGTTTGCTTAGTCATTTATATTTTCCTAAATCCAAGAGTCAAATTCTCACTTAAATTTCATTCCTTCCATTCTATAGCTGATCATATACTTCATATTTTTCATTATTCACTATAGTCCCTTTAAAATTAATTTACCAACTTAGGAAACTTTACCGTTTAACCCACTAAATAGTGAACTATACCAAAACTGAAAATAAACATTGGTACTGAATGATACCAATGTCGAGAGATGCAAAATCATCAATTGATCAGTCTCGACTCTTTGGTTCCAGTAGAAATCAGTACCAAAAAGGCATCGGTACCAAGCTAAGGTTTAAACCCAATAAGGGAGAATAAAAAGGAATAAGACTTTCAATCACTTGTTGAACTCAATTTACAGCAACATTGCACTTGCTTGCTCCATTTCTCCAATGTTATATTTAGAACCCTACTCATGAGAGAGAACGAATGAGAGTAGGTCCGATGCCCATCGGACCTACCTTGGTTCGATGGGTGTGATGACCATCCGATATGCATCAAGATTCGTGTTCTCTGCATCAAAATCCATGCAAGACTGTATAATTTGTGTGAGCATAGAGCTAATTGAACCTAACTCTAGGTCCAATGCCCATCGGACCTACTCTTATCTCGAGAGAGAAAAGCACAATCAAGAGAAAGAGAGGAAATTACCCAATAGAGCTCCATGAGGGAGAGTACCATGACTAGTGATTCATATCTCAAGAGCATGACCAATTGGGGTGAGTAACTCACTCGTTAAATGCTTATTAACAACTCGTTCATTATCAACTCGCTATAACTCGCTCATTAACTTAATGAGCTGAGCATGAGCATACCCCAATTCACTCATAACTCGGTCAATAAGAAATTTGATCACAAAAAAATTGATCATTAATATAACCCAAAATTTGATTATTAATACACCGTTCTAGATTTGTACAGTTCTGAATTTATATATTTTTAAATTCTACATTTTTATTATTGTTTTAATAATGCAAATTTGTAGGTATGTGACAAGGAGATAGCTTTGACCTTGAGTATGTGACATGTGGGGCCGTGAGAACGACAAAAAGATAGTTGTTTGATTTTGTTAAATTTGCTTATGGACAATTTTTTGTTAAATTATATACTGTTTAATTAAGTTGGATTATAACAATTTGTTAAATTCTATAACTGAAAATTAGTTTTTGAATGATATATTTTAAACAACTCGGCAACTTGCTCATTATCAACATGCTCATTAACAACTCGCTCATTAAGCTAATGAGCCGAGCATGAGCATACCTCAACTCGCTCATGCTCGCTCATTAATCACCCCTGTGACCAATAATAGAGAGAGAGAGAAAGACTCTCTGTTGCCTCACGAAGAGAGACAAGAGGAACAACAAAACAAAGCAAAAAAACAGAGACGATTCTCTCGGGAGAGAGATGAGGAATGGAGAAATGGGTCCCAGCAACCCATTAAAACAATATATATTTTGCAATTTAACATTTACATTTTGAAAATTTGCAAACTAGTCCAAAAATAATTACAAGAATATTATATACATTACCGATTATTAATTCTATATTTATCTCATATAGTTTCAATTTTTCTTGAAAAAAAAATTTGCTCATATGAATTGTATTTTATTTTCCGTTATTAATTTCATATTCTAATTTTACATAATGTTACACTAATGTATAGGATAATTAATAAATATTAAATTATATATGAATACGTTTATATGTATAACTATTTTTATTATTATTGTGATTAGATTGATTTATATAATATTTTATATAATTATTAAATTAATAATTTATGATAAAATTGCTTTATCCAAAATTTTATATAGTTTTCTAATTAATAATTCAACATTTTATATCGATTTTACTCAAGGTTCTAAATAGCGATTATCGCGTCATCGCTTTTAAGTTCCGAAAAAACTATAGCGCAGCTGTTGTGCACTTATAGCTAGTTATTTAAAACCTTGATAAAAGAAAAACAGTTGATAGCGTCATAGCTTTTAAGGTCCAAAAAAGTTGTAATGCAGCTATTGTGTAGCTATAGCTAGCTATTTAGAACCCTGGTTTTACTTGATTAATAATTTATCATTTTTAAAATAATGAGATAAATTATAATTTTAAAACAATAGAACAAAATTATAATTTTTTATAATTTATGATACTATGTGATCCTAACGTACATGATGTGTTTAATATATTTATTTATTTACAAAATTTTAAATTAAAATATATACACTATCAATTTATTCAATAATTATTTATTATTCATTTCGTTATCTGTTATATATAGAATCTGAGTAAGACTAAAACTCAACACATATAAGAGATGGGCTATGTTGAGTTGCGAAGTCAGGATCCTGTTTTACTTCATGCTTATATCTCTGTTTTTAAAGACCAAACAGTCGACCCGAACCGTTAAACATGATATCCATATTGAATTGTGCTTGGAGATCAAATTTTACATTTTTTGGAAAAAAATTTAATATTTTTTAGATAGGTAGAAAACCGTTGTTTTTTAATGGATTTTGGACCATAAAAAACAGTGATTTTGAAATATTCTAAAAAATAGTAAATAATTTTAAAAAAATGTAAAATTTGGTCACTTAGCACATTTCAATATGAAGATCATGTTGAGCAGTTTGAATCGTCCCTTTGAATTTTCAATATAAAAAATATAAGCATAAAGTAAAACAAAACATTTACTTTATAACTCACATAGCTCAACTCCACATATTATATAATAATATATAATATGAGTAATACTAATTTGATGCACAAATGGATTTGAAAATATCTCCGCTAAATATGTATCGTACCCATTGAAACTCGCAAGTACACACCGACGGAGCAAAATTCAAGTAGCTAGCTACAACAAGAGGATTAAACCGACTATAACTGTATTATATTCTCATATACAGAGATATTTCTAACACATCATAATGTACAAAAATAAAATGCATGCCAACTACTCTGCAAACACGTTCCATTAAGTTATTATTAGAGATTACTTTACCTCTTAAAAAAAGTATAACATCACTGATTGACAGGGTGTCATGCTGTTATATATGTAGAGTTGCACCGTTATGTCAATTAAATTTCCACATGTACATCGCCCAATTAATAAATAAAATGGGGACGATCCACATGAAAATAATACCCAGTTGCATGGGAACACCTAGGGCCTGTTCGGCAGTAATCCCGAAATTACTGTTCACGTGGGAAAAAAAAAATTCACTCAGATTGAATTTTTTTTTTTCCCACGTGAACAGTAAAATCTAGTTCAAAAATTTTCTATTCCCGTTCCCGTTCCCGTTCCCACTGCGCAGCCGAACAAGCCCCTATTGAATTAATTTCATGATAAGTACATGTTTTAATTCATATCATTTCACGACTTCTGCGTCGATGAATCCTTGCGTTGACTATAAAAGTTAAAATGAGAACTAAAAATCGTAATTTTTGAAAGAAAAAAAATCATATATTTGAACTGCCTTGATTTAGTAATTAAAAGGTAATGTTAAAATGTTATGTACGACTGAAATAATCCTTATAGGTTATTTAAAATTAGATTTTTTTTTTATCTCATTTTTATCACACAAATAAAAATATCCACATAAATTTTACTAAATCGCATGAATAGAAACAGAAAAGTAATACAGAAATTAACATTTGATGTGCTTTTTGTATGACCTGACATTCATTAATAATTGTAAACTTGACAATCTTGTTAATAATTTTTAAATAAATTTGACATTTTTTTTAAAATAGAAAAACAAATTATTGACATACTATTATACTTTTAGATTGATCATGTGTATCAAACTTCATGTAATTTAAGTGTTATTTGATATTTCTATTAAAGACCATTAATTAAATATTTCTTATGAACTAAAAAACATGTAATAAATAGCATCAATTATTATGTGTTTGGTATACACAGTAATTCATATTTCAAAATGTTGGATTTATAATTACAAATTATTTTTAATGATAGTCAAAATTGTCAAATCAATTCATCATCAACAGCTCTTATATATATGAGATTTGAATATATGTCTAGTAAGAGACTGCAATTTTATTCCCAGACATTTTTCTGGGAAATGAAGTTCAAGGTACGGATGTTCCTCCTAAGCTAAGAAAACAAAAAAAAATCATACGGATAATTGATCGCTCTTTGCTCGTCCTTTAAATATTCTTCATTAATGTAGAATGTATATCCATCTATTACAAATTGCATACTTTTTATTTCAATTTAGACATAATTATTGACTATTTTTTTTTCCTATTATGTACATTTTTATATTACTGATAAGTATTAGGCTATTACAGAATGCATAGGCTTGTTGTTTTTAACTTTTCATATAATTATTCAAAACAACTTTAAAATACACACTAAGCTATACATCTACTATTGTTAAAGAGGAGGGTTCAAATGCCTCCACCATGCCTACATTTTTAAAAACTTTAATAACTCAAAATTTAAAACTTAAAAATCAAAATAAAACCGTTGGATATGATCTACATCATTTTATCTATGCATGTGTAAAAAATTATGACATTTCAATTTTGTTTTAGTTATCATCAAGAGCTTGTAAAAAACGTAGTAATGTGGATAATTTCTAGACGTTGATTTTTCAACTTATTTATTCACATAAAAACAAAATCAAAATATTATAATTTTGAGCACATAGATAAAATAAGGTAAATCATATCCAACGGTTTTATTTTGACTTTTAAGTTTTAAATTTTAAGTTATTAGGGTATGTTTGGTTGCACTAAGAATAGCACTATTCTTAGAATAGCATTGCTATTCGGAACAAGAACAATCCAAACGAGAAATAGAGCTATTCGGAATAGGGAGAATAGGGCTATTCTCTATTCTTACAAAAACATGGAATAGCATTTGTTAGTTTCAATATTAATACTAATCTAATATTTAAACTAATATTATATTACATTTAATATTTAAATTAATATTATATATTATATTATATTTAATCTAATATTTTATTTAATACTAATCTAATATTTAAAATAATATTGTATTACATTTAATATTTAAATTAATATTATATTATATTTAATCTAATATTATATTATATTATATTATATTTAATCTAATATTTATATTTAATCTAATATTTTATTTAATACTAATCTAATATTTAAAATAATATTATATTACATTTAATAATTAAATTAATATTATATTGTATTATATTTAAACTAATATTATATTACATTTAATCTAATATTTTATTTAATACTAATCTAATATTTAAAATAATATTATATTACATTTAATATTAAACTAATATTATATTACATTTAATCTAATATTTTATTTAATACTAATCTAATTTTTAAAATAATATTATATTACATTTAATATTTAAACTAATATTATATTACATTTAATATTTAAATTAATATTATATTACATTTAATATTTAAAATAATATTATATTACATTTAATATTTAAACTAATATTATATTATATTTAATCTAATATTTTATTTAATACTAATCTAATTTTTAAAATAATATTATATTACATTTAATATTTAAACTAATATTATATTACATTTAATCTAATATTTTATTTAATATTAATCTAATTTTTAAAATAATATTATATTACATTTAATATTTAAACTAATATTATATTACATTTAATATTAAACTAATATTATATTACATTTAATATTTAAACTAATATTATATTACATTTAATCTAATATTTTATTTAATACTAATCTATTATTTAAATTAATATTATATTACATTTAACATGTAACCTAATATTATATTATATTTAATATCTAAAATAATATTATATTATATTTAATACTAATTAATATTTAAAATAAGATTATATTACATTTAATATTTAAATTAATATCATATTGTATTATATTTAATCTAACACATAAATTATTACTTTATTCATTTCCTCCAAACTCTATTCCAAATATGCAATCCAAACAACTTTTTCACTATTCCGAATAGCTTGAGTTAGCACTGTTCTTAAACAGTAGCTATTCTTATTTACTATTCTAAACAGTAGCTATTCTAGCTATTCTAGAGTTCATCCAAACGTACCCTTAAAGTTTTTAAAAATAGAGACATGACGGAGGCATTTGAACCCTCCTCATTGTTAAATGTGCAAGTTTTACTTGGCTAATGGCTATTCATTTGGTAACTAAAATGTTTTAAATATTTTGAATTGTGTTATTTAGTAATATTACATATGGTGCCACCAGCTTCTTATTTTTTAATAAAACGGTCCAGTAAACTCTGGCCTCTAATTTTTTAATGCTTTTAAAAATCGGACCTATGTACATTCCATCAGAGGCGTGATCTCATCATTTGTATAATTTTGTGTGAAATTTTTAATTTGTAGAACAAAATATGTTACAACCAATTGCGCGTACAACAATTGCTTTAATAGAAAGGAATTGATTAGTTGCGTTGATGTTTCTGATGGGCATGAGATTTATTTTGATGGATTCCATTTGGAATCCATCCGATCTGCTTTAAAATCCGTGTACATAAAAATTGACACTAACACGCACGAATATTAAAAAAAGTGTATGGATGTTAAAACGGATCAGACAAGAGATAGGAGTAGGTCCGATGGGCATCGGACCTACATTTAGGTTCAATTAGCTCTAGGACCGTACGATTAGCATCAATATTTATGCGCACGGAAATTGATACAGACTTGCACGGATTTTGATGCAGATCACACGAATCATGATGCATATCGAATGGTCATCACACCCATCGAACCAAGGTAGCTCCGATGGACATCAGACCTACTCTGATTCCATCAGACAATCCTAAAATCCATCGAACCTACTCCGCAATCATGTTTTATCGAGTAGTTGGACTTTGAGCTTTCTTACTTTAGTTAAAAACGAAGAGGAATTAAAAAAGTTTCACTATGACAAAGACAAACAGAAAATTAAAGAAAAAAACAAATATAATAAATGCAATATAAAAATATATAAAAGCCGACCTACAACAGTAATAAAATATTATATGTGTGGGTTTATTTAACTAATATTTATTTCTGACGTAATTGACATTTTTTAAGCCCATTTGATGTTAACATCGTTTAATTGTCAATTAAACGTCTTGTTCTAGTTATATTCATATCACTTATTCTTTATTTTTGTCAAGAGGAAGTCCATGGATGAATTTGTCTTGTTCACTTGAGCATTGAATTAATTTATTCTAATCATAATTATAGACTAAGATCACATCATGACCGACAAAATGTATAATTTTTTAGATTGTCGTTGAATTAGGCACCCAAAATTATCCCCTGTAAATTTATAAAGCATACAACGCACAAAATACCAATTTGAAGCCGGAGTACATCCGGTTTACAACAAATTAACAAAGAGCACAAATTAAATTCAACATTAAAACTACTGACTCAAATTCTTATGAATTCATAATATTAGACTGATTCTCCCTCCGTTTGTTACTTTTTGCAAAGCTAGCAAAACCCCATACATATCTACTGGATCCGACTCTGCTACTTTTCTCTAAGAAAAGCAGAATTCTGCTTTTCCAATTCCAATTATTCAAAAAATTTCATTCGCGTATTTCGATAAAGAAATTTTTTCATACACAAATCTTAACGAATTTAAATGGTTAGAATCAGAAAAATAGAATCTTGTTTTTATTAATCCATTCCAACAACCACTATAGTCCAATTAGCTTGATCCTCATATGAGACAAGAGCGACATTATTGTTAGGCATCACCTCATGGGTCTCTCATTTGAAAAATTATTTTTATGATTATTGTTGTATATTACTAACTATACTTAAAGTATTTAATTGTTTAAATTTTTTAATTTCTGACATATAAATTATGCATATAATATTATTGACAAATAATTTCACTTCTAATTTGAAAAAAAAAATATCTATTTTAAAAACAATATTTCTGATTTTATTTTTCTATATTTTTTACTGACTAAACAGGTTTACTATAAAAAAATAAAAATAAAAGATCAGTCAGACGACGGGCGTTGTGCAAAACGACATCCTTATTATTTTCCGAGATTTTCCAAAAATAACATTGTTATTTATTTTATTTTATTAATTAAAATGCTACAGAAAAAATAGGGTCTCTCATGTCCAGAAAATAAAAGAAGGCTATTTCATCAAACCACATAATCTAACAGAAAACACAAAATAAAAGCTTTCCCCAATTCTAGCATCTCTTGAAGGTTGAAACAACTTTTCAATAATAACCCAGAGCCACTTTCTTTTTACTAAATTCACAATGAGATGATAAACGGTATCTTTCTTCTAAACAAAACAAACACAAGTAATTAATTTCAATCCCAGGCCCTCCTTTTCTTCTAAGTTTTCATAATTATTTCACGTCAATTTAGTTAAATAAAGTTATATTTTTTTTAGAAAATTCTGCACTTTATAGATAGACCTAAAAAGATATAATTTACTAGAGAGTGAGGCTATGGTGCTATGCATAGCACGGATGGCTAGTGTACTACGGCTCAATATGGTACTTTTTAAAATCCTAACGGTCGATCCGACCGTTCAATGTGATAATTATATGAATATGTACTTGCAAACTAAATTTTACATTTTTTCGAATTTTTTTACTATTTTTTTAGATAGGTAGAATTTTGATGGTCCAGAATTTTCAAAAAACACTGATTTTTCTACCTATCTAAAAAAATAGTAAAAAAATTCGAAAAAATGTAAAATTTAGTTTGCAAGTACATATTCATATGATTATCACATTGAACGGTCGGATCGACCGTTAGAATTTTAAAAAGTACCATATTGAGCCGTAGTACACTAGGCATGTGTGCTATGCATAGCACCATAGCCTCACTCTTTACTAGAAGTCGCTCAACTATGCCCTAGCTATAATGATTTTTTATATTTGATTTTGATTTATCAATTTTAATCAATAACTTAACTAAATTATTTTTTTATCTAAAGTTTAATCACTATCCCTATTTCAAATTTAATCACACAAATTATAAAGTAATTCATAAAATCATTGAATCTGTTCAACTAACTCTATTTGTCAAAATAAGTTTTTTATACGATGTGTTTAGGTAAATTAATTATATAGTGTAATTATATAGCTTTTGAAACCTTCAATTTTTTTTGCAGATCAATACTTATATATATATATATAGAGAGAGAGAGAGAGAGAGAGCAGGGATCGAATTACACCGTTGTTGGTGACATCGAATTACATCGTCCATTTTTAAAGTTTTCAAAGTCCAAACAGTCGATCAAAACCATTCAATATGATGGATATATTAAAATGTGCTTGCAGATCAAATTTTACATTTTTTAAATTTTTTACTATTTATTAAGTACTTTACAAAATCGTTATTTTCAGACCATTGAATTTTTGTACCCATCTTAATAAATAGTAAAAAAAATTCAAAAAAATGTAAAATTTGATCTGCAAGCACATTTTAATATATCCATCATATTGAACGGTTTGGATCGACTGTTTGGACTTTGAAAATGGATGATGTCATTCGATGTCACCAAAAAACGGTATAATCCAATCCCTCCTCATATATATATATATAGAGATCGACTATGGTGAGTTGTGAAGTAAAACGTCGTTTTACTTCACGCTCTTACTCCATTTTGAAAATCTAAACAACCGATCCGAACCGCTCAATATATTCTCCATATTGAAATGTGCTTGGAGACCAAATTTTATATTTTTTGGAATTTTTTTACAATTTATTAAGCCACTTTGAAAATCGTAGATCCGGATGAACAGTAAAAAACAGTAAAAAATTCTGGACCATTCGATCAGCGATTTTCAAAGTGGCTTAATAAATAGTAAAAAAATTCCAAAAAATATAAAATTTGGTCTCCAAGCACATTTCAATATGGAGAACATGTTGAGCGATTCGGATCGGTTGTTTAGATTTTCAAAATAAAAATATGAGCGTGAAGTAAAAATGACATCTTACTTCGCAACTCACCATAGCCCAGCTCTATATATATATATATATATATATATATATATATATATATATATATGAGGAGGGATCAGATTACACTGTTTTTTGTGACATCGAATTACATCGTCTATTTTCAAAGTTTTCAAAGTCCAAACAGTCGATCCAAACCGTTCAATATGATGGATATATTAAAATGTGCTTGCAGATCAAATTTTACATTTTTTTAATTTTTTACTATTTATTAAGTACTTTACAAAATCGTTGTTTTCAGACCGTTGAATTTTTGTACCCATCTTAATAAATAGTAAAAAAAATTCAAAAAAATGTAAAATTTGATCTGCAAGCACATTTTAATATATCCATCATATTGAACGATTTGGATCGACTGTTTGGACTTTGAAAATTGAACGATGTCATTCGATGTCACCAAAAAACGGTATAATCCGATCCCTCCTCATATATATATATATATATATATATATATATATATATGAGGAGGGATCGGATTACACTGTTTTTTGTGACATCGAATTACATCGTCCATTTTCAAAGTTTTCAAAGTACAAACAGTCGATCCAAACCGTTCAATATGATGAATATATTAAATTGTGCTTGCAGATCAAATTTTACATTTTTTTGAATTTTTTTACTATTTATTAAGAACTTTACAAAATCGTTGTTTTCAGACCATTGAATTTTTGTACTCATCTTAATAAATAGTAAAAAAATTCAAAAAAATGTAAAATTTGATCTGCAAGCACATTTTAATATATCCATCATATTGAACGGTTTGGATCAATCATTTGGACTTTGAAAATAAACAATGTCATTCGATGTCACAAAAATTAAGTATTTAAAAATTGTACTTTATGAAAACTATGAGATCAGAAATTAGATGTCATTCGATGTCATTCGATCAGAAATTAGGTATTTAAAAATGAGGAGGGATCGGATTACACCCTTTTTTTTACACACTTTGACACATACCATTTTCAAAGTCCAAATAGTCGACCCAAACCGTTCAACATGATGGATATATTAAAATGTGCTTGGAGATCAAATTTTACATTTTTTTTGAATTTTTTTACTATTTATTAAGATGGTTACAAAATCGTTGTTTTCAGACCTTTGAAAAACAGTGATTTTGTAACTACCTTAATAAATAGTAAAAAAATTCAAAAAAATGTAAAATTTGATCTCCAAGCACATTTTAATATGGTGATCATGTTGAATGGTTCGGATCGACTGTTTGGATTTTGAAATCGCAAAATTGGCCTATAAAAAAAATAATGTCAAGATGTGTCAAAAAAAAGGGTGTAATTGGATCTCTCCTCTTTAAAAATTTAGTTTATAGTTTTTGATAATTTGAATTTGAACAGGAGCCAGTAATTCAATTTTAATAAAGAAAATTAAAGTTTGGTTATAAAATCACATAAATTAAAATTGAGTTGCCAAATAAGTAAGGAAAAAATTGAGATTTCTTTTTATGAAATCACCCTAGTTGAAATATTCATGCATAGTTTGGCATAGTAGATTCGAAACGAACAAATGAAGAAGAAATTTCAAAAACGGTATGCTTTCTAAAGAAAAAAGTTGCATTTAATCCTTATTTCTAGTATTTTCATTTTAAAAAAAAGATCCTAATTTCAAAGAAGAAAAGTCTTTTCGATCTTAATTTGTTCATTTATGAAATTCACCTAGCATTTACGTATTTACCGACGTGAATTATTTCGTAGACTTTGTTTTCTAGTATTATTTCAAAAAAGACGATCGAGCTGATTATATCTCAAACAAATTAAATTTAGTTTCCCTAATTATTTTACTTATTATAGTAATAACTAATGGTCGTACATGGAGTAGAACTAGAGTGTTCTTATGTTCATCAAGTCTCATTGTGAATTCAATCCTATAACTTATTAGATTGGCTTCAAACAATGAATCGAATCCAAACCGTTGAAATTCATATACTTTACGAGTGATGCGTCTACATGCAAAATATCTTAACTTTCAAATTAATTTAGTATAAAATTAAGCGATCAAAATTAGAAGGTTTATAAATTAATTTTAATATATTTATTTTTTAAACATTTATTTATTACTTCACAAAATTAGTTCAAAATTTAAAATTTTTGTATGTAGATACATTACTCATAAAGTAAATAAATTTTAGCTGTCTGTTTAAACTCGTCATTTAAAATCAATCTAATATGTTCTAGAGTTGAATTCACGGAAAGATTTAATAAACTCTAATTTTACTCATCGTATATGTTTCAAAAATATAGAAAACACATCAACACTTCCGCGCACGTGCATATTTCGCTCATTGACGCCCTCATTTAAGCCCATCATCAGTCATTTTATACACGAGTTTATGATGCAACTATATTTAGACGTCCACTACTAACTGCTTACCTACCCTCCTAGGTATTTGTTCGGTATTTTAACTTGTACAGTAAGCTGTCAGAGTCGGAAGTTCAACTCTCTTTTTTCTAAATTTAATTAAGTGTTAAAAATTGAAACTCATGGTGCATGTTTGCTATTAATTACTTTAATTTGCGCTGTCCTGTTATTTAAATTGAAACTTATGGTTGCGGTTGGATTTGATGTTATTCTACTAACCCAATCAAAAATTGAGTTCGCTCACTATCTCAAATTTGATATAATTAGTTCACTACTCTCACTAACCACTAGTACAGAAAACGCAACCATACACGGCATATCATATAGGGATGCAAAAAAATTGCACATTAACAGTATGTAATGGGAGGAGGCGCTCGTGCAAAAAAAAAACTCCAACATGCACACATGGTATGAAAGTTTCGAGCTGTGTCCAAACACTATTTTTTAGTTCAAACCGTGTATTCTTTTGCTCGGTTTCTAAACACTATTTTTTAGTTCAAGCCGTGTACGATTCATTCGCGTCTCTCAACCATAACCCCTCAACCGGTCTCTTGACACGGTTGGGTTTAGTTAACCGTGTATAATATTTCAATACAGACATGGTTCGGAAACCGTGTACAAAGTACCCCTTATTCATACACGACACTCGCTGACGCGGTTTTGTAATTGTGTTTCATTAGCTTTTCGGACCGTGTATGATCGCTTTTTCAGTACTAGTAAACCCAAGCCTTTATCCAAACGCACCCTATAAGTTAACTTATGAATACATTGTGCAGGATATAAACCTTGAAATCAAGTATAAATACTCATAATAACGGAGTAAATGAGTAATGACTAATTAAGGCAATTGATTATAAACCATAGTAGTAAAAAGAATGTGATTCAAAGCATATATATGTAGCCATACAAACTAGCAATTATATATTTTGAATTTATAAGAGTACGTGGGTTGGCACGTGTACTCTAGGTTGAGAAAATATAAATGAAGATATTGGTTGGAGTTATAAATTGAGAGAATTGTTGGTATGGTGAAACATTTTAAATTGTTTATTTTCTCGTTAAAACACATAAATTTTTTATTTCTTCCTTTTATATTAAATTGAAAGAATTGTTGGTATACCCATTCAAAATATTTAAAATTGTCTATTTTCTCATCAAAACACTTAATAATCATATTGTTTCTTTTCAATTAAAATATTATCTTATTATTCCTTATGTTCATCGTATAAAAAAAATTAAAGTTAATTAATCATGAGGAGGGTTCAAATGCCTCCACCGTACTTCTATTTTTAAAAACATTAGTAACTCAAAATTTAAAACTTAAAAAGTCAAAATAAAACCGTTAGATTTGATCTATGTTATTTTCTCTATGTGCTCATAAAAAATTATCACATTTCGCTTTTGTTTTTATGTGAATCAATAAATTGAAAAATCAACGTCTAGAAATTATCCAAATTAGTACATTTTTTACAAGCTCTTGATGACAACCAAAACAAAATTGAAATGCCATAATTTTTTACACATGCATAGATAAAATGATGCAGATCATATCCAATGGTTTTATTTTGACTTTTAATTTTTAAATTTTGATTTATTAAAAATTTTAGAAATAGAGGCACAGTGGAGGCACAAAAAATGAAGACATTTGAACTCTCCTCATTAATCATGTAGTTATATGTGCTAGTTCAAATACTTGTTTTGCTCTATTTTTAAATGGACTCATCTCTTTGATTTGCAACACTTTATCTTATTTTTTTGTGATTATGCCTAACGTCACAACAACAACAACATACAACAACAACAACAACAACAATAATAATAATAGAGAGGAAGTACATATGTTGCACAGCTGACACTAAGTATAATCACGGAGAAAAAAACAAAGTGATGCAAGTCAAATAAACATTTTGATTTGAAAAATACATGTATTTCAACTATTAATAAGATTAAATAGTTAATTATATTTTAAAATGTTTAGATATAACGAACATATGGGAAAATAAGAAAGTATTTTAAATTAAAATAATGTTAAAATAGTACATGTTATGATATTTTAACCAGAAGTCAGAACCGTGAAAACAAAAAAGACGTGATAATAGCCCTCCAAAGAAATTACTTTATAGAATATCGCATGTGTATTTACAGCTAGCACGTACAAGTATTTATATTTATGTATGCAAGTGTTTATATATATAACATATATTAAGGATTTATATCTGACATACATACTAGATATAACAACTCTTTTTGAAGATTGGACAGCTGGCGCTAGTTGGACTTTCCATAAATGCTCTGTATCAAAAATGGAACTAGCTAGTGTAAAATATTAAAAAAAATCATTTATTTTAAAAAAAATCATCATACCTAGAAAATATCAAGTATCTATACATAACAAATCAAACATTTATATCTAACATATTAAGTATTTATACATATGTACTTTAAAGTTTGAATAATTAAGTTTTCAAGTATTTATACATAGCATATTCAGTTTTTATACATAACATGTCAAGAAGGAAAAATAATAGAAGAGCAAATAGAAACAAAAAGTACTTCAACATGAATCTCTTTTGAAAGAGAAAACCGAGTACAAGATGTTCATGGTTTTAAATTCTCAAGATTCCTCACAGGTCGTTGAAAATATGGACAAGATTGGACTAAGGAAAAAAAACTATTATATGAAAACGTGTAAAAGATAGGTGAGTGATGAGAGAAATAAATGAATAACGATTTAAGTATTCATACCTATGTGTGCAAGTGTTTATATATAACATATTAAATATTTATACTTCACAAGCCAAAATAAGTGAAAACCAAAATAGGTGAGTGATGAGAGAGAAAAAAAAAATTAGAATTGGATTTTGTCCAAAGGCTTTGGACAGAATCTCATCCAAAGTCAGGCATTACTGTTTGATTTGTTTTAAGAGTTGTACTAACATATTTAAAATTTAATAACTTTGAATGACTCTGTAAATCTAAACTATCCGCATAAATTTTATCACATAACTTTATATTAGATTTTGTCCAAAGCATTTTCAATACAAACTCCACCCAAAAAAATTACTTTCTCTTTTTACGGGAGAGAGAGAAAAACAAAGTTAAAAAAGAAAAGAAGATTTGGGGAACTGAACAAGAGATTGAAGATGGAAGGACTGGACAATTTTTATAAAAAAAACATAATAATAAGATGAGAGAAGTGATACTCTTTTCATTATCATTATATTTTTAGAGGCCAAATATATAATATATTTTTCAAATGGTAATCTGATATATCATTCATTCAACTAATATTATTTTAATATATAAGTTCAATTTATTGAGCGAGTCCATAATAAAGAGCGACTATGAACCTACAGTGTCAACTTAATTATATTAATTAGGAACTATACATGAATACATCATAGTTTTAAGGATCTAATTACTATACGTGCAAATCAAAATTAGGTAAATAAAATAACCTGAAATTTTTATTTATAACATTTTTTTCAAAAAAATAAACCAAAACACTCATGTTTCTGATTTTTTCGATTTCTACCCTAACCACACCGGTGATGTGCGGCCTCCAATATTAGAGTCTGCACAATACCGATGCGGCCTCACAATACCGATGCGGCCCCAAATGTTTTATTTTATGTTGCGATATCTCAAACTTTGAGATATCTGAAAGGATGCGAATTCCAAGCAAAAAAGGAAAAAAGTTGATAGATAACAGACACGTGGCCCATTCTGTTTGAGATATTTTGGAGGTTGCGATTTTACAAACAAAAAAAAACAAAAAAAAAAAAGTTGAGGCCGCAGGAGTATTGTGCGGAATCTTGACAGGGGTTGTATTGGCATTGTACAGATCTCAGTTTTTAAGGCCGCACAATGCCCCTGCGACCTGGGTATTTCTCAAATTATCTCAAATCTAAAGTGATTTAGTTTTTTTTTTTATGCTATAAATAAAAATTTCGGTAAAATAACGGTACTTGTGGTTTTAAAGAAAAGAAAAAAAAAATGTACGGGAACTTATTTTTTTTGTACAAGCTTTTTTTTTTTAATTGCAGAATTAAGTTTCATTGTCACATGAAATGTTCCTTCTATATATAATTATAAAATTAATATGTTATTGGTTTGTTGTTTTCCTTTCGTCAATTTTTTTAGTGAGCAAACAATTAGCTTCAATTGCTTCTTCTTTTTTTTAGAAATTCCGTACAATTACGCTATTTTTTAAATTAATAAAGATATAATTTTGATGGCACTTGTACAACTAACAAAATTAGGAAAATATTGTTTATAGTTTCAAAAGGCCCGTCTTGACTTGTTCTAATGAATGCGTGCTACATCATCTGCATTTTTTCTTTTATATAAACACTCCATTACAGGTGTAATTACAACAAAAGTTCGAACAACTGACTATATAACTGATGTGCTCACCAAACTCTTTGGTGAGCACAACTCTACATAAACTATCGGATTCACTTCAAACGAGATTAATCAAACCGTTGAAACCGATGTACTTTATGAGTGATTGACGTACATGCAAAATTTTGAATTTTTTGAATTCATTTAGTCTCAAGTCAAGTGGTCAAAATTGAGAATTTTTTGAATGCATTAAAACAACTTCATTTTGGATCATTCATTTTTCATCAATTTTGACCACTTGACTTGAGACTAAATGAATTCAAAAAATTCAAAATTTTGCATGTACATGCATCACTCGTAAAGTACATCGGTTTCAACGGTTTGATTAATCTCGTTTGAAGTGAATCCGATAGTTTATGTAGAGTTGTGCTCACCAAAGAGTTTGGTGAGCACATCACACCCTAGTTCTACTCATATAACTTTAAAACACCGGACAATTAAAGTATAAATACCTAAATGTGCTGTATTAGTATTAAGATTTGCATTGTCAAAAAAAAAATTATAAACACAAAACATCAAATATACATAGATTGTAGCCATTTATACCAGCGTTGTAAATAACGGTATGCGCTCGTCGGATGGACAAGGTACTGCCAAGCAATTAATTGGGAATAATCGGCCATAATCGGAAAAAATCAGCCGATTAATCGAGAAATTCCTTAACAGATTGGTCCCCGCCAACAACTAATCGGCCGATTAATCGGTCTAAACGGACTCTTTTTACAACACTGATTTATACAAGCACCTAACCCTAAAACCTAAACAATCATGCTGTACTAATCATAGGCAGGAGCATCTCCATTTTCGAGAATTAAGTATTTAAGTGCCTAGATAGGCATGTTAATATTATTTATTTTCATTAACATAACATTTTCAATAAAAAAAATTATACGGACAATTTTAACTTTCTTTAAATATCTCTTCAACTATCATTGTTTTCCAAAAGGTAACTAATATTATGATCATTTACTAATTATTCGATTTCCATAACTGTTAGATATTCTTTATCCTTTTTCTAATTTTGCATTTAACATGTATGAAAATTTTGAACCAACTCAGTATTGTGTATCACGCATACAGATTAGGCATAATGGAGCAAAAAAATAATGAGCTATCATCAATTTCGATAATTTTTTTTGTAAATATGATAATTTATCAAGAGAAAATTCAAATATTTCATGTCTTTCAAGCTTGATCATGCCTCACATCTTATATGTGTGTGTGTGTTTAAAGTTCGAAGAGTCGATCCGAACCGCTCAACATAATATCCATATGAAAATTTGCTTGGAGACTAAATTTTATACTTTTTAAAAAAATTTACTATTTTTGTAGTATGTACAAAATCATTATTTTTGGATAGTTCAAAATCGGTGATTCTAGGTATGTATTTTTTGAAGCTCTTGATGACAAATACAATAAAGGTGAAATATCATAATTTTTTATATGTGCATAGATAAAATATTATAGATCATATTTAACAGTTTTATTTTGACTTTTAAATTTAAAATTTTGAGTTATTAAAATTTTAAAATATAGAGGTATGATGTAGGCACAAAAATAAAGTTATTTGAACCCTCTTCTATATACAATATTGATAGATTTTAATAATATAATAAAATCTTATATTCTTATATTCTCTTTAAAAATCTTAAAATATGACAAAATACAAAAAACGAATACGGCCGGATAGATACTTATTTTGTAAATATAAATTTTAATGAAAAATTATATAATTATATATGAGAAAGAAACATATTTTAAATCGAGTATGGCTAATTTGTTTCCGGAAGCACTTCGACCGAAGTGTTTACGGGGTCATATTTTAGTATTTGATGTTCAAACAACAAATTTAAACCGTTAGATGTTCAATCTATATTAAAATGTACTTGGAGACCAAATTTTACATTTTTTGAAATTTTTTTACTATTTATTAAGCTGGTTTGAAAATCGCTGTTTTTATTAAATTTCTGCAGCATTGAAAAACAGCGGTTTTCAAACCAGCTTAACAAATAGTAAAAAATTTCCAAAAAATGTAAAATTTGATCTCCAAGCACATTTTAATATAGATTGAACATCTAACGGTTTGAATTTGTTGTTTGAACATAAAATATTAAAATATGACCCCGTAAGCACTTCGGTCGAAGTGCTTCCGGAAGTAAATTAGCCATACTCTTTTAAATCATCACTCCTACGTTAGCCATAGACAGGTGTATATTTTCTTTGGGTGAAATTGTGGAAACTGCTGTGTTATTAAAATAGTCAAGGAGATAGATCTGTTGGAAATTGTTAGACGCTTTCTATTAAAATAGTTCATCTTCTTAATATAACTAAACTGTCGGTAAACACGAGTTCTTGTTTCTCTTTTAAAGGAAAGAAATATATTTTGAAGTTATTGACACAATTAGAATTAATTTTCCTTAGAAAATGATAATCAGCCTTTTGATCTGTTCAACATGTATATACAATTTGCCAAGAATTTTATTTATAATACAATCACTCTCATCGGTATCTTTAGAAAATATATTGTCCCTTGAAGCAGAGTCAAGAATTGACAAGCAAAAAGTTATGGTGCGTTCATATTTATTTTTATTTTAAGATCGTTATCTTCCATTTAAGAAAACGAAAATAAAAATAAAAAAAAGGATTCAAACAAAAAATGACGACATTATCAGCTCACGTAAATATAAAGAAATATTTATGTCCTTTTTATGTTTTTTTTTTCTCCTTGACCACATCAAATTAAGGGCATCTAGAGTAGGGGTGTCAATGGCACCATTTTATTCATTTACCGGACCTGTATCGTATTCGATAAGACAAGTATGAGTAAAAAAAAATTTCATAAACTTATTGGATACGGGTACAAGTACATATATTTTTTCGTTATCTAAACGGGTAAGGGTATAGGTAAAGCATATTCTGTACCCATATCCGATCGGGTAATTATAAAAAAAATATTATATATATTAATGAGCAATGAATATTAATTTTCCAACTATTCTTGATAGTTGTGTTACGCTTAATTAACTATTAAAACCAGTAAATAAATTTCAGCAAATTCCAATGAAATTTCCTTTAAAACACGTATATATATTTGTGAAATGAATGTGTTTTAATATATTATTTAGTAAATAATATTTTTTTTTATTATAATAGCATTACCCGTTATTAACCTGCTAACGTTTCATTATCCGACAACCATAACGGGTAAGAGTAGAGTACATGTAAGGTAATTCGTAGCGGGTAAGAGTAGGGTACGAGTAAAAACAATTTATAATGGGTACGAGTATGAAAATGTTTTCACCCGACCTTACCGTATCTGTTGATACCCCTAATGTGGAGTCAAACTATTAAAGGAAAGTACACATAAATATATTTTAATGAGTAGATTTTTTGTGCCTTCCTTAATTTGTGTTGAATAATCATAGTCATTTAATTATAAGTCGCGTGTCATCTTTTTTTTTTTTTGAATAAAAATAAAAATCTAGTGCTTATTTGTTTTATTGATTGAAAGGTTTCAACATGAAACCAAAATACAAAAACTTAATGTTATTCAACCCAGTTGAATATGAAGAAAACAAAAAAGAGCAAAAAAAACTGGAAAAAAAGAAAAACAGAATATTGCCTAAATCCTAGGTTTAAAATGCAAAAATTGTAAAACTCCTCTTGTCAGTGAAGAAAGCTCCACTGCTCTTGAACTTCTACCACCAGTTCCTGTATCTCTTTGCACTGATCTCTAAAAATCCGAGTACAACGCTCTCTCCAATAGATAAACATGATAAAACGGGCATTGGATACAAGAAGGGTCACTCCTCATTTGAATCAAATTATTCACAAAGCCCGAAAGAAAAAGGGGGACATACTCAAAATTTAAATGTATCGCTAGCAGCAGTACTTCTTTGAATTTGCTATCTCCTTCATTTTGCACAATCCATTGCTGCGCTTCAACTTCCTGCAACTTCCTTCTCCAATTTCTATTCGGTAATTGACATGTACCAGTAAGAGCCGTGTACAGTTCCAATGAGAATGGACATTCCGAAAACAAATGACTAATTGATTCTGCATTAGCCTTGCATAACACACACATGCTTGATAAATTCCACCCTCTCCTTTGCAGATTTTCGGCTGTCAGTATTTTCCGATGATGCGTTAACCAACCGAATACTTTGATTCTTGGAGCCACCTTCATTCTCCAAACCTTCTAAATTACTGCTGTATTTCTAGATTCCTCTTTCATTCTTTGATACATGGACTTAACTGAGAATTCTTTTGTGTTAGTCAAGGTCCATTCTACTTCATCTTAAGTTACATTCAAAGGAGATTGATTTACCAATATACTTCGCAGCTGCTGGTATTGTGCCATTAATGACGAATGCTGTACCGGCGTTGTGATTGCCATAATTTGCATGAGATCTTGTTGGAATGCATGTTGCACTGACATTTCTTTGTCCGTAGCTTCTGCATATAGAAGTGGAAGTTCTTTGTACAGGAAGTCATGGCCCCAGTTATGCTCCCAGAATTTTGTCCTTGCTCCATCTCCTACTATTCTTCTCATAAAGCATTCACAAATGCCTTGTGTTGACATGAGAGTTTGCCTAAAAAACTTACAGTCCGACAAACTGCTTGGTCTTTCCATCTCAAAGCAAGACAGAAACAATGATTTCCAAAGCATATCTTCATTTTTTACCCAAAACCAGTACCATTTTGCAAGTAACGCCTCATTGAAAACCTTTAGATCAATTATGCCCAAACCTCCATATCTTTTTGGTGTACACACTAGATCCCAATTCGCCAATGGTATTCCTCTTTCCTCATTTGAATTTTTCTTCCAAAGGAATTTTCTTCTTGTCTTGTCAATTTCTTGTAAAACCCAAGCTGGTAACTTAAAAACCGACATAAAGTATGTTGGAATGGCTGACAAGACGGCATTAATTAGAACTAATCTTCCCGCAATAGACAATTGCCTTGAAGCCCATCCTTGAAGTCTGTTGTTTATTTTTTGCAGTAACGGAAGATAGGTTGTTTTAGGAAGTGTTTTGTCTGACAACGGTAATCCAAGGTAGTTAAATGGAAAACTTCCTTTTTTGCATCCCAACACATCAGTTAATTGCTGAGAAAGAAAGATTATTGTCATCCGAGGTTAGCAATAACTCCGATTTCTCCATGCTTACTGTCAAACTCGAGATTTGCCTAATGACACTCAATAAAATCTTCATAGCCTGTGCTTGTCTCAATTCTGGCTTCATGAAAAATAAAGAGTCATCGGCATATAGCAGACACGGTCTCATTTGCAAAAAGGGCAGCTGCCAGTCTCCATTTTGCACTAGTTTGGATAACCATCTCGGGATGAAGTCCATTGCCAATATAAATAAAAGAGGAGATAAAGGGTCTCCTTGTCGCACTCCCCTCTTTAATTGAATCTTCTTGCCTAACAAGCCATTGACAATTATTTGCGAATTTCCCCTCAGTACACAATTCATTATCCAAAAAATCCATTTTTGTGGAAATCCAAGTCCCTCCAAAACCTTGATCAGAAATTTCCAATTAACCGTATCAAAGGCTTTATGAATATCAGCCTTGAACAACGCGATTGGAGTTTTATTATCTTTTGCAATTTGGATGACCTGTTGCGCATACAAAAACCCTTCTGTGATCTGCCTCCCTTTTACAAAGCCCGTCTGATTGTCGTTAACCAACTGGCTTATATAAGGTTGAAGCCTTTTTGCCAAAATTTTAGAAATCATTTTCTGTATCCCATGCAATAAACTGATAGGTCTGAAATCTTGCGGCTTTTTTGTATCCTCTTTCTTTGGAATTAACACTATGTATGAAGTGTTAAGAGAGTCGAAATTCCATCCTTTATCCAAAGTTTCCTTGATCGTGCTATGTATGTCAGGAATTAGCACGTCTTTAAATTCCTTGTAAAATTCACCGGTAAAACTATCTGAACCGGGACTCTTGTTTGAAGGCCAGTCACTGATTGCTTCCTCTACTTCTTGTTTGACGTCGCGTGTCAATATCAAGTTTGAATTATATTTGAATTATATTTAACGCTATGTTTGAAGTCACGTGTCATCTTGTTTGAATTATATTTAACGCTGTCAATATCAAGTTTTCCACGTATAATTTTTCTATACTTTTCTGATTAGGACCCTTTTGACTAAGCCCCACTGTTCATAAATGATAAATTTAAATAATTTTTGTAATGTAAAGTTCATTAAATAAAACACTATGATGTTGTTCATTTAATGGGACTGTAATTATTGCCATTGGAGTGTACGAGCAATAGCGTAAGCAGCATGGAACTATGGAGAGTGGTACCAAAATTTGGTTCAATATCTTGACAGATAAAATAGAATGTCACATCTACTTTCCAGTGGTACTGCTGATGGAATTTCTTTTGTTTGGATGGTTGCCTTGCCAGAAGAGTCAACCACTAAGGATGGTCTCCTCAATCAATTTGTCCCGGATAATATTGAAATTTTCATGGAACTTTTTTTATAAATCACAATTAAAATTTTGTTTTTTACTATTACCTTTTTTTTACAAAAATAATAAGAATCGAAATGCTATTTTGGTCCGAAATTGTTTTTATATTCCGGACCGAAATGACATTTCGGTCCGGTTTTCTTTTTGGATTTTCTGTGGTACTGATTTTATAAGTTTTCATATGAGCCGCCACAGAAAATTCAAAAAGGAACTAGACCGAATTGTCAAAAAAAAAATTTCGAACCGAAATGGCATTTCGATTCTTATGGTTTTTGTAAAAAAAAAGTAATCATGTTGGTTTTTTAAAAATATATTTTTTAATTATGGTTTATAAAAAAAATTCATTTTCATGGGGGAGGGGGGAGTCCGCATCTTCTGCATTAACTCAAAAAGAGCATTTTTTTTAGTTTATTACATCTCATCCGTGTGATCAGGATCAGACTCAATCTGGCACTAGTCTATAACGCACAGATTCTTTTAATATTAATGCAGATCTCAATCGGACGATTTAGATCTATTAACGTACGTTTCGTTAAGGATTTTTTTTAAAAACCATAATTAAAAAAATTAAAATTAGAGAACCAACATGATTGTCTGCTAATTTCGAAAAACCATAAGAACCGAACAGCCTATTCGGTCCCCAAAATTTTTTTTCCCTGGGACCGAATAGGCTATTTGGTCCACCCCCAATTTCACATTTGTTCCGAATTGATCCGTGTAAATTCCGTGTGGTGCCCTGGGACCGAGATCACAATTCGATCCAGGGATTTTTATGTGGGGACCGAATTGCGATTTCGGTCCACCCCTTTTTTTTTCCCCGAATCTGCCTATAACTTCCTTCTTCGCAGACACATCTTCCAGAGAGCTTAGACTTTCCTCCAGAGAGCTTAGAGCCGATTTTTTTTTTCTTTCCTCCATGTTAAATAGTGCAAAGTTTGAGTGATAAAAAAAGATATTATTTACAGATCAGTCCCTGCATTGTGCTTTTAGCTGTTTGGTGAAGAACGCAGTAAGTTTTTTTTTTCAATTACGATCATATTTTAGGTTGTAAAATTGAAATGATATCGAAGATTGATTGTGGAATTTTTTTTTCAGGGGATGTCTAAAATATTAATAAATGTGTATCACAGACGCGCAATTTCAGACGCACCGACCTGCACATTTCCTGTTACTAACTCAACTAGTCTTGATGAGCTAAGAAGACGTATATATGTTGGCATTCGTTTGCTCCCTGGCGAGTTCGATCTGACAATCAGGGCACGGTTGAACACGGCACCACCTGGCTCAACAGAAAAATACCAGTTATTTAACGTAGACCAGGAAATGATATGGCATATGGTGCTTGGAAATGCCACTACGGTACTGAATTTTAAACTTCTTGAATTAGTGGTTGAGTCAGTACCAGTTGTTAGTCAGACCATAATAACTAAAATTACACTACAATTACCATAATAACTAAAATTACACTACAATTGCCACAATAACTAAAAATCAGAATTTATTCAACAATTAACTAAAAATTCGGATTATTTACTCAAAATAATAAATTTAATTACATACCTTACGAAATTTGTAGATCTGAAGTTCTTCTTGATCACCTCTCAAAATTACACTAAAATATATGATTAGAATTAAAAAAAAAGAAGTTTTGAGGGTTGAAAAAAAAAAGAGTTAGTTCGGGTGGGAAGAAAGAAGGAGAAGGGAGGAAGGAGGGGAAGGAAAAGAGGGAAGTCAGAGAGGGGGGAAGCCGGGGTTCTCGGAATAAAAAAAAAATGGTGGGGACCCGAATAGGCTACTCGGTCCCAGGTGGAATAAATGGTGACCGAGATGGGATCTCGGGTTCCCATCAAAATTGAATTTTCTGTGGCATTGGTCCGGAAAAAATGTGAAATTGGGGGGGGGACCGAATAGCCTATTCGGTCCCAGGGAAAAAAAATTGTGGGGACCGAATAGGCTATTCGGTTCTTATGATTTTTCGAAATATGCAGGCAATCATGTTGGTTCCCTAATTTTAATTTTTTTAATTATGGTTTTTAAAAAAAATCCTTTCGTTAATGTAGAGGATACGAATTCGGGAGGGGAGGTGGAAATTCAGATCCAGTGCAACACCTAACCAGGTAACATGAGATCTGAGTCGTTCGTATTAATTTGTCACGATTTTTAAAACAGACCCTTCATATTCTAAATAGGTACCGAATTAATTTTGATCTGAATATGAGTATTCTATACGGCCAGGTATCTTTTAGGAGATACTCACAGGGGAGAAGGGATTGTCCGAAAAAATTTCGACATCTTGTTCAACTTCAGGTCTAAACCATTTGATTTGCGTCAACATTCGTGCGAACAAATTGAATTCATGGGATTGTTTATATTTATTAAATTTTAAATCATTCGCTCGAATCTTAATGTAGATCGGACGGTTTAGGTCCGACCTTGGACAAAACCCAATTCCTTACTTTCTAGCTGTGTTATTTTTTATAAGGGTTCAAATGCCTTCATTTTTTGTGTATCCATCATGCCTCAAATTTTTAATATTCTAAAAACAATCATTTTAAAATTTATATGTCAAAATAAAACCGTTACATGTGATCTATATTATTTTCTTTACATGAACATAAAAAATTATCTTTTTTGATTTTTTTTATATGAATTAATAAGTTGAAAAATCAATGTCCAGAATTTATCTCTATCGATGTATTTTTGCAAGTTCTTGATACCAATCAAAACAAATTATAAATGTTTTAATCTTTTATATATGCATAAAGAAAATAATATAGACCAAATCTAACCGTTTTATTTTGATATTTTAATTTTAAAGTTTAAGTTATTAGTATTTAAAAGTAGACACAAAAAATAATGACATTTGAACCCTTCTTATTTTTTATTTAGTAACAACACTAAGGTTCTCTATTTAAATTATTTGATTTGAAATAACCGTTTAAATATGTGGAGGATCTTGATACAAGTAATGAAAGATAAGGGTTAGAACCTTATTGTATTAAAAAAAAAAAAAAATCAGTTACTGGGAAGAAGCCAAACCCTAATATTCTATTTTTGCTTTTTCTTCGTCTTCTTCTTTATTTATTTTTATTTTTACGGACTTTTGTACTTTTAATTTTAATATTACAAATTGAATAATGGTGAATGCTTCAAATAATATTTATATAATTCTATTAATAATGTTCAAAATTAACTTTCGGTTGTTAATCACTATTTTTTTATCAAAATTTTGTATTAAATTCTGGTGGGAAAAAATCCAGAGGCAAAAACTGACCTTCTCGATGTCACTTCGCTATACACAATGCGGATTGGTTCGTACTATGGATCAATATTTTTATTTTCAAAATTCAAACAGTCAATCTGAACTATTCAACATAATCTCCGTATGAATATGTACTTGTTAATCAATTTTTACTTGTTTTTTTAGAATTTTTTTACTATTTTTTTAGACAAGTAGAAAAGCACTTGATCTAAAATTGCTAGACCATTCAAAAGTAGTGGTTTTCTACCCATCTAAAAAAATGCAAAATTTAGTTTGTAAATATATTTTCATATGGAGATCATGTTAACGTTGAACGGTTCAGATCAACTATTTGAATTTTGAAAACAAAAATATTAATCCGTAATACAGACTAATCCGCGCTGATGCACAGTACCATAGCCTACCAAAATAATGTGCAGAACAATTCTAAATTATCGTGTTTTGTTTTGTGTAGAATATGGAGTTTGAAACACTAATTGAGAATTTCGATATAAATAAAATTTGAGAGTTTGATCATCACCTTTCTTTTAAAAAAGAAAATGAAAATTTCGATACCTTTTCTGGTACCAAGCTAAATTAACTGACACACCCCCATAAAAAATTGTAATTCAAGTATCTTTTAAATATAAAGAAAAAAAAAATAAGAGGAGGAATCCGATTACACTTTTTTTGGTGACACACTTTGACACCTACCATTTTCAAAGTCCAAATAGTCGATCCAAACCGTTCAACGTGATGGATATATTAAAATGTACTTGGAGATCAAATTTTTTATTTTTTTTTATATTTATTAAGATGGTTATAAAAATCGTTGTTTTCAGACCATTGAAAAACAGCGATTTTGTAACCATCTTAATAAATAGTAAAAAAATTCAAAAAAATGTAAAATTTGATCTCCAAGTACATTTTAATATGGTGATCATGTTGAATGTTCGGATCGACTATTTGGATTTTCAAATCGCAAAATTGACCTATATAAAAAACGGTGTCATGATGTGTCACCAAAAAAGATGTAATTGGATCCCTCCTCAAAAAATAATATACTAAAATTTATCTGCTACTGTGAACTTGAACTGTTCATTTCATCAACTTTTTATATTGTCTGATAACTGGAGAAACTATAAATTTTACACGAAGTCATTGTTCGAGAAGAAGCATGATATAATTGTTCAATTTTTTTGTCTGAATATTATACTTTAAATATGAATAAAGAAAGAGAGTGGTTGTAAGATGAGGAGTAGAACTAGGGTGTTCCTAAGCTCACCAAGTCTTTTGTGAACTCAACTCTAAAATATATTGAATTGACTTCAAACGATATTTTTAAACCGTTAGATGTTCAATCTATATTAAAATGTGCTTGGAGACCAAATTTTTCATTTTTTTCATTTTTTTTACTATTTATTAAGCTGGTTTGAAAACCGCTATTTTTCAATGCTCCAGAAATTTAATAAAAACAGCGGTTTTCAAACCACCTTAATAAATAGTAAAAAAATGAAAAAAAAATGAAAAATTTGGTCTCCAAGCACATTTTAATATAGATTGAACATCTAACGGTTTGAAAATGTCGTTTGAAGTCAATTCGATAGGTTTTAGAGTTGAGTTCACAAGAGGCTTGGTGAGCTTAGGAACACCCTAGTTCTACTCGTAAGATGAGAACTTTCCTCCTGACACTAAATTAGAGGTATGTTTTCGCGAGATGTTTTTAACTGGAGGCTCTTTTAGTGAGATTGTAAAATTCTCCACAAAATATATTGGGAGAATATCATATATACCACTCAAAAACTTTCAAATTACATATTTACCACTTCAAATTCTATAATTACGTATTTACCACTCTAAATTCTAATAACTCACATATTTACCCAATATAATTTAAATATATACTAAATATACTCAAAATTCAAATTAATTATGTATAAAATTTTAAAAACTATAATTAATCAATGATTAATTAAAACTGGACTCATTCACCCTGTACCCGCTCTGACAATGAATAATAGCATTAAGCCGTGCTTCTCCGACCACCCCAACATGTCTCGTGCCACCATCTCATTCAAGCCAAATTGCGACAATAGTCTTGGCCAAGCCTTCTCCTACCACCCCGCACAAGCAACCAACCGCAACCACTAATACTGTAAGAAGTTGGCTGTAATAATGAGATAGCGGGTCATGCGGGAGACAACGAGAGAGGTTATAATGAGCATGCAATAGATGCGGACGAAAGCTGGAGAAGACAAGAATACAATATGAATGTGGAGAATGAGTCTAGTTTTAATTAATCCGTAATTAATTGTTGTTTTTAGAATCTTAAACATAAGTAATTTGAGTTTTGTGTATATTTGTAATATATTTAAAAAATATTGGGTAAATATGTGAGTTATTAGAATTTAGAGTGGTAAATAGGTAATTATAGAATTTGGAGTGGTAAATACGTAATTTGAAAGTTTTTGTGGTATGTATGAAATTCTCTCAAATATATTTGTTTGATTACTTCATTAGCCTGTATTCGCTTTAGGTGGTAAATACAAATTAGTAGTTTTATCTTTATGCTTCATAATTTTCTAAAATGTTTATATAATTTAGTTTTTCTCATAAAATGTTAAACGTGTAACTGTAATTTAGTGGTTAAAATTTCTTGTTATGACTGTTTTAACATTTACACTTCAGTCCTTTCAATTTAAATTTTCTTATTCTGCTCTTCGCGAGAATAAGGATTGCATTGAATTGAATGCATTCTCATTTTTTGGTCTACTGAAATAAATTGGATCTCCTAACCACTTCAACTGTAAATTGAAAAAGTAGACGGTCAAAACTACATATGGTGGGGCACGATGGAGAGTTACCTAAAGTTGCTATGTTAAAAATCATTGTATTACAATAATTGGGAATGAGAGTTGCAAATTTGCAGTTGGATTGAGTGCATTCTCTCATTTCCTTTACAGAAATAAACTGAATCTTCTGTTTACTTGATCTGTACATGTCAGCAGTAATTAGCCTGCAAACTTAACCTCTTTTATGGGGTGTATAAATCTACTATTACTTTTAACTTTTAAGAGATAAAGATAGAATATAAATAAAGTATTTTTTAATAAATAAGAATAAAATACAAATAAAGTTAATTTTACTGATACATATATATATAAATAAAAAAAACAGAGTTCAAATGTTTCATATATTTCATGTCTTATTGTGCCTCACATTGTATCTTGTTTTCAAAGTTCGACCTGTCGATTCAAACCGCTATACATGATTTCCATATTAAAATTTGTTTGGAGGCCAAATTTTATATTTTTTTGAAAATGTTTTATATGTTTTAAGATAGAGACATAATCATTTTTCTAAACCATCTAAAAACACTGATTTTGTACATATTTAAAAAAAAATAGTAAAAAAATTCAAAACATATAACTTTGATCTCCAAGCATATTTTAATATGGATATCATGTTGAGCGGTTCGGATCGACAGTTTGAACTTTGAAAGTATATAATATGAGGCATTTGAACCATCACATCTGTCTGATTCAAACTGATTTTGTTGATAATTATAATTGAGAATATTTATTCAATTTTGCTATTGGGGTCATGTAGAGATATAAATTTATGTCGTATATCACTGTGACGTAGCTAGTTATGTCGTGATTTGGATCACGTGTCATGTCATAATGTGATCAAGTAAAATTTTCATATGTCATGTTGTGTGAATAATGGTTATGGCATGTTAGTACGTCATGTCATGACCAAACATGATATGGCTAATTACATTATAATGTCACATTTTGTCACATTTAGTTGCATTTATTTTTTCAAATTTTAAGTTTGTTAAGGAGAAAAGGCCAACAAAATATAAAAAATAAATTAAAATTGCAAAAAATATGTAAACTAAAGAAATAATTAGTCTCGTAAAAAAATATGTGTAAAAAAAAATAATGTTTGGTATTTGAATTATAGTTTGGGATAAACAATTATAACATAAAATTTATATTGTTTTGGTCGAGTGTCATATCGTGATCTGATCAGTTCATATCATTTTTTTTTTCATTTTTTCAATGCACGAGAATAAAAAATAACATGCTAACATTTGAGTCATGTTTTGCCGTGATATGTCAGAGTCGTGAGTAAAGTATAGGGCGATCGGATTATTGAGAGTATATATATATAGTTGTTTTCTGATATAATTGATACACGATTTATCCAATACTGGTCAAAATTTCGGATACAAAAGCAACACAGGCATCAATAATAGGTGCAGATGTTAATCCAATCTAAATATGTGACAAGTCACACGGATTCTCAAATAAGGTAGTTACGTAGTTGTTCAGAACAGTACTAGGGAATGTTCTGTAGGCGACAAATTGAGAACAGTAATTTGAATTCTAAAAGGATGATCACTAAAAACAACACATATATATACATGTTTATATAAAAGGAAATTATATCTATATATGTCGTTGTCATGATGATAGCTGCATGTTTATACTAGGAAGGATTACTTTTGGGGCATTTTTCATGCCTAAATGGACTGTAGGATCGAGAAGGAGACTAAGAGTGTAGGACTCTCCTAACCAAACTCAAAACTTTCTTCTTTAGTTCAAACTTCTATAAATGGTCCCAGCTTTTTCTTTTTTTTTTCTTAAAGAGTGAGACTAAAGTAATATATATATTCTGGATCAATCCATACTATGAATCAGTGTTGTAAATAACAGTATGTGTTTGTCGGACGGAAGTGGTACCGTCAAGCAATTAACCGGTATGCGGCCGATTAATCAGAATTTGCGAATAATTTTACGTTTTTGTTAAATTTATGTACATATACTCATAATTTATTAAAATTGATTAATAAATCATTAAACTTATCAAATAAACTTATTAATTTGTTAATTAATAAAGTTTCAAAAAACTGTCATTTAGAAAAGGTCAAAATAAAACAAGATAAAGTATAGTACATAGAACGAATAAATGCAGAATAAATAAATAATAAAAATGACTGACTAATTAGCCGTATAAACAGAAAACGGATGATTAATTGGGTCGTTAAATGGAAAATTGATGATTAATAGAACAAATTAGCCGATTTGACGTTCTACACCCTTTGTTCGCACATCGCCACTGACTAAACGGTCGATTAGTCGACCGACTTGACCTTTTTTACAACACTGCTATGAATCCATATTTCTATTTTCAATGTTCAAACAATCAATCTGAACCGTTAGACATGTATCCATATGAAAATGTACTTGAAAACTACATTTTACATTAATTATAATTTTTGCTATTTTTTAAATAGGCAGAAAATTGTCCTAAAACATTTGGACCATCCTAAAACAGTGATTTTCTATCTATTTTAAAAATAAGTAAACAAATTAAAAGAATGTATTTAATCTGCAAGTACATTTTTAAATGGAGGTCACGTTTAACTGATCACTTTCATAAAATATATATTTCTAACATAAGTCAATCCGTAATATGCATATTAAAGTAATCTCATTTTTTTTAAAATTGAGAAATGGGATGATGCATTTAGTTTTTAACTTTAGACCGATCGGTCTTAACTAGGGGTGTCAACGGGTACGGTAAGAGTCGGGTGGAAGCATTTTCATACCCATACCCGTTATAAATTATCCTTACCCATATCTTACTCTTACCCTCTACAAATTACCTTACACGTACCCTACACTTGTCCATTATGGTTATCGGATTACGAAACGGTAGCGGGTAAATAACGGGTAATATTATTATAATAAAAATATATTATTTACTAAATAATAAATTAAAACACATTCATTTCACAAATATATATACGTGTTTAAAAGGTCTAAACTTTATTGAGATTTGCTAAAATTTATTTACATGTTTTAATAGTTAATTAAGCGTAACACAACTATCAAAAATAGTTAATTAATAGTCATTACTCATTAATATATATAATATACGTATAAATTTTTTATAATTACCGATCGGGTAACGGGTACGGAATAGGCTTTACCCGTACCCTTACCCGTTTAGATAACGAAAAAAATATTTACCCGTACCCGTACCCGATAAGTTTACGAAAAAAACTTACCCATACCCGTTTTATCGGATACGGCACAGATCGGGTAAACAGATAAAAGAGTGTCATTGACACCTCTAGTCTTAACTGAATTAAAAAGCCATTTAGTAGAAAAACAATAGGTATGAATTGAATCTGACACTTAAAAAAATTAACAATTTCAAAACAATCCACAAAGATATATAATATTAAGAGTAGAACTAGGGTGTTCCTAAATTCATCAAGTCTTTTTGTGAACTCAACTCTAAAATCTATTGGATTGGCTTCAAATGACAAATTAAAACCGTTAAAATTCTTCTACCTTACGTGTGATGCATCTACATACGAAAATTTTAAAATTTGAAATTAATTTTGTATAGAGTCAAGTGGTCAAAAAATGTTAAAAAATTGAATGCATTAAAATTAATTTATAAACCTTCTAATTTTGACTGCTTGACTTTATACTAAATTAATTCGAAAGTTTAAAATTTTTGTATGTAGACGCATCACTTGTAAGCAGAGGCAGATTGACATACATCAAATGAGGGTCAATTGACCCCATTCAATTTCAAAAACTAATAATTATATATAGTTTTATTGTATAGTTTATAAATATTATGAGTATCTTAAAAATGACCCCCATAAATTTGTGAAAATTTTATATGATTGATCTCCATTCATGTTTAAGAGGAAAGTAGAATATTGTATAATGTGTACAACTTGAGAACTTATAGCATTTTATATATTTTTTTTTTCAAAAGTTGAGAACCTCATCATTCTTCATATGTCTCTCTCTCATTCAACATTCAACTCTCACAAAAAAATCTGTCTCCAAGCTCATTATTAAAAAAAAATTATATGTTTTTGACTCCATTACTCAAAATCCGGTCTCCGCCTCTGCTCGTAAGGTAGATGGATTTCAACGGTTTGGATTCGTCGTTTGAAGTCAATCAAATAGATTTTAGAGTTGATTTCATTATAGGAATTTGTAATGTTCACATCTATAAATTATGAGCATCTTACCGCAGATAAATGTCGATTCAAATATTTCAAATTCAGTAATACAAATATATACCGAGTTATATTCAACCTGAACTATAACAAATCAATTAAAATATTTTAAATATAAAGATAACATTCAAACAAATTAACCTAGCCAAATAAAGTGAAAACACAAGTCAACCACAAATTAAATTTCATTTTTGAGATAATTATTTTTTTTAGGAAAAATTGCCAATTTAAATTAACACTCATATTTTCCTCAGATAATAAAATAAATAAACACTCATACGGCGCAGGACTGGAAAATTCAAACATGGTGTCCCTTGTGAAAATAGTTGATGAAAGCAATAATTAGCAACAGCAGCACTTGATTGAGGCCTTGAAAACAACAAGAAAAAAGAAAATAACGAGATAAATAAGAAATGAACCACGCGGAGCATGAGCTGGGCGCACAAGAAAATTGAGGTTGGTATGGCCCGAGATCAAGAAAAATCCGCGTCGGCTAGCCAACCAGTTAAATAATATCAATGTCTATTGTCTGTATATCATTATATCTCTTCAACGACAATCTATTTTCAGTTGAACTCGCCAATATGCTATACTGTTTTCCATCGAGCATTCACAACACGTGAATAAAAAATTAAGGAAATTGACCGGCTACTCTAGAATGTAGCGTAGAATTTTACTAAAATTGATTGTTCAAGAGTAGGGTTTGTAATCGTGTAGATCCGAGCCAGTTCGTTTGTATTGTGAACCGTATATATATAGATCAAATATTTTTGTCAATTTTATACTATGAGCCGTGCATAAGTCATGAGCCGGAGAATAATTTCATTTTCTTTTGCAATGAGTTTTATTCTCTTATGATAAGTACAAATAATAATAGTGATTTCATCTTCTTTTGCAATGAGTTTTATTCTCTTATGATAAGTACAAATAATAAAAGTGAATGTGTAGGAAAATAACTTTTTCTTCTTACAGCGATATGTAAAAACTAAAAAATGAGCCAGATCAAAATCAATCAAGCTAATTATGAGATTTTTTTTTTAACTGATTTCGAATAAATCACAATTTTTTTTTCTTGTGAACCTGTTTAGGAGAATTAGACTCATAATTTAGTGGGTTTTTTTGGTATTGTAGAGGTGTAGATAGCAGAGAGAAGGCATAATTCAGTTCATTGGCGGTGCGTATTGACCAAATAGTATATACTATTAGAAGGGAGAGGAGCGAGAGAGTTGACATTCTCTGTGCAAATTATGAAACTAATTTAAGTTCTGAGAATATGAAATTATGAATGCCTCAGGTAACTGCAGTGACAGCACGCCTAACCCTGTTTCTCTGTGTTCTTTGGTTTTACTCATAGTATTAATTGGTTTGGGGTTATTGGTACTAATTGTTATTGCTTCTAAGCCTGTTTTTATTTAAATACCGAATCTAATTGTACTGGTATTAATTATCAGAGCAAATGAACGACAGATAAGACGAAGATTAGTGCTTTTAACCTCCAGATATGTACCTGTACATATTTAAAGTATAATGAACAATTTGGTTTATCTTTGTTTATAATTCTTTTGTTTGAAGTATTTAAGCAAGAAAATCTTAATCAAATTCAATTAATTAAACAAACAGAAAGCAGACAAGAAAGATTTCAATAAAGAAGAGAAAAGTGTGGAAAGAGGACCCCATTCAATAACAATGTAAAACCTTCAAGAAAAACAAAAAACACAAAAAGGTTTAGCATCTCCAGCAAGGCAACTCATACCTAATCAGAATTTAATTTGATTGATCCTATTTTATTTTTATTTAGGGCTCTTTATGGACGCTCTAAATGACTAAATGTCCTTTTGCCATTTTTTTTTAATTGTTCTCTAGGCCCTCACTCTATCTATAATTGATTCTGTAGATCTTTTAATTATATACTATATATAGCCGAATTATCTGGTTGTACTACTGTACTTTTTTATTTTGAAAAGTATATATTTTATAAGAGAAAGCTATTTGAGTAAATAAATTCGGAGAAATTATTCTTGTACTGCATGTACTGTACAGTTCTAATATGCATTCAAAAGTGTTTATACTTTATACTTATAATTAAATTTGTCTATATCTATTATGCAAAGTGTTTCTTCTTTTTATTATTATTATGAATAATTAACAATGTTCAAGTTAAATACTTTATCAAACAAGTAAAAATATAACTCTATGAAGTTATTATTCCTATTAATGTATTGTAGAAATATTTTTACCATCAAGTATAAATACTACTTGAAATAAAATCAACTCATATGAAACATTCCAAATAAGAGCGCATATAAAAGGTGTTATTATCACTGAAAAATATACTGTGCAAGGATACTGTGTAAGGAAATATATAAGAGTGTATATTTCCTGATGTCATATTATATTGCCTGTTTCCTGATGTCAGAATACTTTTTTGATTTTGGCATTTGTTGTCGGTAACGTTAAATTGGATATGAAAAATAGAGGCCCATGAAATTCATTATAGTTTCAATTTGATAAATATGGAAAATATTGAGTCATCTCTCAAATTGAAAAATAAACCATTAAAATTCATTAAAAAGTCCAATTGAAATAAAATTAATTAGAAAGATTATTAGTCATCTCTCATTCAAAAAAGTTAAGATTATGTCAAACAACGATTAAAAGATAATTTTCTTAATTAATGATTCGTAATATTTTTATTACAATTAATTATTTACATGACAATTTGTCCAACTCTAGAGCTCACAGGTTTTGCGTGGACCATTAGATTAGGAATTTATGTTTAAAATGTACGTATCATTTTTTTATTTACCCTGTATGGCTGTATCTCACTGCGCCACGTACATCAAGAGTAGATTAGGAGAACAAGATACATTATTTTACCTTATCAATTTCCGGTTGTTGATCATTCAAAATATTCACCCATGCTAGTCACCACACAATGATTAACCCTCTTCATTAAATTTAAACCAAATATGTTTTTACCATGCATGATCAATTGCGCCGACACAATAATTGCTCCCATCATTGTGATATCATCAAAAAAAACAAATTAACCCGAAATTCATTATTCCTATTACAACAAACTTGATTATTAAATTCAACATTCACAACATCCTCTCTTTTTTTTTTATTCACACCCCTTAAATACAAGAAAAACATTTCTTTAAAATAATGAAAAAGCCATGCAATCCCCTGCTTTTAAATTCCTACCGACTCCTTCTAAGAAGAGCACAGCACCAACTAGAGTCACCACACCTCTGTCTCTATCCCTTCTCTCTCTCTCTTTCTCTGTCTCTTTCTCTCTTTCTCAATTCCAAGTCTCAACAACCTAATTGAACAAATTAACTAACATTGGCATGGGAATGGGGTGCAAGGGTTGTGAGAAACCAAAGGTGAGCTATAGGAAAGGTTTATGGTCACCTGAGGAGGATGAACGGCTAAGAGACTACATTATTCGCCATGGCCATGGATGCTGGAGTGCAGTTCCAATTAAGGCTGGTGAGCTACATGTGTATTTGTCACTTCTTCCTAGTAATTGTATTTGCATGTATCTCATGTTTATTTGTTTATATCAAGTTAATTGTACCACAATTGCACAAAATTCAATAGCTAGTAGCCTGATCCTGTTAATTTCTTCAAAATCTACCTGCATTAATCGAAATTAGATTTGCAGTGAGCTCAATTGTTGCTTAATTATTTTCCATTGGTGAAATGCAATTATGCAACTGTACAAGTACTTCCAATGCAACTATACAAGTATTTTCATGACTTAATTATTATACATTATATGAGAACTAGTGAGTTCTTCATTAAGTGTTGAAATTTTTTAATTCGGTAGCTAAACAATAGCCTTTAATTTCGTAGGATTGCAACGTAACGGGAAGAGCTGTAGATTGAGATGGATCAATTATCTGAGGCCAGGTCTCAAGCATGGCATGTTTACTAGAGAAGAGGAAGAAAAGATAATGAGCCTTCATTTAATGCTCGGAAACAAGTAAGTGCATTTCTAATATCTTCGTCAATGCATGATAATTAATTATCATTTTTCCTGAATTTCTTAATTATTATGTGTGAAAGCTTAGATGACATCTGAATGATAATGGCTCCTGTACAGTTACTTTTCTAAATATTTGCGACTTAATTAATTTTCTTGACATCTAGTTGCCCAAATGGGCACTTTCACTTTTTCAGTAATATAAAGAATGAACCTTCTTGAAAAATATTGTGCATCAGTAGAAAGTCTAGTTGGTGATGTTACATATTAGAGACTTTTATTGAGTATATGAAAATGACATCAAGGCTTTAATTAATAAACCTAAATGCAAAGCTATTTGTTCAGACTGTATATTACATTTTAGGTATTAATCGTAGAAAGTAGGGAAACCATGATATATTCATACCAATATGCTCAAAGAAAAGACAAAATAATTAAAGTAGAAAGAAGAGATATTACAACTTTTGAATTCTGTAGTTGCTTCCACTACCAAGAAATTTCTTATTCTAATCATCTAGAGGCTTGCAACATATCTTTTTCCTTTCAAGGACAAACCTATACCTGTTATTTACTACCATTTATTATATAAATTAACCAATTCAACGCATGATAGACTTGGCTCTTTCCTCGTAAAATATTACTCACCAACAGGATATATATATATATATATATACAAGAGAAGGAACAGACCCTATCTAAGGTCAAGTGACCACATTAAATATCCTCATTACCAAAAACTATTCAACTAAGCACATGTGATGGCTATCCCATTGGCTCCCTCTTGCATTATTTTAATTTCCTCCTTGCTCAATTTAATTTCTAGCAATTATTCTGATTAGCTAAAAATAACTTTAACCAAATTATTGGTGATACATATATCCCCAACTTGATAAGGTACTTTTGTTTGCATGTTTTGTACATTAAACTCAATCAACAACAACTCATGAGACAAAATTTGTAATGTACATAGGTGGTCACAAATAGCAAGGCATCTGCCAGGAAGAACAGACAATGAGGTGAAAAATCACTGGAACTCTTATCTCAAAAAAAGAGTGCAAAAATCTGAAGGATCAAACTCCAGCAACTCATCAGTAAAATCCACAATCTCTAACAATGCCACTAGCCCAAATTCGCTAGACTGCGCCGATGAAACAAATTGCATCCAAACAACAAAAATTGAAATTGCTGAACCTGAATTGACTTCTCCTGTCTCAAGCCTCACCATGGCACAGACAGCCCAGAGTGCGCAAGTTCAGCTGCAAATGCCTAAGATTATGTTTGCCGATTGGTTCGAATCAGACTATATTAATACCAAAGAGATAAGTTCACCATTTGATACCAGTGGAAAGAGTGAGGTGTTTAGCAGTGTTTCTGTTCAGCCTGACAGATCGTGCACCGGAGATTTTGTTCCAGGGTTTTCTTATACTGGCATTTACGGCGATTTCGAACTGCAGTTAGATAATGCAAGTGACAATGAAGCAGCTGGGTTATATGATTTGTTTCCTCCTATGGGTGAGTTCTTTAGCGGCCTCGGAGCTAGTTCTGATCAAATGATAGACTAGTTTAATTTGTTGCTTCAATGTTAGCTACTTTTTTTATTATTATTATTGGTTATATGATAGAGTTGTAAATTAATTAATTATCCCTATAATTTGTTCCTCAATAAATTGTCAATGCCGACTCATGGCATAATCTATAAAAAGTTTACCTTTCATGTTCATCTCCAATTAAGCTCCACTATTGTTGGTTATATTAATTTTTGTTCTCTTAGTTAATTTGCTTATTTATCATAAACATCCATTCCTCATGAAATTCTACATGCAAATGGGTACACATTTACCAAATGAGCTGTCATTTTCAGTTTATTATACAAACAATTATTGTGATTGGTACTTTGGCTTCCTCTCAACGAAACAATACAATAAGAGGTAGAATAAAATTTTAAAACATAACTTTAAGTTTGGGTTTGAATAAGAAATTATATAGGGGCCTACAATGTACCTGCCCTTGGAATGTAGTGCAGCATTAAAAAAAAACGAGGGACCGACAGAAAGGAATATTGCATAAGGTTCGTGCATGGAAAGGTACTGTTCTTGAAAGGGTCAAATTAGGACAGCTTCCATTTCACCGTCAAAATGCTGTTGGTGATGTATTTGTGTGATTCCTCTTGCTACAAGTACGCTATTTTCATTGCCCACGTGTAAACTAAATGTACGCATGCAGGGTATTAACGTGGCCAATTTTAACTTATCACAAAATAAGAATTAATGTAGAGTGATCAACAACTAAACATTTTTCTTACTCATGTAACGTAGGCCATTTGCTGCTTAAATTTAAGGCAGTATAAATTGCTTCATCTTATTTCATATTTTACACTCCGTTTAGCAGCTTATGTCGTGGAGGTACGTGTCAATGGCACTCTTTTATTCATTTACTCAATCTGTACTATATTCTACAAGATGGATACATACGGATAAAACTTTTTGAGTGAGGCTATGGTGCTATGCATAGCACGGATGGCTAGTGTACTACGGCTCAATATGGTACTTTTAAAATCCTAACGGTCGATCCGACCGTTCAATGTGATAACCATATGAATATGTACTTGCAAACTAAATTTTATATTTTTTCGAATTTTTTTACTATTTTTTCAGATAGATAGAATTTTGATGGTCCAGAATTTTCAAAAAACACTGATTTTTCTACCTATCTGAAAAAATAGTAAAAAAATTCGAAAAAATATAAAATTTAGTTTGCAAGTACATATACATATGGATATCACATTGAACGGTCGGATCGACCGTTAGGATTTTAAAAAGTACCATATTGAGCCGTAGTACACTAGCCATTGGTGCTATGCATAGCACCATAGCCTCACTCAAACTTTTTTCTTTAACTTATTGGGTACAAGTAAGATAAAGTTAACTTTCACTTAGCATAATGGATAAGTGTACAAGTAAAAGACCATTTTTTACCGTTACCCTATAAGATAATTATTATAAAGAAAATTACAAGAATATAATTATACCGAGATGATATATGATATGTTAAAGTTATGTATTGTATCAAATTTTTATTATATAAATTAGTTGTATTCATTATTCATTTTTTTTCTTTCTTTTTCTTACTTTGAAAATATTTTACCAAAAGCACAAATCGGCATATGTCAATAGCACCTTTTTATATGTTTATCTGACTCGTGCCATATTCCAAAAGACGGATAAAGGATAAGATTTTTTCATTATCTTATCTGGTACAGGTACAAGTAAGATTTTATTTGTATCGTAGCCGTTGGCACCCCTAGCCTAAATAGGTGATTTAATTTACACTGTCTTTGCTCCATATCTTACTCATGGTCTTATTTTACTCTCCATTTAATAGCTTCAATGTGGAGTAAGTCATTCATTTCATCTCTTATTCCACAACCAAACATAACTGTAGTAAACAAATTAACAAGCCTCACCGACTCACCATCCATTTACTTGATCAAATATTTCAAACCTACCTTTTATTATAAATGATAAGAAAAAGGTTTATAAATTCCTCACTGTAGCTTAGCACTTAAACAATTAGTTAATTTTTTTTAACTTGATGAATAATCAGTAATCAAATTAAGTATTTGTACAAACAAAATGTTGAAGAATCATCATTTAGTGAAATATTGCTTTTTATGGGCTACCCGTTTGCCAAATGCTATCCTCGGATGCCAGATAAATGCTTATCGCAATTCTCAACACAAACGTATATAATGGAATTACCAAAAAAAGAAAAAAAGAAAAGAAAAAAAGACGGGTCTTATGCGGTGCCTGATCAATAAAAAAAGGCTTTGTTATTTTGGGCCAGCTCAACCCAAACAGATCTTCTTTTGTTTTGTCTAACTCGTTACTTTTTGTATTGCCTGTTTATAACGTGCGAATGACCTGAAAATTCTGATCCACGTTAATCATTGTAAAAAAAAATAAAGCCAAGAGTTGTTGGGTACAAAAGCAGCCTTGCCATCTTAATTTTTCTTTGTTTTAACCATTGATTTTAGCAATTTACAAAAAGAAAAAAAATTGCATTTAGGACCTTGAACATAAAAATAGGAGGTGAACCTTATTTCGTAGTGACTAGTGATAGAGTTTATAAGGAGGGAAGATGAGCTAGGGGTCCAATAGACATTATAAGTTGTGCTACACAAGAGAAGTGAGAGATAAAAAAGGAGGTGAATTCAGAATTGATCGGTAGAAGAGGAAAGAGAGAATCTTATACTCCAATTTAAGAACACAAGAATTATAAGTTTACATAGGAAAGATAGAATCTTAGAGCATCTACATTCCTAGTACTATGAGAGTTTCTAATCTGATGTGGCAGTTTCTAATTCAGTTTCAGAAATGTGGGAAAGTTTCTTATTTAGAAATTATGCATGAAAGTTTCTTATTAAGAAACTGTTTATAAACTCTACGTTGGTCAAATAATTGGCTCAAATTATTTCTCCTTATTAATTTATTGCTGACGTGGCTTAATAGAAACGCTAAAATTAATTTCAGAGATGTGAGAGTTAAAAACTTTAGTGACATCAATTTCTAAAAAGTGGTTAACAGTTATTTAGAAACTCATTTGAATTGCTGGGATGTAGATGCTCTTATACTCCAATTTAAGAATACAAAAATTATAAGTTTACATATAGTGCATTTCTTCTCTCCCCTCCCTCTTTTCCTTTTTATCCTCTTTAAGTTTTTATTTTTTTATAGTTAAGAGTTTCCTCAAAAAAAAAAGTTTTATAGTTAGAGGTAAATAAAAGAGCTTAGACAGATTTGGTCATTCCTTACCTTTCTCTTTTTTTTCTCATCTATATATCCTCATAAGAAGCTCGACAATGAGAAGGAGATTGCATTTCTTACTCTTCAAATAGAGGGGAAATAAATTTTGAAAAAAAAAAAGTATAGAAAAATTCCCTCCGTTCACCGTCTTTATCTTCTTCAATTCTTATAAGTTTTTACTTTGAGCAAGATAAATATTTTCCTTTCTCCTTTCTCTCTTTTATTCTTTTATTCTTTTCAATCGCCCGACTAAATTCCGTTAAAATCAGAGAGGCTTGGAATTGTTGGATCTGAATTTGATGAACAAAGCCTTGTTAAATGGTGAGTAAACTTTAATGATTCAACTGTGAGTGGTACCCGGAAATCCATTATAATTTTAAAATACAATACCTCAGGCATTTATGTGGAAGGCTTTCACCTTTATAGCAGGACATAGTTAAAGATAAAGAGGTTATTGATTTAGGTCACATAGTTGTGCTCTAATATGTATTTACCATAACCTTTATCTGATAACATCCAAACCATATGTCCTATTAGCCTATGTATATATAAATAATGTTTTTCATCTACATCCTGTAGTAAAAAAACAGGTCTAATGTGGACTCAGCTATTAGCACAATTCAAAGATTTTACTCTCAATTATGCTGAAAAAAAAATGATTAGTTGGAGATTGACTTCTTCTGGTAAATTTACAGTTAAGTCCTATTATTGGTTAGAATTCGGAGGAATTCCAAATAAAGATTATGATACTATTTGAAATTTTAGAGTTCCTCTTAAAGTAAAGATTTTTTGTGGCTTGTAAAAAAAAAAATAATACTCACTAAATAAAATAATTTAAAGAGAGGTTGGAATGGTAATTAGCAGGGGTAGAGCCAGACTTTCAGACTATGGGGGTCAAACGTGAATAGGGATTAAGCATATAAAAATTTTCTACTTACGAATGTGATCAATTTCACACAATCCGTAATATTTTTCTTTAAACTATATTAAAAATAAGGTATAAATATCAAGGTTCTAAATAGCGTTTATAGCGTCGTAGCGGGAAGGCTAAAAAAAAAGCTATAGCGAATAGCGTCGCTATAGCGGAAGATATTCCAAATAGCGTTTTTTTTTTACATTTCGTATATTCAATATTTGTACTAAATATCAACATTATCTAAAGTCTCATAGAATAATAAATAACACCAAAATAATTAAGAAAATATAATATTCATATTGAACCCATACAAAGTCCAAATTACAGTTCAAAATATCCATAGTAATATCATAAACTATCAATTTTTCCTATTAAAAATATCTTAAGCATCATGATTGATGACATAATCTATTTTTTTTTCTATTCAAATTTTAATTTCGGTTTGGACTTTTGTCTATTCAAATTTCAATTTATATTCACAATTTCAAATTGATTTATCTATAACAAGTAGCAACAAATTCAATTTCAGTTTGAGATTTTTTTTATCTTTATTTAAAATCCATATAAATTGCCTTAAAAAAAATCATATTGTATAGCGCAAATAGCGGACCGCTATAGCGGCCGTAGCGCAAATAGCGCATTTTGATGTCATAGCGTAGCGTTTGGGGTCCAAAAACGCTATAGCGGCGCTATTTAGAACCCTAATAAATATAAAAAATTGAAAATAAATGGAGTCAATTCACTCTCATTCAATTAAGGTAGATTCGCCTCTCGTAATCACGATGAGTCTATATATTAATCGCTTATTTACCGCTTGTTATACTGCATTTACATTATATAATTGGATAGCTAGCCATAGTGAATTTACATTCAATTTTGATCAAAATGAGGAATTATGGTATATTGACGCTCAAATCCTTCTCAAAGACAGGCGTTTAAATAAATGCTGCTCCAAAATCATTTAGGAAATCTAGGTGCATAGATCACCTCACTTGAATCATTTTGGTGCAAAAGTATACCGAAATTTTTAAATATAGCACAGCCAAAAAAAAAATAAACCAAAACGGCACCGTTTGGTGACAATTTTAAATTTAGCACGGCCGCAGATCAGCTGAGCGGCCCCCTTTCCTGGGGACCGCATATCAGCTGAGCGGCCCCTGGAGAGGGGCCGCATATCCGCTGAGCGGCCCCAGGGGACCGCATATCCGCTGAGCGGCCCCCTGGAGGCCTATATAAGGGGGCCGCTGGTTTCAGTTTTTTTATCGATTCAAGCATTCCAAATCCCTTCGTACTCGGGTAAGTTTTCTCTTCTTCTATTCTTGTTTAATTTTTTAGTTTAGGGTAGTAATTAGGTGTAGGGTTTAGGTTTAGGAGTAGGGTTTAGGAGTAGGGTTTAGGATTAGGGTTTAGGATTAGGGTGTAGAATTAGAATTGATAATTAGGATTTAATTTAGAGTTAATAATTAGAATTGTTCCAAATTTTAATTGTCCACCAATAAAATTAAAATAGACTTGTACCAAAAATGAAGTAGGTATATTTAACCAAAATTAATTGTTTTAGCACCAATACTTAAATAGATTTGTATCAAAAATTAAATAGGTATATTTTACCAAAATCAATTGTGTTAGCACCAATACTAATTAGATTTGTACCAAAAATTAAATAGGTATATTAAATAGCCAAAATCAATTGTTTTAGCACCAATACTTAACTAGATTTGTACCAAAAATTAAATAGCCAAAATCAATTGTTTTAGCACCAATACTTAACTAGATTTGTACCAAAAATTAAATAGCCAAAATCAATTGTTTTAGCACCAATACTTAACTAGATTTGTACCAAAAATTAAATACAGCATGGCATCTGGTAGAGATATACCGTCTTCCAGTATGGGTGTGCCATCTTCCAGTAGAGGTACACACCATGCCCATCCACCCACTCCGTATCAGATGTCCCAGCACATCGAGAGTGCTCTATCACAGACAGATATTCCGGGTATCCGGAGTCGCATTGACAGGGTCAGCGACTTCCTGTGGTACCCGAATTCAGAGCACCGGATTCTAGAGGCTGCCACCGGGGTAAGTTATAAATTAGTCATATTTATAAAAATACAATAAAACATAATCTTTTTTTTATGAATGAACTTGATCTGATTTCTTACATAAATGCAGGGGTTGGATGCGGTTACGGTTCGTCACAACCGCATGTGGCTACCGTATCAGCCGGCGTACGGGGGGACATTACGCTCGATGGGATTATTCCAGCTATCACAGATGCGGGAGGAGAACCATGACGAGGGGTTATCTTCCGGCCTCATCGAGCGATGGCGTCCCGAGACGCACACCTTTCATCTCCCCCATGCTGAGATGACTGTCACCCTACAGGACGTCAGCTGTCTGTGGGGTATGACTATTACCGGGGAGCCGGTGACGGGTGTCGAGTATGGGGACTTCCGTCCGTTGTGCGAGGAGTTGCTGGGTATCCCGCACGACCAGCTACAGAAAGAGAAGAAGAAAGGTGAGAGGTTTGCGATCTCGCCCAGTACCATCAGCTTGATGAAGTTGAGGACCAGATTCAAGGACTATCCGGATCATCCAGATCAGGTATGTAAATTGTACCTTATTTAATTCAAATAATATCAGATTTACTTGTAAACAATGTTCTAATTTATATAAATAATAGGTGGTTGTTGACCGACACATCCGCGCGTATATTCTTGAGATGATCACCTGTCGGTTGTTTCCGGATTCACACGGAGATCAGGTTCGGCTGTGCTATCTTCCGTTTCTGCGCGACCTGCCCACTGCGGGCAGGTTCAACTGGGGTGCGGCTACGCTGGCATGCTTATACAGGTAAGAAAATTATTCTTATCATATTTAAAATTTTCAAATATTGTAGAGTATAGGCAACTCTGACTTTGTGTATTGTTAAGGGGTCTTAACAATGCCTGCCTTAAGAAGAACAAGACCTTTGTTGGACCATGCATGTTACTACAGCATTGGTCCTACGCACATCTGATCGTAGGCCGCCCAGTCATAGCCAGACCGACTGATGTGCCGGACTGGGGCCAGCCCGAGCCAGACCAGTGCCCTGCATACGGCGCCAGATACTGTTACAAGAAGGTTTGGGTTGGAGCCGGACATGGCGCGACACTTGGGATCACATTCTGGAGACAGGAGATCGAGCATCTGAGAGATGATCCCGAGTATGTCACCTGGGAGCCCTACAGAGAATATGTGAGTCTACTTTTATTATAATTTTGAATTTGAAAAAACTTATATCAATTCATACTTTACTTGAATTGATATATGGTATGAAATATGTGCTTTCAGGTCGAGGTCGATGGGGGACATCGGGCTTACATCGAGATATTGCCTGAGCGATGTCGGCAGCAGGAGAGATTCTGGCGTGCAGAGGTGCCGCTCATATGCTTTCAGGTACCGTTATTTAATTTAATTTTTATATTTCTGTACATTAAAAACTTAATTAAATATCTGACATACTGAACATTTTGAAATATGTAGATCGTCGAGCATCACTACCCTGGTCGGGTCCTGAGGCAGTTCGGCATGCGTCAGCTAGCTCCACCCCCGGCACCGATCAGCGAGGAGGTGTGGCGACAGCTCCATCGGGCCAGGGACACCACAGCTGGCAAGAACTGGGGGACATGTCTTTCTGATTACGTGTTCGAGGCAGCATCTACTGACCCCCCATTGGCCCAGCCGGACCGTCACATGGATGTCGCGCCAGTGTAAGCAATTTTTTCTCAAATTCGAAACCTTCACTGTAATTTGAAATATGTACATATCTAACGTTTTTTTGTAATTTGTACAGACCTTATAGAGATTGGTACCAGGATCACGGCGCGTACACTATATATCTGGAGGGGTGTATCGCCGACAACCCCTTAGAGCGAGTACCGAAGCCGAGGGATCGGAGAGGACGGGTCCACGGTCTTATCCCTGCTGGCGCACCGTTCGCAGCCACGGTATGTTTAATTTTAAATTTAAAGTTAAAAACTAACAATATTTAAATTTGTACAACTTTTTCATATATTTTTTTCTTTGCAGGCACTATATCTGGTCAAGAGTTGCGTGATAGGGGCTACGATGGCCGTGACCACGGGTTGGAAGAGGCTCGGGAAGGTCCTCCTCAAGCACAGCGTACCGGCAGTGTGCCAGTGTGGGTACAGGGCGCGTCTCGACTCTCTACTGAGATGCGCTGGCTTGGGCGGAGTTGATGCGGTAGACGACATATCCGACGAGCCCGAGCCTGATGTTTACGTCCCGTACACTGGCGATGAGCCCATGTTTAGACCTGTACATGAGGCTGAGACTGTTGGTCAGGTGTTTGACCGAGCTGCCGAGTTGATGCGCGACTTCGGGCGTATGGGCATGGGATCTCAGGCTGATACGGCTGCCCAGGTATAATTTGTAATTAAAATATAAAACAATTGTTTTTTTTTTCCAAATTTCTCGATTAACTAACTTGTAAATTACTGCAGCAGGGTGAGGAGGGGGAGCGCATTCCGGATTACCAGATCTCAGCAGATGGACTGTATTCTCCGGGTTACAGTCCGACACAGACGGATCCTCCTGCCTATCAGCCAGGGTATGTTCAGACAGAGCCCTTCCCGGAGTTTCCGGGACAGTCCTCACATCATGCCACCCTCGATGACCCCATTGCCAGACAGGCGTATTTATTCACGCATCCTGAGTCTGCACAGACTACTGTTTTTGGTCCTGGAGTACAGCAGACATCCGAGATTGAGGAGGTTCGTGATGAGCCGGTCCAGTCTGCAGATGTCCAGGCGGCGGACTCCACAGACACTACAGACTCAGGAGATACAGACGAGACGCCACTCTCCAGGCGGGGTCGAGGGTTCAGAAAGAAGAAGCAGAGACAGATGTATGATTTGTAGACTATGTCAGGCACTGGACTTATTTGTTATATTATGCCTCTTATTTTTTTTGTTATTTTGTTATTTATTTTGGTTATTTATTTATTTTGTTCATTACATCACTATCTCCTCGTAAAAAAAAAAAAATTAGAACCACACGACATATATAAAATATTTCAAACGAACCACGTTTCTAAAATAACTTGCGACAAAAAAGATAAATTAAAACAACATTGCAATAATTAAAACACAAATACATTTATTTTTATAACACAATAACTAAAACACAAATACATATTTCGTAATTAAAAAGATAAATTAAAACAACATTACAATAATTAAAACACAAATACATTTATTTTCATAACACAATAACTAAAACACAAATACATATTTCGTATTTAAAAAAAAAAAACCCCTGGGGCCGCTCAGCTGATATGCGGTCCCCAGTAAATGGGGCCGCTCAGCTGATCTGCGGCCGTGCTAAATTTAAAATTGTCACCAAACGGTGCCGTTTTGGTTTATTTTTTTTTTGGCTGTGCTATATTTAAAAATTTCGGAAAAGTATAAGATATATTGACTAATTTTCAAGCTTATCCTTGTTTTGCCCTCTTTTATGTCGAGGAACTACCGGTACAAGCTCATACCATCACACATTACGTGTGGACTTTGTTGTAGCCAAACGTTTACACATCATAAATTGTAAATTAAAGCATTAATTATTTTATTATCAAACGATTTACACATCATAAATTGTGTTATAAAACATTAGTTATATTATGAGTTGGGCTACGTTGTTTCGTGAAGTAAGGCGAGTGTTTTGCTTTACACTCATATTTTGCGATTTCAATGTTCAAAACTTCGATCCGAACCGTTCAAGTTGATCTCCATATTAAATTGTGCTTGGAGACCAAATTTTACAATTTTTAGAAATTTTTTACTCTTTTTTTAGAATTTTTTAAAATCATTGATTTTTTATGGTTCACAATTTTTTGAAAATCAGCGATTTAAAAAATTCTAAAAAAGAGTAAATTTTCTTTAAAAATTGTAAAATTTGGTCTCCAAGCACAATTTAATATGGAGATCAACTTGAACGGTTTGGATCAGTGTTCTAAATAGTGCGCTATAGCGTTTTTGGACCCCAAACGCTACGCTATGACATCAAAATGCGCTATTTGCGCTACGGCCGCTATAGTGGCCGCTACAGCGCTATAGCGGTCCGCTATTTGCGCTATACAATATGGGTTTTTTTTTTAAGCAATTTATATGGGTTTTAAATAAAGGTAAAAAAAAATCTCAAACCGAAATTGAATTTGTTGCTACTTGCTACAGATAAATCAATTTAAAATTGGGAATATAAATTGAAATTTGAATAGAAAAAAAGTCCAAACCGAAATTAAAATTTGAATAGAAAAAAAAATATATTATGTCATGAATCATGATGCTTAAGATATTTTTAATAGGAAAAATCGATAGTTTATGATATTACTATAGATATTTTGAACCGCAATTTGGACTTTGTACGGGTTCAATATGAATATTATAATTTCTTAATTACTTTGGTGTTATTTATTGTTCTATGAGACTTTAGATAATGTTGATATTTAGTACAAATATTTAATATACGAAATGTAAAAAAAAAGCACTATATTTGGAATAGCTTCCGCTATAGTGACGCTATTCGCTATAGCTTTTTTTTTTAGCCTTCCCGCTACGACGCTATAAACGCTATTTAGAACCTTGATTTGGATCGATATTTTGAACTAATCTAATACTTGAGTTACGGTGCTTCGTGAAATAAAGTAAGTGTTTTATTTCACACTCAAGTATTAGATATAGTACTTTGCTTGCCATACAAAAATGTAATGTTTTAAAATTCAGTTTTCAATATGCATGTAGTTGGCTACTGTATAACGCATGATCATATGAGTCATATATATGATATGTTTTTATTAAAAGTTGAAAATTAAGTTACTCACCTATTTATTATTTATAAAAAACTATTTTATTTAGATTTTGAACATGCGATTTTCTACACGAAAAATATTATTTTTGTCATTACATTAAAAATTGATTCTCACGTACATAAATATATATTACGATGTATATTTTAAAAAGAAATTTAAAACTCACAAAATAAATATACATAAAATACTAGTATAATCTTAAATTTATTAATTAATAAATTTATATTATTGGTTGTATATATTTGAATATACAATGATAAATCTTATGCATATTGTCTTGTGCGGCCATTAATGTGGCCCCATTTATTACAAAATTGTATCCCACAAATAACTAGGGGTTCAATGGATACGATATGGGTCGGGTGTGACCGCCCACCCCTACAAATAACTCGTAGGTTGATCACAATTTTTTATTCCAACGAGTTGTGCGTGCCTTTAGGAATGACCGCCCATGACAACACTTTTCACCTTGTTCGTTCGGCAAGTTAAATAGACTTAAATTTAAATTTAAACTCCGTTAAAAAAAAATATTCAACAATAACAAAAATTAAGAAAATGAATGTTTAAGTTTTTTAAGGAAATCCATATACTTGTGAGAGCTTAAACCTCTGGACAAACTTAAAAATGTGGGTAAAAAAAATGTTTAAGAAAGTGATTTTAATTTTTATTAAGAAACATATGTAGGTAAAATTAAGAAACTTTAGTCCTCTTCGGATGTGCTCTCCAAATTGATCGTGTAATGGAAATAAAAAGGAAATGAAGGAAGCGAGTTCACCTCCTCTACACCTCAAATCGAAGGTGAACAAAATCAGAAAGTTCTAAAGACAGTTTACCCTCTTTTTCTCTCATTCCTCTTCGCTCTCTCTCAAAATTTTCACTTCTAAAGCAAGTATATCCCTTCGATCAGGACCAGTTACCACCACCATTTCTCTCCCCTCCCATTCCTTTTCTTTAATATGCCCCTCTGAAACACATCCTAAGAAGTTCTAAAAAAACATAAAGAAGGTGTGGTGTGCCAAACAGGTACCTTATTACCAATGTTCGATCAGACTCTATTTAATCTCTCATACACACTATAAATATCACCCAAGGTTACAACATATTTTTTGTTTAGATCCAGACCGTCAAACCAAAATCTCCACGAATAATAAAGGGATCACATGTATTCCACCTCGAATTGGATTGATTCGGATTATGATTACCTCAACGGATATGGACTCCCATACACACACAAATTCAAATCCAATGCAATACCTGACCGTGAAGAATGAAATTTGAGTCGTCCGTTTCAATTTAATACGACTCTCAAAACAAATTCCTATATTCTAAATAGAGTAGAACTAGGATGTTCTTAAGACTCACCAAGCTACTTGGTGAGCTTAATTCTAAAATCTATCGAATAAATTTAAAATAATAAATTCAAACTGTTAAAATTGATCTACTTCATAACTAATGAATTTGCATTCAAATTTTTTAATTTTTAAAATTAATTAAATATATAGTAAAGAGGTAAAAAATTATTTTAAAAATAAGTGTATTAAATATAATTTTGAAACATTCTACTCTTGATTGCTTGACTTTACATTAAATTAGTTTGAAATTAAAAAAAATTATATGTAAACGCATCACTCATGAAGTAACTTGATTTTAATAATTTAAATTTGTTATTTAAAGACAATTCAATAGATTTTAAACTCACTCGAAGACATGGTAAGCTGAAGAACATCCCAGTATACTCGTAGATAACCACCGAATTGAGATGATATGGATTCGTACACAACTCTTCAACTCAAGTCAATATCCAACTCAAGGGTGTTTCTGTCATTTCACCGCCTCCCGACAATGTCGTGCGGCTCTTACCCTAATCCAAACCTCGCACAAAATTCTCGTTCGACCAAAGATACTACTTTCTCTCCTCTCAGCTGTTTCAATCGATCAGTTATTTAATTTCCATTTCGCTCCAATCCACGCTCAAAGATCTGTTTTCTTGTGGGTTCTTTTGCTGACGATTTCAATCGTCGTCGCTCTATCTCGCACGATTTGCGAGTAGTAATAGATTTGGAGAGATGGATCCGAGAACGAGGTACCCTCCGCCCGGAATTGGCAACGGGCGTAGCGGATATGTTTCAGGAAACCCAAATTATTACGGGAGAAATCCTAACCAGCCGCAGCAACCGCAGCAGCAGTATGTGCAGAGAAGTCCGATGCCAGGTCAGCAGTACCCACAGACTTGGATGAGAAGGAATGCTCCGATGGGAAGTGATGCGGGCCCCAGTGAACCGGCAGGTGTTAAATCAGCTCAGCCTTCTGGAACTGATACCATCGACTCGAGGTATAAATAGATAAAATACTACAAGTGATTAGGAATTTGAGAACATAGAGATCTTTGACTACGACATGCTTATGGTTCATATAGTTTTGTGAGTGAGAGAGAGCAATTTTTGAGTCTTAAGCTGTTAAACTTATCATAGTAATTTAGTTCTTCCTAAGGAGTCAGCTTTGAGGTAGGAATGGATGTGTTGCTAATTTTAATGTTCTTTGCTGTTATAGTTAATGTCTGTATTAACACAGGAGTATGTTAGGTTACATTTGATCCTAGACTACTTTTATAGGTATCTAAATTTGTACCTGTCTGTTCATACTCTGGAAATTAAGTGATTATTGGTATGTGAAAGTGTAAAGGATAGAATTAATATATTATTGAAGTAATTGCTATTTCTGCTGATTAGTTGTGGAATATTTACCTTTCAGTAGCATTATTTGAAATTTTGAATTGTATTTAAGGACAATTTGATAATTTTTTTATTCAATTTGCAGCTCACAGGATTGGAAAGTGCAATTGAATTTACCACCTCCAGATACACGTTACAAGACTGAGGTATTTTATTGCACTTTAGTAACATACATATCAATTAACTGCTGCAACTCTGCATTGGAACTCTCCGTATTTACAGTATTTCATGAACAAAACTGTATCAATGCTACCTCCAGGATGTAACTGCAACTAAAGGGAATGAATTCGAAGATTACTTTCTCAAAAGAGAGCTGCTGATGGGAATATATGAGAAGGGATTTGAGAGGCCTTCTCCTATTCAAGAGGAGAGCATTCCCATTGCTCTTACTGGTAGTGACATCCTTGCTAGGGCAAAAAACGGGACTGGCAAAACAGCCGCCTTTTGCATTCCTGCTCTCGAAAAAATTGACCAAGACAGAAATGTTATACAAGGTTTAATCTCCCAGTTTTACTTTATTCAAGCGTTTCTAAGTTTTTTGGTTGTGACAATATACTTATTTTATTCTTATGTTGGTTTTCAGTGGTGATATTGGTGCCTACAAGGGAGTTGGCATTGCAAACATCACAAGTGTGTAAAGAGCTTGCAAAGCACTTGAAGATCGAAGTCATGGTTACTACTGGAGGGACAAGTTTAAAGGATGATATAATTCGCCTGTACCAGCCTGTACACCTACTTGTCGGCACACCTGGCCGTATACTTGATCTTTCCAAGAAAGGCATTTGTTTATTGAATGACTGCTCAATGCTCATTATGGACGAGGTACCTTCTGTCCTGGCCTGGTATTAGTTTAATTTTATTTTTCTTCATCATGGAACAGTATGTATCCAGTAACTCGTGGATGGACTGATGGGAGCTTATCTTCTATATGGTACTAAACAAACTCGCTAGTTATGTGTACTGTCTTCTTTTTTAGAACAAATTCTAGCCTCTCCACTTCCCACCCCCTTGCCCCCCTTGCCCATTGGCAACGAATAAATGAATGACTTGATTTTGTATCTTATCTTATGATGTTAATAGCATCCCTAAAGTGTGCTCTTGGTCTCTGTCTGTATTGTTTGAATTTCTTCCAAATAAGTGTCAGGTAATTGTTATCTTGTATAATTGAGATATGATTAATTTCCATAATAAATATTTTATTTTTTTAAATGATTTTAATTATCAACTTAATGTTGCCCCCCCACGGCCCCTCCTTTTACAACTAGTAAACTTCTGCTCTTCCCCTGCATATATAAATCTTGCCCTCTTTTTGTTCCTGATTCCTGATATTGCTGTGCTTTCAGTACTGAAGCTGTTCACCAGCTTGATTTTATGACAAATGCTTCAGACTAATTATTTTACAAAGAAATCATATTCTTCATATTCCTGATATTGCTCTGTTGTATTATATATTGGGCTTGATGCTGGATCATATGTTTAGTTAGATTACAACAACATGCAATATAGTGTTCGTATCTTAATCTTAAACAAAACTCGATTGGTGGTTGTCCTTTCAAACCACATTGGGATAGGAGTAACCAATCATTAACCACAATTAAATAAGATTTAGGAATCATTAACAATAAAAATCTCGACAATCTTGACAATTGTCAGAAATATAAGAAAAGGAATCTAACATTGCAATCATGATTATATGATGCCTATATCATGCTTGATAAAATATGACAAGAAATGGTGCATGTTTAGCAGTCATCAATGATTTGACTGTTTAACATTCTGAATTTACCAACACTTGATGCATTATCAACGATGCTCAAATTGCATGAAATTTGATAGGTGCCTGTCTATATATCCAATAATGCGATGAGTATATTAAATTTTTTGTTTTGTTTCAAGCACTTTGTTATTTGATTTGAAAGATATTTCTATGATTTCAAATAATTCCATTGTCATGGATCCCGTCCCATTTAAAAATTGTTTTTTGTGCATGTGTGTAATATGGTGCAATTTGTTTTTATCTTGTAGGCTGACAAGCTTCTCTCTCCTGAGTTTCAACCTTCTATTGAACAGTTGATTCAGTTCCTCCCTCCAAATAGGCAAATCCTCATGTTCTCCGCGACTTTCCCTGTTACTGTGAAACAATTCAAAGATAAGTACCTTCCAAAACCGTACGTCATTAATCTGATGGACGAGCTTACTCTGAAAGGTATTACACAGTTCTATGCATTTGTTGAAGAACGACAGAAGGTTCACTGCCTCAACACTCTCTTCTCTAAGGTTCATCTCCCATACTATTGGTTTTGAGCATTTTCTATGTTGAAATAATTATACAATTGAACTCAACTAGTTTGGTGATGTTTGTTCTACAGCTCCAAATTAATCAGTCTATAATATTCTGCAACTCGGTGAATCGGGTTGAACTATTGGCAAAGAAAATAACCGAGCTTGGGTACTCTTGCTTCTACATTCATGCTAAGATGTTGCAAGACCATAGAAACAGAGTTTTCCATGACTTCCGTAATGGCGCATGCAGAAACCTTGTTTGCACAGGTATTATTCTTTATCCTTTGCTCCTGCCAGTGTCAGGTACATCCTCCATGGTCTAATTTTTTAGACTTTACTGATTGATTTGTTTACTTTTGTTTGCAGATCTTTTCACCAGAGGGATTGATATCCAGGCAGTCAATGTTGTGATCAACTTTGATTTTCCTAAGAATTCCGAAACTTATCTTCACAGGGTATGGAGATGATTTAAATATTCTTATATATGATTTTTTATCTTGTTGTCTATGCAGAAATTGTTCATGTTTTTTTGGGGTACAGAAATATATATACTTTGTTTAAAACTAATTTCAGGTTGGTCGATCTGGACGATTTGGTCACCTTGGGCTGGCAGTGAATTTAATTACTTATGAGGACCGCTTCAACCTGTATGTAGAATTTTCTTATTGTGTTTTTGCGAAAGTAATTGTTTTTCATTCCATATAGTTCCTAACAGTAGGTTTTGTAAAATGACAGGTATAGGATTGAACAAGAACTTGGAACAGAAATAAAGACTATACCTCCACAGATAGACCAGGCTATATATTGCCAATGAGCCAGCCCTAATGACATGTCATCTTTTTATTTGGTGTATTGGCTAGAAGACTGATTGTACATACAAGTTAATCAGGTACAAATTGCATTGGACTGTAGTTGTTCTCCACCCTAAGCTATTTTTTTTAAGATATTCAATAAGAATTTGGTTTCTCCGAGAGAAAATAATTATTTGTTTAAAAAAGGCTTTGATTTCATCTAGGGTTTTTCCAACTCCCCCAAATATGTGCTGCATTTACAATTTTGAAGGAAAAGTAAATACCCAACAAATTTTCTTCTTTGCAACTCTCAATTCTAATATCTATATAATAAATTTGAACTTGCATAATCACTAAAACATGTTAATCAATCCACACATGACTAAAATGCACCGGAATTTTTATCAATTTAACATGATAATCAATCCATACTTGATTTTTTCTTTATCATGTTTAGGGAAAGAATTGGTTTATGACAATCAATGTTCCAAACATTCAAGAAATGTACCTTTCACATTAATATAGAAATAAGGTTTTGGTTGCAATTATTTCAAAAAGTTGTGTGGGTTCAAAAATAAGAGAAATTTTCCACATTAATGGATAAACTTTTGCAATTGCATTGTTTAGATTTTTTTATGTTATTTATTTTATGTTATTTATTATTATCTTGGTATCTTATTTCAGGTTAAACAAAATAAATATATTTTTCCTCTTGCTGTCTTTTCCTGTTATTCTTTGGGTTATTTTTATTAGATTCTTAGGCAATAAATTGCTAAACAAGTTAAATACCAGAACACTAGGTCTAACGTGGAATTTACATTTATTATTAGCAGATATTGGTTTAACAATGCCTTTTCCTCATGGATAATTATCACGTGAAAAGCTTCAACTATTTCCATACTTCTTTGGTGTTCATTATGAATTATTATGTTTTGTAAATTGGCAATTACTCCTTTCATTCTCCCAGGTTTTATTTGGTGGCTCGAGATGTGGGATTATGTGGAAGTGGGGGCATATAGGGAGGTGTTAGTATGAAAATACATTTAGCTTCTGGTGGACCCAATTACTCTTCCCAATGATGCTGTTAACTGATCCCTTTAGGCTCTCTGCTTTTTTTCCTTCTTTATTTCCTGCAAATGAGGCTTAAGTTTAGGCCTTATTTGTTGTACTGTTTCTTTTCTTGGTTCTTTTTGTAGCATGTGCTCATGTCAGTAAAAAAAAATGGAAAAAAAAAAAGAAAATGAAAAAAAGAAAAAAAAAATTATGGATGTTGGAAGTTTTAGGAGTTAGGATAGTTAGCAGTGACGTGTTATTTGACTGAGTCCTTGTTCTGACTTGATTTGTTGGCTTAGAACTGTTGTGTTTTGTTTATCAGATAACTCAATGCAAGCTTGCATTTTGTCAGTGTTGTTCTTGGATGGCATGCTTTTGCAATACTCAAATGCTGTAGACTTTATTTTCTCTGCAACATGAACTATATGCAAAATACTGCATGATATTTGTATAACTTTTTTTTTTTTCCTTTGAGAATCTATTATTAGATGAGATGATTGAACTTTGCTGGTGTTAGAAGCTCATAAATGCAAAATTGAGTTTCTATCCTTTTTGTTTGAATTGTAGTTCTCGTTAGACGAGAAAAAGGCTTGTTTTACTGTTTGTGCTGTTTCACTGCAGCACGTCATAAATTTAGTGGGAGCCACGTTACACTGCATCAGGTAAGCTCATTTTGAAATTATTTAACTTCGTCAAGGAAATTATGTCACTGGGACTTTTATGCTGATATGTATAGATTATGTTTGAATCGCTTGTCGTTAGTTGGTTCTGCTTAGGGGTGTTCATTGGTTTGGTTCGGTTGAAACTGAACTGAACTAGGTAAATCAAAGTAATAATTTGGTTTCTAAAATAGAACCGAACCGAACCGATTTAGCATTGCAACCGAACCAAAGTTTTATTTTGGTTTGTTCGGTTCAAATCAAAATATATTAATTTTTTTATTTAAAGTAAGGGAAAATTGGTTATTTGCCACTCCAAAACCTTCTAATTCTAAAAATGCCATCCCGAAATTTGAAATTGTAAAAATGCCACTCTAAACTTCATTAATTTCTAATTTTGTCATTTAAACTATATTTTTATGCTATTTTTATTAAAAAATTAACTGAAAATACTGTTTTGGCAAATAACCTTGAAATTGTATGAAGGGTATAATCGGAAATATAGAAATACGTATACCAAAACAGTATTTTTCAGTTAATTTTTAATAAAAATAGCATAAGAATACAGTATAAATGGCAAAATTAGGAATTAATGAAGTTTAAAGTGGCATTTATACAATTTCAAATTTCGGGATGGCTTTTTAGAATTAGAAGGTTTTGGAGTGGCAAATAACCAATTTTCCCTTAAAGTAATTGATTTATAATAAACCGAATTATATTAAGAAATAAACTAGAGTATTAAGAAATAAACCAAAGTATTTGTAGCAATTGATTAAGAAATAAATTGGAGTATTAAGAAATAAACCGGAACGGTCCAGACCAAATTCATAATATATAAAAGTTCGTTCAGTTCGGTTATTTCGGTTTTAAAAAATTTCAAACCGAACCGAACCGAAATTATAATTCGGTTTTAAAAAGTAAACCGAACCGAACCATTAAACCAAACCGTTTGGTCCAAACTAATTCAGTTCGGTTTAAAACCAACTAAACCGGACCCAATGAACACCCCTGGTTCTGCGAACATTGCCAGTTGTAATTTTTTTTTTTTTTTGATAAAAGGCAAAAGTGCCTGTTTCATTCAAGAAACCAGTAATGGTAATTTACATAGTCTCTATCAGTATTTGATCAAAAAACATAGGGAAATACCACAATAAAGCAAAAACAATAAGCCCACGCTTGAGAGTCCACCAAAACAATGTAATTGTAAAGTAAGAAATAACTAAGCCTCCTAGCAAGGGGCTGAAAGCTACGGATCCTATATTTGAATCTGTACAAACTGTTTGTTGTATCTTCATAAGATCAATCAGCTGGAGATCCAGCACCCGACTCCATAGCTATTTCCACAGCTGCATCATTTGTGGAGCCTTGATATTCTACCATTTGACTATCAGCGGGGTCCCACACCTGGAGTGGAATAACATGTAGTGCAGTGGGCAGCCATTCTGCGGTGGCTTCTTTGAGTTTTTTATCCAATGGACCTGTCCAATATTCACACACTGAAATAATAAGCATAAGAAGAGATCGAACAGTTTTAATAGGAATTTGAGAAAAAATAACTTCGTTTCTATGTTTCCATAGAGTCCAGCTCATAGCTCCAAAAACAATTAAAAAACCTGTCTGTTGTATCTTGTTTAAAGTCCCTGAAAAATGAAAAACATCAGCAATAGAATGCCAATCGCTGAAAATGTCTTGACTTTTACCCAACCAAAACCAGATGTGCTTGGCTATAGGACACATTAAAAAAAGGTGAGTAGTGGATTCATCTAATGGGCAGAATTGACAATTTAAAGATCCAGTCCAGCCTCGTCTGTGTAAGTTCGTTTTGGTAAGAATTCTATTGTTAACCAATAACCACATGAAAATTTTGATTTTGGGTGGAATTGGTACAGCCCACCAAATATTGTAAGTTGGTTGGCTTATACCTCTAAAATTAATGAATTGATAAGTAGATTTCACCGTATACTTCCCATTGGATGGCCACCAAATATTGCCAGTTGTAATCAGTAATGTCACAATTCACAAACAAGTACTGGTCAGCACACTGCCATCGTGCAATGCTATGTATAATGTGTTAATATTGGACCCGTCGAAGTGTTTTTAGATGTTACGAAAGAACTGTACCAAACAAGTGTTAGTTTGTAATAATCTAGAAGTCAATAATACGATAAATTTGTTATATAAAGCTTTGTTCATGAATTGAATGTTTAATCATTTTGTTACCTTGAGTATTATTGAATTTATGAATAATTTCGAGTTCATGACTGGAATTGTGAAACTTCATAATATAGATTATAATACTCTTAAAAGTCTCTAACCAAGGTAATTAGCAGGAACACTAATTACCGCGATAAGGTTAGTGTGTGGATTAAATGATGGTTAAGTTTTACAAACCATAGACAAAGAGTTGTCATTTTAATCACACAGATACATGTTAGAGAACATGATATTTGACAGACCCCAAATGAAACATTAAATGAAATTGTGTTTGTGTCATTAATGTTTTCATTTTAGTGTTAAGTTCTAAAGTATGAGATATTCATTTTTCCTACATAAGAAATGTATATGTGTGATTGCTATCTAACGCTATCCGTAAAAAGTAGCTATAAGGATAGTTCTTCGGTATACATAGCTTATGCGGAGGAAAATATGGTTTATCAAAAGTACTATTGTCCCTCGTATCTCAATACGAGCTATAGCGTCACTGGGCCCCTTGATAGAATATGATTATCTGGATCCAGTATGATTACAAGAGTAAACATATTTGATAATCTATTCAGGATCAAGAAAAGATTAAGTTTGCAAGGATGACACACACCTACCTTGAAACTAATCTGATAGCTATGAGACAAAAGAATTAACACGAAGTAAATCGTTTACTGGATCGTGATATTGTACCGTACAGCATCATCTGTGTAATTGGTGTCATAATGTACTTGCCAGGTGCCACCTATGATTATAGAAGTTAGAACAGTTCTAATTCTATTTGCCAACATAACACAGATCCTATCGGGTCACACCAATAGGAAAGTAATCAGAGAAATTTTATGATTAATTATAAAGTGTTATAATTAAGAATAAAATATATGTCATGGAGATGACATGCTTAAACCGAATTAAATTTATAAATGTGTATGACACGTCGTATAAATTTATCGCAAACGCAAGAAATACAATTATTCAGAATAATTGTATATATATATTATATGGATTAAAATATTAATTATGAATTAATATTTTGGACCAAAAGTCCAATTTGAATTTAGGCCTTAATTAAATTTAGAATTTAATTAAAAGCCTAAATTAATTTAAATGAATTAAATGAAAAATGTTTAATTAATATATTAAACAATTATAACCAAAGTCAAATTTGATTTTGATTTCAAAACCGACATATGCAAACCGCCACATTTATATGGTTATAAATAGGAAGGAAATGTGAGAGAAAATTAATAAGTTCATTTCAAGTCCAAATCAAAGTACGAATCAGAATCTGATTCGATTCGTATCTAATTTTCTCTCCCAAATAGTGATTTGCAGAAAATCTGATTATCCATATATATATTTTTACGAGAATAAAAGTTATTCTTGTGAATAGTGTTTTGTCAGAAATTTCGTACTTTCGGTGAATAGTGATTTACCGAAAACCGCGACTTTTCGAATACCGTTGGTATAATATATCTGGCAAAAGAAATACCAACTCTCTGGTAGTTCCTGGTGAATAACCGATAGAGGCACTATATTTTTTGGTGCTTGCTTAGCCGGGTCAGACTGCATTCCAATTTGAATTTGGAAGCAAGGTAAAGAAATGTTATATTAATCTATTTAATTGTTAAATAGATTTAATCTTTTAGAAATCAATCAAAGGAGTAGATCTATAAACTGATTAAAATACAAGTAAATACGGTTTTACTACTTTGGGTCTATACAGGATTAATCTGGTATGTAACTCTCGGTTATTATCCGACATACTACTTAATCTATGATCTGAATTAGTAAAGTTTTACTTACGGTTTTTAATCTAAGAAAAGGATTGAACATGTATGTAACTCTCGGTAGATTATCCGACATACCACTTCAATCCTTTTGGCTTAAGTTAGAAGTAAAATTTTTGTTTTACAGTCTTTCCGCAGCTAAGCCTAATGACTTTGGGTAGCCTCAAAACCCAACAACAAGAACGTAAGCGTACAAAAACAAAAACAAAATATAATAATAGAGAGCGACTAACAATCCCTCTCAAAAAATCTCCTAAACGTTCTCTAAAGCATTAATTAACTAACTATATGGAGGGATCACTAACTACTTCGGAGATCACCTATATTTAAAAAAATTTACAACTTGTGCGCACATATATAGATACTTATGCGTGCAAGTATTAATATATAATATATCAAATATCCGTATTTAAAACATCAAGTATTTAAATAAAAAAAACTGAACATCAATTTCTTTCTCTATAATCACACATTCATTTTTTACACGTTTTTAGAGGTGGATTTTTTTTCTCTGTTTAATTTTGTCAATATTTTTTATGATCTGTGAGGAAATTTTGCAAATCTAAAACCACAAACGTCTTTTACATAATTTTCTCTTTAAAATGAGATCAATGATAAAGTACATTAAGGTTCTCCATCATTCAAGTATTCATATCTCGTTGTGCAAGTATTCATACCTCGTCATGCAAGTATTCATACCTCGTCGAGTATTTATCTCTAAATGTCAAGTATTATTCTCTAAAATGTCGAGTATTCATACTTACGCAGTAAAATGTGAATATTTATGTTGTAAAGTATTTATGAGAAACCCATAGATGTGTCTTGGGCATTAATTACCTGAAGGACCACTATTGACTTGGGGGGACTGCAAACATTGCTTGAAAGCGACAACGATAGGGACCACACGCGAAAAACCAAGGACAATAGGATGCATAACGACCATCGCAAGTGTCAGCGCTGTAATTTTTGTAAACAATATTCATCTCTAAAATATCAAGTGTTCATACTTACGCATTGAAGTGCGAATTTTATGTTGTAAACTGCTCTTGAGAAACCCCTAAACGTGCTCCGTGCATTAACTACTTGGGGGGGACCACTACCTACATGGGGGAGGGGGGGGGGGGACACAGACGTCACTTGAAAGCGAGAGCTACAGGGACCACAAGCTCAAAAGCGCATGCGTAACCACCGCACAATCACCAGCACTGCAGTATTAGTAAAAATATTAATATATAAAATTTTAAGTATTCATCCTTATGCATTGAAGTGTGAATTGTTATGGTATAAAGTAACTTAAATCAGTTAATCTGTTTGATGCTTGAATGTATTGATAGGTACTGAAGAAAATATTTATACTTATAACTAAAGTATGAATTATTATGTTGTAAAGTATATTAATTTAATATTGTTTTACAAATGACTCTGGTTGGCACTTAATTGTATTAATATGTAATATGAAAAGTATTGACACATGTGTATTGATGTGCGAATATTTACGTTGTACGGTATTTTTTAACAACATATTATGAAAGAAATATATTTTGTTACAAATTTTTTTTTAGAGATTAATGGTTTTAATATGTAATCCGGAAAGTAATTATAGGATTAAAGAAAACTACAAAGATATATAAAATTCAAAAAAATTACAAGCTTCTTATTAGATTGATCAAACAGATCAATCAACTCTTTTCTCTTTCTTTATTTCGTTTTCGATTTAAAGTCTGACAAGCATTAGGCAAAATTTAAAGGATGTCCCTGATTCTTTTTATAAATTTGAAAAAAAAAATTATTCAGATTGAGAAGGGTTTCAATACCTCGTGTCTTTCATATCTCATCATAATTCATATTATATATCTTTATTTTTAAAGTCCAAACTGTTGATCCGAACCGCTCAACATGATATATATACTAAAATATGTTTGGGAATTAAATTTATATTTTTTTTGGAAAATATTTTACTATTTTCAAAATAGGTACAAAATCACTATTTTTTGTACTGTTCAAAATCAGTGAATAGTTGCACTATTTTTGTACTGTTCCAAAGAAAACACCAATTCATCAATGAATAGTTGCAAATTTGCAATATTGTTCATTACGATCAACTACATGAGAGAGATGAATTCATATCAGTGAGATAACAGAATTATTTTGTTTAGATTCAGACCATCCCATAAGAAACCGTACAAATACTAAAGGGTCTGATTGGCTCGAATTCTGATCGAATGATCCGGATCTAAACATATATATTATGTTACCTCAGAGGATATGAATCCATGCCAGACAAGGCGGAACTAGAAAATAGAGATTGGAAATCTGAAGAATCAAATATAATGTAATTTCATTTTATAGAAATAGTTAAAAAATATTAATACATATAAAAATTACAAAATTTAATAAATCAAACTATAAATTTTCAAATTACATGAGTGCTTAGCACACTTTTCCACCACTATGTTCCGCCCTGATGCCAGATGCGGTATTATGAATTTCTTATACACACCTTAGTTTCGCCAAGTCAGGAACTTAACTCGAATTTTGAATTTGATTCCGGACCGTTCAATCCGAATTTAGATCAATTGTGTCCGATTAAAATGCACGGGAACCCTTCGATATTCGTGTCACAGTAGATCGGATGGTCCGGATCTAAACTCAGAATTTAATATATGAATTCGAGCTTCACCTCCATTTTGACCGAAAACCGTCCTATGGGTCTTTGGATGCGTTCTCTTTTTCTCAGACTGGGGCGATCTGGTCCAAACCCCTGCTGGTGAGGTTTCTCAGTTTGACAGCTCTGCAGATTGCCTTTTCAGTATGTCCAGATCCAGTATGGTGAGATTGATGTGTACTATCTATGTGGCGACATGTACAATAGGATAATTTTCGACGTGCTACTATGTAGCGAAGTTTGCAATAGATTGATTTAATCGTTAAAAAGTTAATGTTGTTAAAATAAAAGAAATTCTACTAACCTGATTATCTAGTTAAGTTTGATTCTTTTATGAGAATAAAAAGTAATAGTACACTTCCCTTTAATTAATAATCATTTAAGTAATTAAATTATCTAACATGCAGTTAACACTTACTTCCGTGACAATTAATACATAAAATAGTTTTAAGGAGATGGGCAGGTTTTTTTTTTTGGGGGGATTTCATGTATACCTCTCAAAAACTATAAAATTATGAATTTTCCCATCTAAAGTTCGAAATTACCTATGCCTCTCTCTAAACTTCAAAAACTCACAAATTTACTCATTTTATTGTCTTTTATATTAAAACTCATTTTAAATTTGTAAAATACGTACTCTTTATTAAAAACGTAAAATATATAACATGTTCAAGAAAAATGTCGGTCTTATAATTGATCGATTTCTGAGTGCAAATAGTTCATTTCTCTACTTCTAATACATACACAGAGTCATACCTGAAAGTCACCGTGTATACATCAGAATAAAAATGAAGTATATAATGCATGTTGGAAGTCAAAACTTTAATATATTCAATATTTTCTATCAACTTATTTTTTTAAAATAACACTTAGATAACCTTTTTTCATGAAAAATAGGTCAACAGGCTACTAGTGGATGCATTTGATAAGTGAAGTAATGATGATTTAAGTGCTTTAATTTAAGACACCAAAATGAATGCGTTTAAGCAAAATTAAAGTTTAGGATTGTTATCTTACCATAGCCCTACCCAATGTGGCTTAGTTTTAGTTTGCTACTTTGCTATTACTGTTTTTTGGTGGTATGTGAAGCGTCGAGCTTTCATATTTTGCTCGGTGTTAGTCTTTATGATTTCCATGTTTGAGTTTTGAATTCGATTTACTTGTAAGTTAACTTGATTTCATGCTAATAAAATAGACTTCTATGCCTTTTATCAAAAAAATAAAAAGAAGCAAAATTAAAGCGGCTTCATTGGTGCCTACATTTTACACTTACCAGTAGTTAAATAGTATGCACAAATAATTTAGTTTTTTTTTTATTCAATACTGATACATCAACTTTTGTCACTATTATAAAAAATTAATAGTTACAAAGTTATTGAGTACATATTTGTTTTAACTTTACTTCCCTCGTCAAACTCCAGGAATGTTGTCACTTATATATGCCTTTAATTGTAATATTCTTTACATTTAAAAGGCCATTGGTACCATATCTTCAGGGTCATAATGAGAAACTCTATAATAAATGTTGGATGTCAAAACTTCAATATATTCAATATTTTCTCTCAAAATTCAGAAAAACACTTAGAGAACCTTTTTTTTTTTTGCATGAAAAATGGGTCAACTGACTACTAGTGGAGGCATTTGATAAGTGAAGCAATGTTGATTTAAGTGCTTTAATTTAAGACACCATAATAGAAGCGTTTAAGCAAAATTAAAACTGCTTCATAGGTGTCTACCTTTTTATTCTTAAAACTTCACTTATTAAAATAGCATGCCCTGATAATTTAATATTTTTAATTCAATACCAATACAGCTACTTTTTTCACCTCAGTAAAAAATTAATACTTTATGAAGTTATTATGTATTTGTTTCAACTTCACTCGTCAAACTCAAGGAATATTTTCACTTAAATATGCTTTTGATTATACTATTTGTTACATTTAAAAGGCTATTGGCAGCATAACTTTAGAATCATAATAAGAAACTCTCTAATGCATGTTGGAAGTCAAAACTTCAATCAATAAAGCACTTAGAGAAACTTTATTACATGAAAACGGGTCAACTGACTACTAGTGGACCCATTTGATAAACGAAGTAATGATGATTTAAGTGCTTTAATTTAAGAAATATTAAAACAATTCAATATTACTACATTTACATTTTTCACCAATATAAAAAAATTAATGCTTTAAAGTGAATATGTATTTATTTTAATTTTACTTCACTCGTTAAACTCGAGGAACGTTTTTACTTAGATGTGCCTTTCATTTATTATTTGTTAGGGGAAATTTCATGTATACCCCTCAAAAATTTGAAAATTATGCATGTCCCCCTCTAAAATTTTAATATCATATTTACCCTTCTAAACTTGAAAAACTCACAAATTTACCCATCATAATGTCTTTTCTATTAAAATTCATTTTAAATTTATGAAGTACCCATTTTATCCTTCATTAAAAAGTACAAAAATTATAGCATGTTTTAGAAAAATGCCAGTCTTCTAATTGGATGGTTTTCGAGGGTAAATGAGTCATGTCTCTACTTTTGATGCTTACAAAGTAACATTTAGATAAATGCTTTTGTTAGTGTCAAAAGTAGAGAAATGACTCATTTGCCCTCATAAAATGACTAATTAGAAGACTAACATTTTATTGAAACATGCTTACTAGTTTGTTTAATGAAGGTTAAAATGGGTACTCCATATATTTAAAATGAATTTTAATAGAAAAGACAATAAAATGAGTAAATTTGTGATTTTGAAGTTTAGAAGGGTAAATATAATATTATGAATTTTAGAGAGGGAAATATGTAATTTCGAAGTTTTTGAGGGGTACACATGAAATTCCCCCTATTTGTTAAATTTAAGAGGCTATTGACACCATTTTTAATATAATTAAAAAAAAGGAGGATTAATCAAACTAATAAATTAACATATACCAAACAAAATGAAAGTAAAAATACAAAGTTCCGCTTGTAAAGTAAAATTGAAAAAGTAGAACAATGAGAAAAAAAAAAACTAAAAAAACATAAGTTCCAAATTCTTTAATATTGTTAGTTACAGCTTATGGTGATGTTGATTTTCAATAAAGTCTGTTAGAAACCTTAAATTGTCTTTGACTAGAATTTTAATATGCCACATTTCAAAAGAGCACCACTAGCCACGGCAGACTTGGCAGTCCATAGTAGGGCTGTAAATGAGTCGAGTTTGAGTGAGTTACTTCTAACTCGAACTCAGCTCATTAAATAAATGAGCAAGTCAACTCGAGTTGTAGAACCAACTCGAATTTAGCTCATTATCAACTCGAGTTGGCTCACAACTCGTTTAACCAGTTAATTATATACTACTTGTAAAAGAATTTATCAGTATCCAATAATTTTTCATACAACAATAGTACATAAGCACCAACAATTTTTCATACAGCAGCTTAACAAAAATAATTTCTGAAATTTATTGTACCCAATTCTATATAACTCGAGTTATAAATGAGCGAGTTGGGGTAAGCTCAAACTCAGCTCATTTATTAAACGAGTCAGCCAACTCGAGTTGGAACTGACTCGAGTTGTAAATGAGCGAGTTAAAGCGAGCTGTAAATAAGCGAGTTATGAGCGAATTACGAATTTGAGCAATTTTGCCCGGCCCAAGTCCATAGAGAAGCCAAGCACCCCCCACATTAGGGGTGTCAAAAAAGCTCGTAGCTCGTGGCTCGCTCGTGACTCGCACCTGACTCGCTCGCTAACAGCTCGCTCGTTACTGGACCGAGCTGTTAACGAGCCAGCTCGCCACTAACTCGGTACAGAACGAGCTAGCTCGGCTAGGCATTAATCTGTAAATTTGTATGAATTTGTGTACATTTTATACTGTCCAGCTCAGCCTGGCTCGGTCCAGCTCGGTCTGGCTCGGTCCAGCTCGGTTAAAACAAGATTCAACGAGACCCAGCTCGCCAGCTCGTCAGCTCGGTCTGCCTCGTCACAAGTTCCAGCTCGCTCGATAAAAGCTTGGTCCAGAATTAACGAGCTGAGCTAGGGCCCAGCTCGGCCCGAGCCAGCTCGTTTACAGCCCTGGCCCACATGGTAAAACCAAGGAGGATATAAGAGTAATTAATCTAGGGACCCTGACGATGGTCGCATAGGGAGCACTGACGCCTGTTATACACATGGCCTCGTCTCCTTGCTTTCGGCCCATTTACAGTCAAACCCTTTTCACTACAAGACACCTCCGTCTCCGTCCCTCTCACCCATGAATTCTTTCTCATGACTTTTTGCTCACTTGTATTATATACATGCACTCTTTGAGTAATCTGAGCTTAAGGTAATTAATACACACTGTCACTGCTACTTCTGTTTTCTTCCGACATGAATCAACCGTTAAAAAAATATTATATATATATTTCTCTCTCTCTTGCGAGAGTATTAAATATTTGGCTCTGAATTTTAAGAGGCGAATTGACTGTCCTTTCTTTCTTTACGTGCGCGTTTCAACAACCAAACTACAAAACAATCTCCTTCAGAAATTATGTTTTTATATTTTAAATTCTGATATTTATTTTTTTAGGTTCATAATTGGTTAATTGGCAGGGGGAAGGAAAGAAGGCATTAAATGCGCGTATTATATTACGAGAGCTTTGTATATTTTATGAGGGCTTGTGGCAGATAAAATCCCCAACATTTATTGCTCCGGGATCCTCTTCGGGCTTGTTATAAATCCCACCTTTTGTGGTGCATCATACTTTCCCTCTCTCTCTCTCCTCTCCTTTGCTGATCGAGTGTTCTCTCTCAAGGAGGAAAGAAAAAAATGGGGAGAGCTCCGTGTTGTGAGAAGCAAGGGTTAAAGAAGGGGCCATGGACGCCTGAAGAAGACAAGATTTTGGTCGACTATATACAGACCCATGGCCATGGAAGCTGGCGCTCTCTGCCTAAGCTCGCTGGTTTGTTCTCTTTAAATCTATTTATCTACTTCGCGTGCTTTCAATTTGTTTGTTGACAACTTTACTTTTGAGGCAATGCGGATCCTATTTTAACTTTCTTACAAAGTTAACTTGCTGTATATGAAATTGGTTGACATATACATCTGCATTTATAATTTTCAGTTAATCTGCTCAGTGTTTTGTTTGCATGCACTAAATTATCTTTTTTAATTAATCCTTTTTCTTCGATAATTTCTTCGGAAAAATCAGTGGGTCCGCCTCTGGATTAATTTGTCTTAGTAGGTACAGATTTGGAATGATTACATTTAAGTACTGCAAATCTAACTTCAATGACTTCCAGCTGTGTATATTATATCATACTTGTAGTTTCATACTAGGCTTATATTTGTTTTCGTGTACAGTATACTGCACCCCTACGCACCTACGAAACGGCGTGGTTCATAAATGTCATACTCTTTACATCATAGCTTTGTCATGATTGCATTTCTCTGTTCAATTACGTAGCCAAAAATAAATGAAGAAACGATTGATAACAACGTGCTGTGCTACATATATTTCGCATCATACATCAATGCATGAACTTGGTATTTTGGTCCACACTTAAATGAGTGAGCTATGCAGGCCTCAGCCGGTGTGGGAAGAGCTGTCGGCTCCGGTGGACCAATTATCTTCGACCCGACATCAAGCGGGGCCCGTTCACTGACGAGGAGCAGAAATCGATTATACAGCTCCATGGCATTGTCGGTAACAAGTAAGAATACTGCTCTGTAAATTTTGATATATGTATCACGGTATCAGTAGAGTAGATTTAATCTCCCTGAACAAATGCTTGAGATGTGTAACTTTGTCTACTATTTGGTAAACATATAACAAACTTAATTTGATTTAGGATGTCCTTTGAGAAAATTGTAATGGGTCAAATATAAAACAAAGAAATGTTTTCTGTTTGGTGTCAATATATAATATACTATATAATTGGTAAAAGAGCAGCCCGAGAATGTTGTGCAAAGTTTTTTTTTTTGGGAGGGTGGGTTCAAAATACAGGCCTATAGTCAGGAAAAAAAAAATACAACAGTTGATTGGATGATAAGAAAGTATTCTCTGTGACAGATTAAAGGTATACCGGCTAAAATATTTCTGTACTTAGATACATAATTATAATAATAGTTTTGCTGCTGAAAATATTTCTGGGATTAAAGAAGTACAAACTTTCATTCTAAGTGATCTTCATTTAATGGGAGAAGGGACCCAGGTTAGTAAATATCATAGTACTGGGGGTTGTGATCGCATGGACTGCTGCCTTTTTTCTTTGGCATGGCCTCTTTGTTTGCATTGTCACTCTCCTCCTCATTTAATGTTTCTCTGGCTGTATTTAATGAAATTTGTGGGCCCTTTCCTTTTTGTACTCTTACATTAACTCCTGGGTTTTTTATATCCACGGCCTTCCATGAAAATGTAATAGCTATGCATGGCAATTCCAAATCTTGCAAGCATATACTGATATTTCTTTCTTTTCTTTTTCTTCTACATTACTGGAAATAGTGAATTCTTTTTCTGGTTCCATATTACATTATTTGAACACTGGTCAGGTACTAGGCAATGATACATGCCTAAACAAAAACTTCCAAGTCTTTTCAATAGAGCCTTTTTGGTACATAAGAGTATTACAAGGTGATATATCTTAAGTAGTGGTTTGGAAAAAATATAATTTGTCATGAAAAAACAACTCTCTAATAACAAAATAAATAAAGTTATCCTCTTAGTTAATATACAATTAAAACCCTTATTTATAGTGACTGATAAATTTTTATTAGTCATGTATACTGAATTTTTTTACTTAAATATATGCATAGGTGGTCAACCATAGCTGCTCAACTTCCCGGCAGAACTGACAACGAGATAAAGAATTACTGGAATACACACTTGAAGAAGCGTCTACGTCGAATGGGAATTGACCCTGACACATACGCCGCATCCTCCCCGTCAGGCGGTTCCCTCTCCACTGGTGCAAACCCTGCTACCCGCCACATGGCGCAATGGGAGACTGCCCGCCTCGAGGCAGAGGCGCGCCTCTCTCGTGAGTCCCTCCTTTTCTCCGCCACCTCTAATACCAGCTCCACAGCCGATACCTCTACTACCATCACCACCGCTATGGATAACAAGTCCAGTACGGAGTCTTTGCAAGCGGAAACAGACTATTTTCTTCGGATATGGAACTCTGATATCGGTGATGCATTTAGAAAGAAGACCGATGCAACTGTGGTGCCAGTAGTTAAGACCGAGCCTGAGATAATGGAAGAGACTGATAGTAGAAACTACAATTGTGCTTCTGGCCGAGGTGGCATTAGTTTTGCTGGGTTCATCGATGACTCTTCTGGATCAAATGAGGGGGCAGATGCTCAGGATGAGGCCTACCGGATTTACCTCGAGTTTGCTGGTGATGAGCTTTCATTGTTTCAGAGTCAGCTTGGTGGCATTTCTGCGTTGTTTTCGAGTGACCTCAGCGAGGCGTCATTAGATACTGCATTCGAGTGACTGGATTTTGTTGTTAACATTTTGCTTAGTAGTTTGAGGCCATAATATATGTATAAATCAGAATGATTTTTGGCCTTTTATCTTGTTAGTGTTTTCTATGAGAATTTTGGAGGTTAACTCAGGGAGAGTGGTCAAATGGCTTTGGTTTGGATTTGGTTGGAAGCCATTTGACATATGCTAGGAGAATGTTTTTAGTGTGTTCTCATTGGTTGAAATGAATGCTAATTAACCAATTAATTAGTACCTAAACTAGCTTGTTTGTAAGTCAGAGATTTAGTTAAAGCTTTTGATTTTGTGTCTTGTACTCTTGTATGCAAAGCTGGCAATGTGGTATTGTAAATTTGATTTTGCATTAGCAATGGAATTTTTTTTTTTCCAAACACTGGTTCATTTCTGCAGCGTCAGCAGCAAGCAGTATAATAATAATCTGATGTCGTTTATTTTATAAAAAAAATTGACCCCGATTTGGATTCATTGTAGGCGCCTAGTTATATTCCCAGTGTAGCCTACCTTGAATTTAAATTTAAATATAATAATGACCAGTAATTGCATTACTGCCATCTTAGGATTCAATATTTGTGCTCTGCAATTAAAGTACCACTGAGCGAATGATTGTGCTCTAGGTCTTTTTATTTAAGAGGCTAATTTCTGCAATCATACCAGGTTATATCAGTAATGCTTCAACTATCCTTTAAGCACAATAATGATCAGTATCGCAAATTCACTGGATATTACGGATAGATCCGTGTTATTTATCCATATTTCAATTTGTAAAGTTTTAATAGTCGATCCGAACCGTTAACATAATATCCATATGAAATTGTACTTGGTGACCAAATTTTACATTTTTTAGAATTCTTTTACTATTTTTTAGATTGATAAGAAATCACATTTGTCAGATAGTCTATAACTTTTAAATCAAGTAATTTTTGGCCTATTTAAAAAAATAGTAAAATTATTCTAAAGAATATAAGATTTAGTTTGCAGGTACATTTTTATATGAAAATCATATTGAGTATTTCATATCGACTATTTGAACTTTAAAAATAAAATACGAGTTCATAGTACGGACCATTTTGTAACATGCATATTACCATAGCCTCCCTCTTACCCTAAAATCATATCAATATTAAAAAATATCTGCTGAAAATAGAAGCAAATTGGGACTGCCTGAGTCTGACCCAGGTCAGGTGTGGTAGTGACTGGGTCACTGAGGACCAGCAAATTGACTGGAGTCACCCAGTTTGTGCTATACTGGAGGGGAAAGAGATTGGCAGTGAGCAGGTCGGTCAGCAGCTAATGCGGCTAATGATTCTCTTCACTGGAGGAAGGCAATAAATGCAAAGGCTGGTCCATGCTGTATTGCTGTTGCACTTCTCTACAGGGTCAGTTTCAACAGGTAACAGCGCTTGAGGCTTGACCTATACAATTTCGCCTCATCAAAAGGTAACTTTTCTCTGCTCCGATTTATTGCACATCTTCAAATCATCCAACAGTACTATGCAACACATCTGCCTTTTCAGACCATTTTTGTTTGTTTTTGTTTTCATTTCCAACGGTCTGGTCTATTCCCGGTTTGCCAGGAGCCATGATGCTTCTGTGGATGCGCAATGCATCACACAATCCCCGTGAAGAGATGGCGTAGCATGATTTTATTTGATTAAAAAAATAGCAAGACATTTTTCAATTATTGTTATATTTTTTTGATAAGTACGTAAAGTGGAGTACACTTCTTATAGGTTGATAAGGCCCCAAATTCAGAATACCCATTATTTTATTTCCTTGGGCTTTCCAATTTCCAATGGTTAAGCTGGGCCTTCATAAAATAATAGTCCAACCAAATCAAAATAAGAAGGACACTGGGGCCAGAGTCAAAAGATTAAAAAAAAAAAAATAGTTAGGTATGAAAATTGCTGTGATATGTGTGTGCATCATTCAACCCACTGTGTGTATAAATCCAAACGCACAGTTAAGATATTAAATGCTCTGATTGTGCATTGCTTCTCGGGCACGTTAAAACCTGAAATTTGGACTCGACGGGACGGAACAACTTGTCCCTTCACACAGCAGCAACGCTATCACGATTTTCTTGTGGCGGGTACGGTCGTGTCAAACCGTATGAAATGCCACTGACATATGACTTCCCCCAAGTCAAATTTATGGAAATTGGAACGGCCTCTTGAATCTTGATGATATTTATTGCGCCATGTAAAACATCAACATCATTGACCTTTGCTGATGTCAAAATACAAAAGAATTAAGAAAGGAAGTCCGAAATTTTGTTCCATATCATGCGGCTTAAAGTTCAAATCATACATCTATAATTGTAAGAATTTTTAAATATATACGGCTCGTTAAATAATTTAGTAGGCTAGAAGTATTGAATAATTCGGCGAGTCAATTCAAATATGGCCCACTGGATTATTTAGCAAGCTAGAAATATTTGGAATTCTTGCAAAAATGAGTGTATAATTTGAATTTTTCAATGAACCGATGATTCAGAATAAAAAGAGCTAAATATATAATAAAACTAATTACTTGAAAATTAGAATTTAATAAATGAAAAAGGAGTTTACAAATCTTCATTTTTCATTATCCTATTCTTTCCAACATTGAGTATAAAAAACTTTACAAACTTATGTAACAAATAAAAATACGACTTTTCTGCTTCATCTAATAAGAATGACGAATATTATAAAGACCTTGATGTGGTAAAAACAAAATTAAAATGACGAAAATTTTACATATAAAAAAAGTAATATAGAACACCTCTTATCATAGTTGGATTAACAGTTTGAGAAGAAATGATGGTCAATTGATATCTATTTTTTTCTCTTAAAATTGCATTATTTAGTGTAGCATTTTTTCTTTTTTAATAGAAGATACAAAGAAAATAAAATTTATCGGTATCTTTCTCATATGTTCATGTAAAATAAATACGACGTTTCAGCTTCATCTCTTAAGAATAATAAAAGAAGAGTGAGGCTATGGTGCTATGCATAGCACACATGCCTAGTGTACTACGGCTCAATATGGTACTTTTTAAAATTCTAACGGTCGATCCGACTGTTCAATGTGATAATCATATGAATATGTACTTGCAAACTAAATTTTACATTTTTTCGAATTTTTTTACTATTTTTTTAGATAGGTAGAAAAATCAGTATTTTTTGAAAATTCTGGACCATCAAAATTCTACCTATCTAAAAAAATAGTAAAAAAATTCAAAAAAATGTAAAATTTAGTTTGCAAGTACATATTCATATAATTATCACATTGAACGGTCGGATCAACCGTTAGGATTTTAACAAGTACCATATTGAGCCGTAGTACACTAGCCATCCGTGCTATGCATAGCACCATAGCCTCACTCATAAAAGAATAAAAAAAGGTCCTTCATGTGGTAATTAAAAACAAAATTAAAATGATGAAAAAATTTACATATTAAGAAAGTAACATAAAATACCTATCTGGGATGGATCGACATTTTTTTTTTTCAAAATGGCACTCATGTCATTAAGAAAACTAAAAATTTACCCTCATTTTTTCAGTAAAAATTAATTACTACAACCTCCCATGATAAAAAAAATATGGTAGATTTTGACTCTCATTCAAAAAAATTCTATCTCAGTCTCTTACCATTTTACATTTGATTTATGTACGATTTTTTTTTTATTCATTCAAAAATAAATGGACCTGCTTAAGACTTCCTCAATTAGTAAAGATTCGACTATATCCACTTGGTAGGAAAGCGCTTCATAAATTTCAGCAATTTTTGTATTTATTATCCAATAAAAGATTGCCACTTCTAGCGAATCAAGGTTAACCCGGTTGGTTTGTCCTGTTTTGACTATTTCTGTAGTAGAGGGTATCTAATTGAAATGCAGTGCAATACAAAATATTTGGTTCATCCTTGTCTGCCACTCACAACCGACAAGGAATATTGCTTCACCTTTTCTTCCGATTTCTTTTTAATGGAACGAACAATTCTAAGATCCCTACCATATCCAATGCCAACCCATAATCAATACCAGTACAGGATTATGGATTGATTTTGATATATATCCAAAGAGGTAAAAGCACAGAACTATGTAGTAAATAGGGGGGCAAAAAAGCTGTAGCTCGTGGCTCGATCGTAACTCACATCTGACTCACTTGTCACTAGCTCGGTTTAGAATTAACGAGTTCAAGCTAGGGCCTAGCTTGCTCGCCAGCTCGGCTAGGCATTAATTTGTGAATTTGTATAAATTTGTGTGCATTTTATACTGTCTAGCTCGGTTCAGCTCGATCCAAAAAGTTTGTAAAATTTATTTTCTTCTTAAAACAAGATCCATCCAGACCCAGCGAGCCAGCTTGTCAGCTCATGAGCTAGCTCGGGCTGGCTTGTCACGATTTCGAGCTGAGGTTTTAGCTCGGATGCCCTAGGTCCAGCTCACTCGGCTGTAGCTCGGTCTAGAATTAACAAGCTGAGCTAGAGCCTAGCTCAGACCGAGCCAGCTCGTTGCCACCCCTAGTAGTAAATGAGCTAATTTGAGCTAGGTAAAGTTTGAACTGAACTCGCCCTCAGGGGTGTCAACGGGTACGGTAAGGATTGAGTGGAAGCATTTTCATATCCGTATCCGTTACAAATTGTTCTTACCCGTACTCTACCCTTCTACTCTTATACGCTACAAATTATCTTACCCGTACCCTACCCTTACCCATTATGATTGTCGGATTACGAAACAGTAATGGATAAATAACGGGTAGTGCTATTATAATAAAAAAAATATTAAATAATAAATTAAAACACATTCATTTCACAAATATATATATTTGTTTAAAAAGTCTAAACTTTATTGAGATTTGCTGAAATTTATTTACGTGTTTTAATAGTTAATTAAGTGTAACACAATTATCAAAAATAGTTGAAGAATTAATATTCATTGCTCATTAATATATAATATATATATATAGAGATGGGCTATTGTGCTTTGCAAAGTAAAGCCATTGTTTTACTTCGGCTTACTTTTTGAATTTTTAAAGTCCAAAACGTCGATCCGACCGTTCAATTTGATCTACATATTGAAATGTGCTTGCAGACCAAATTTTACATTTTTTGGAATTTTTTTACTATTTATTAAGTCACTTTGAAAATTGCTGATCACATGGTCCAGAAAAAACAGTGCAACAAAATTCTGGACCATGTGATCAGCAATTTTCAAAGTGGCTTAATAAATAGTAAAAAAATTCCAAAAAATGTAAATTTTGGTCTGCAAGCACATTTCAATATGTAGATCAACTTGAACGGACAGATCGACGTTTTGGACTTTGAAAATTCAAAAAGTAGCCCGAAGTAAACCGTTCGCTTTACTTTGCAAAGCACAATAGCTCATCTCTCTCTATATATATATATATATAGAGTAGAGCTAAGGTGCTCTTAAGCTCACCAAGCTTTCCGTGAGCTTAACTCAAAAACTTATCAATCCGACTTCAAATGACATTTTCAAACCGTTAGATGTTCAATCTATATTAAAATGTGCTTGGAGAACAAATTTTACATTTTTTGGAATTTTTTTACTATTTATTAAGCCGGTTTGAAAACCGTTGTTTTCTAATGGTGCAGATTTTTAATAAAAACAGCGGTTTTCAAACCGGCTTAATAAATAGTAAAAAAATTCCAAAAAATGTAAATTTTGTTCTCCAAGCACATTTTAATATAGATTGAACATCTAACGGTTTGGAAATGTCGTTTGAAGTCGGATTGATAGGTTTTTGAGTTAAGCTCACGGAAAGCTTGGTGAGCTTAAGAGCACCTTAGCTCTACTCTATATATATATATAGTGCTGGGCTTAGCTAAGCCATGGTGTAAAACGACTTGGTGCTCCACGCCTCATTATTTCCATTTTGAAAATCCAAACGACCGATCCGAACCGCTCAAGTTGTTCTCCATATTGATATGTGCTTGGAGACCAAATTTTACATTTTTTGGAATTTTTTTACTATTTATTAAGCCACTTTGAAAATCACTGATCCGGCGGTCCAGAAATTTTTACTGTTTTTTACTGTTCACCCGGATTTTCAGATTTTCAAAGTGGCTTAATAAATAGTAAAAAAATTCAAAAAAATGTAAAATTTGGTCTCCAAGTACATTTCAATATGAAGAACATGTTGGAAGGTTCGAATCGACTATTTGAACTTTGAAAATGAAGATATGGCGTGGAGTACAAAGTCGTTTTACTCCATGGAGTAGCTAAGTCCATCTCTCTTTATATATATATATATATATAATTTTTTTTTTATAATTACCGATCGGGTAATAGGTACGGAATAGGCTTTACCCGTACCCTTACCCGTTTTGATAATGAAAAAAATATTTACCCGTACTCGTACCCGATACGTTTATGAAAAAACATAACCCATACCTGTCTTATCAGATACGGTACGGGTCGGGTAAACGGATAAAAGGGTGCCATTGACACCCCTACTCGCGCTATAACAACGGAGCTGAATCGAGTCTGATTTTATACGAGCCAATCACGAGTTGAGTAAAGCTAACTTGTTCATGTTGTGAGTTGCGTATAGACTATTTTTTGTTGTTGTCAATTTGGTGTTATAAGCCACGCATTAACCATGAGCCGAAAAAATATAATTTTTTCTTGCAACATGCTTCATCTTATTATAGTGCCATGGTAAACACAAAGAGAGACAGTGAAAGAGTCGAAGATAGTTACATATTCTTTTTGCAACGCATTAAGAAACAAATCGAGTCAACGCGAGCCGACCGAGCTGAATTAAGCTTGAATTCGCTAATGACAAGCTGAATCAAATTCGAACAAGCTAATATGAACTTTTTCCGAACGACCTCAGACAACCTACAAGCTTTGATTTTCTTTGCCAGTCCTAAACCTATGCCACAAATTAGAGATTTGTAGTAAAAACTACCTTGTGATAACTTCAAAAAATAAATAAAACAATCCCTTGTTCAGTTGTATATTCTTTTTTTAACTGGTTTCCTTACATTGGCTGGAACAAGCCAATACTTACATATTATACTGTAGACTGTAGACTGTAGAGTAAAATTTTGCTGCTTCATGAAAACAAAATCAGACACAAGTCTATATGATCTCCATATTAAAATCTTACTGTCCATATACTGCGCAGTAACATACATATTTGCTGCTTCATGAAATAAGATCAGCAATAAATGGTGGCGGTTCCAGCACATGCAACTCCAGTTACAGTAACAGCAAGAACTACAACACTAGGTGCCAGAAAACAGGGTTTAAGAAGAAAAAAGAGGCACTCAGTGGTCCAAAAACTCAAAAGCTCTTAAATGAGCATAGATCCTTCACTGCATCTTCGCCTGTCTTTCTGTTGCCATGTGATCATTTTGGTCCCAATAAGGATAAATAAGGAATAAAAGATGACAAACATGAAAATCAAACTGCATACACAGATGCTATTTAAATTACGTCCCGGAAGGCAGTAAAGAACTAAAGTTAAAAAGATGAAGAAGACTTTTTGGGCCTCAAACTGAGAAAGGTGCATAAAAAGTGATAAATTTTATATGAAAGTTAAAAAAGTTTATTCATTGCAATGGCCCATATATCACAGACAACATAAGCAGCATATATTTAATTCGGCCCAAAATCAGCTTAGCCCAATTGAAAATTTCAATCAAATTTTGTGATCAGTGTATTTGAACTAAGGATTTAACCTTTCTTTCAAGTTTCATATAAACTTCATATGATTTTTGCTATGGCGTGATGGCGTCTCACAAAACATATGAGACTGCTTTTGCTGAAAAATGCCATCTCATCTCAGCAGCATCATGAAAGTTTTTATTTCTTTTTTGTTCAAATTGTAATAATAATACTTATACTAATTTATATAGGTAAAAAAAGAAAAGAACAGATAATTCAATATTAAGTGTTTTAATAAAATTAGATTTTAACATTTAGGCTGAAATGAAGTAGCTCGTCAATCTGAAAGCATAACTGAATGATTAATCACTAGGTTACTCAAAAGCTTTATGTAAACCAAGAATACCATCAAGGCTATATATAAATAATTACCAAACAAATACAATTCCTTGCTAAGTACATATATGAATGTCGTATTTTGAGCAGCTAAGCAGAGATATACATCAACCAGGGAATCCCTATATGCACATGACACGCTACAAACTTTACACACCAAATTAACAGACTTCTAACAGGACCAATTAACAAACCGACGAATAAATACACACACAACAAATCGAAACACACCCAACAAGACCAAACATATATAGAACTTGACCCCTGATTAAATTTTGCTCCAGGGGAAATTAGTTCTGTTTTTCTTAGCCGCCAAAGCAACCTATAAGCTTCTTTGGAGTGTGGCCTTTGGCCCGGTATTTGGCCGCCTCCTCTTCGGCCTTTAGCAACTCTTCACCTTTCTTGGCCTCAGTCATGGCCCGCTTCTCTTCGGCCTGCTTGTGTATCATCGCAATCTTGTTTTTCATCTTTTCAGCGTATTCAGCCTTTTTTTTCTCCAATTGCTCCTGATTTTGATATTAAACATTGTGTCAGTTGAGAACAATATCCTTGAGACGCACTAATAAATAAAACATGTATCGAGTCCATTGGTACATTACATAAGCTGATAAGCCGGTCTCAACAAAACGAGCTCACCTAATTTGAGTATTACAAAATGAAATTACTTGGAACTAATAATGATGTACCTCCATCTTTCTCAGCTCAGCTTCTATGGCTGCCTTCTTTGAATTCTCCCAAGACAAAATGGCAGATGCCTTCTTTGCTGCCCTGCATGGTATAATATTACGTAAAACAAAGAGAGCACAAAATAACATTAAAGACAAGGCAGCGATACTTCTTAGATAAACGAGTGTTTAAATCCAAAGTGAAGAAAATGCTTACTTGTTCTCAGCTTTTGTCTTCTCATTCTCCTCCCATGCCTTGATCAAAGACATTCTCTTCTCAGTTTCCACCCTTGTAAGAGCAGCATCTGAACATAAGAAGTTAATTTATTACCTTTTTTTCAATATAATACCGTAAAAATTGAATCAACTATAGCATTTTAATTCAATATAACTACCTCTGTCATGTGAACCACCTGTGGGTTTCTCTTCAGCAGGTTCTGGTGGATCTGGCGGAAATAAGAGAGAAAATAGAATAGAATTAGCAAATACAGTTAAAATGATAAAAAAAGGTTGTTTGGTATATTAGAAAAAAATAATGAATGACGAAAGTTCCTGAGGAACAATATTGTATACTGACAATTTTCTGAAATACACATCTTTCGCAACTGTTATGTGAAAACAACACTGCATAAATCAAAATGTACAATAACAACTTTCCGAAATTAAGCAAAATTCTTACCAAATATTAAAATTACTAAAACTTATAGTAAATTCAACTTTTCTTTTCACTGTTAACTTTATTGTCAAGCACACTTTTAAACCCTGAAGGAAGCATACTTTAAAGACAGGAAGGACAAGTGAACTGTCAAAAATTGAAAAGGCTTTAAACAATATATGATTGAAAGGCGCACAAATAAAGCAACTAAGTTGAAATAATGGAATCAAAAGATTAAATTGAAGATCCTATTTGTATAACCTATGTACTTCCACAAAATAATATTTATCACTCCGAGACATTAAACCAAAAGCAAAGCTATATGTCATAATCCATAATATTTTTATAAAAAAATTATAAGGCAAATTCATGTAAATACCGTTTTGGATTTATATTTCTCTCAAATCCGTTTATCAGCTAACAATAAAGCACATCTTGTGAAAGTCAATTGTTTTCTATAATTCTATTAAGTGTAATCATATTCACCTGGCAATCTCTCAAATATGTATATAAAAGGAAAAAAGCAGAGATGAGGTTCATAGATACTTCTAGTAATTCCAGAAAAAAAAATTAGTTTAGACGTAACATAATTATTAATTAATTAAGAAAATCATACTGACAAACAGAGACTGAATTGAAAAACTAAGTTGTGCAAGCCGTATTCCTATTTATCTGTTTTATTGGAAACAAGAAGAATTCTTTCGAATTCACCAAGAATCTTGCAAAACTTTCCTAGATGTTATAAAAGAATGAGAAAGATAAAAAAGAATCTCACTTTCGACAGGAACAAGTGCCTTGCTATCATCGGGCTTTGGCTCCTCAGGTGCTGGTTGCGGAATCACAGACTTCTCCTCCGTCACATCCTTCGTCGGCTCCGACTCCGGTAGTGGCGGAGTTGGTTCCGAGATAACCTCCACCTCTACCTTCTTAGCTTCCTCCTCAGCCATACTGTGTTTCTCTTTCTCTCTCTACTGTCTCAGAGAATTAGCAGCGAAGATAAGGTCAGAGAGAAGAGAGGTGCGATTGTTGTTAGAAAGAGAGGAAGAAAGGGACCTAGGATTCTTCCCTTTCTATTCGTAAAAATTACCGGAATAGCCTCAATACAGCGCTAATGTGTTGGAACTTGGAATTATGAAAAGAGTGTGCAGGGGCAGGAAGAAACTTTACCGGATTCGGAAACAGCGAGTCTCTAGAGAGTATGGACTGAACTGAATTAATTAAATATTCTTGAGGTGGTATTTAAGATGATGGAGTACATACACCAATTAATTGCGTTCCTTGTCATAGGCGCTGCTATGACACGCTCCAATGTTGTCTACGGTTAGTGTTTGGTGAGGTAACATGGGACCAAACCAAACAACAGAAACATTTTTTTTATTCTCGAAAGTTCTGAATTTTGGTTTTTATTACGCAATGCTAAATGAATGTTCATGTTATGGTCAAAATTAACAAAACGAATTCAAGATACTTAATTGCTTCTTATTTTAATTTATTTCATTGAATATTAATACGTATTAAGTTGTCATTCCGATATACTTGATCATGTTAAGCTGAATTTTTTTTATAAAGAAAGAATCAAAGATCGCAAAATTAAATAGCAAACGACCTTGAACCGATTTTTAATCAAATCCAACAATATATACCTTGTGATTCAGTTTAATATCGCCATGATTTAGCTTATGACTTTATTATTCAGTTTATTTAAATAATTTATCATGAATTTATTTGATTCAATGATCACGATAATGATAACAACGAAGATAACTCTTAGACATTTTCTTAAGTTACGTATTAGTTATTTGACAATAATTTTAGCTTTTACAATGATATAATTAAATATAGTAAAAATCTAAATGATATGTTCTTAAGAAGTAGAAGTATTGAATAAAATACAGGTCAAAAGTTAAGAAATTTGCACATTACAAGAAAATCACGAAGCTCTATATTTTACCTTTTACATATTAGTTAGTTCACAATTTCACATATATAGAACTTTAATTAACTTGTAATTATATATAAGTCTAATTAATCAACTAGCATGTTAACTAAAGTATTATTTAATTTTAAATAAAGTGGTTATATACATAAGTTGATCTAGATAGTTTTTCCATAATAGAAAGAACAGTATATAAATTTTCATTTTTTGTTTTATAAAAAGCTTTGTTCATAACGATTATTATTTGATTTTTATTCAACAAAAAATTGTACAAATATGGTCAATTCAATTACAAGTAAAATCAAACAAATCTCTTTCATATCAAACAAACAATTTTTTTGAGAACTTTCTAGTTGGTTGAATAGGGGAGTCAAAAGTGTTACAATCATGCATACTGTATTCTAAAGACATTTTGTTGCTTTGGATGCCTTATCAGCAGAATAAACATGATTATTTAGACATATTAATTGGTTATATAATTCTCATAATCATTAAAATTTAGTTTAGATCATGAATTATGATGATGAGTTCTAAATACCAAAATGATCGTGAAAAAAACCAATAAGTCATTTTCTAATTAATCAACCTTATAATTCACATAATTCTAAACAAATTCAGTTTGAACCATGAAAAATAAAATGTAACTTTGGTAAAAATAAATGAAGATAAAATTAAACTCAAGCTTCGTGGATATCATCCCCTCTTACTATCTAGGTCCAATAGGAAATTATTTAAATAATAAAGACTATATATGTTTGCCATGTCATGCTGGTACAGAAAATGTACAGTTCTAGAGAGCGCAATCATTTCTATCTGGTCGGCATTCGCCACATTTATCTGTTTAGCAAACCAAACCAGAACCGGGTAAAATCCAAGAGTTGCTCATCTGGCAGCTGAGCTGTGAGTTGTTGCTTAACGGACCAAAATTCAGTTAGGATCACATGTGGCAGTGTGGCACCAAAATATCAAATTTTAGTCTCCGAGGATACATAGCCACACATCCGGACACGGGACACCTAAACTGCGGGACCCACATGTCGTTCAATATTGGTTCCCTCGTCGGCGCGGAAGAACGGTTTTATTGCTGGGTTCGCCGTAACGGAACGGTGAGGCCGCAACAGAATTAATTGATTAAATTTCTTTTAACGGAACGGTGAGGACCGAATTGGGTTTTGTTCGAAGGACTATGGACAAAAGTTCATCCAAAACAAAGTTTACAACGAATAAATATATAAATTTGATAAATTTAAATAGTTCTGTGAATCTTAAACTGTCGATGTAAATTGCACGATTTAGATCAGGATTTTAAATGAGACTTCGTTCAAAGCCCTTTTGACAAAGACTCTACCCAATCAAGATGTTATGAATTTACTAAACATTAAAATGTTAGTCAAGGCACGAATAGCCCACCGATAACTACGAGTGTTCATCGGGTCCGATTTAATCAGTTTTAAACTTAACCGAGATAGTTCGATTTAAACGGCTCGGTTTTTCCAGTTAAATGAATCAGCTTGGTACATTTTTTAAAACCAGTTAATAGTTCGGTTCAGTTCGGTTTAGAAATTTTAAAACCGATTACACTGAACCGATCAAAAATTTTTAAATTATCCACCGTCGGAATCAAACATTTAAAAAATTACAAAAATGTATATTGCTTGGTTCGATTTAAAACCGATTAAACCGAACCAAACAAAAAAAATTAATTTGTCCTTTAGAAAAATAAAAAAATTAACAAAAAATATTTATTTTTATGATTAATATTATATTTCGGTTCAACCGAACAAAGCGAAATTTACTTTAGTTTGCTTGATTCGGTTCTTATTCAATTTTGATTATATTTCTGTTCGATTTGATTTGATTTTTGAAAACCGAATAAAACTTTGGTGTGCCTATTTTAATTTTGTTTGAACCGAATTGATGAACACCCCTACTGATAACCACAACATATATATATATATATAGAGAGAGAGAGAGAGAGAGAGAGATAGGCTACCATGCTTTGCAATTAAAGCACCTCTTGTGCTTTGCGCTCATTTTCGGATTTTCAAAATTCAAAATGTTGATCCGACCGTTCAAGTTGTTCTCCATATTGAAATGTGTTTGGAGACCAAATTTTACATTTTTTGGAATTTTTTTACTATTTATTAAGCCACTTTGAAAATCGCTGATCCATTGGTCCAGAAAATTTTACTGTTTTGCTAGTGTGACCATTGGATCAGCGATTTTCAAAGTGGCTTAATAAATAGTAAAAAAATTCCAAAAAATGTAAAATTTGGTCTCCAAACACATTTCAATATGGAGAACAACTTGAACGGTCGGATCGACATTTTGAATTTTGAAAATCCGAAAATGAGCGCAAAGCACAAGAGGTGCTTTAATTTGCAAAGCATGGTAGCCTATCTATATATAGTAGGGCTATTGTACTTCGCGAAGTAAAACTTCGTTTTACTTCACGCTCATACTCCTATTTCCAAAATCCAAATCGTCGATCCGAACCGTTCAAGTTGTTCTCCATATTGAAATGTGCTTGGAGACCAAATTTTACATTTTTTGGAATTTTTTTACTATTTATTAAGCCACTTTGAAAATCGCTGATCCATTGTGAATAGTAAAAAACAGTAAAAAATTCTGGACCAATGGATCAGCGATTTTCAAAGTGGCTTAATAAATAGTAAAAAAATTCCAAAAAATGTAAAATTTGGTCTCCAAGCACATTTCCATATGGAGAACAACTTGAACGGTCGGATCGACGATTTGGATTTTGGAAATGGGTGTATGAGCGTGAAGTAAAATATTGGTTTTACTTCATGAAGCACAATAGCAAAATTCTATATATATAAGGAGGGTTCAAGTGCATCATGATTTTGTGCTCCAATATGCTCCACACCCTTTATCTCTGTTTTCAAAATTCGAATAGTCAATCTGAACTGCTCAACATGATATTTATAATAAAATATGCTTGGAGAATTTTATATTTTTAGAATTTTTTACTATTTTTTATATAGATACAAAATCACTGCTTTAAGGAGATTCTAGACCATTCGAAAAAAGTAATATTGTACCAATGTAAAAAAAAAGTAAAAAAATTCTAAAAAATATAAAATTTAGTCTCCAAGAATATTTCATTATGATTATCATGTTGAGCGGTTCGGATCGATTGTTCGGACTTTGAAAACGGAGATAAAGTGGAGCATACTGGGGCACAAAATCATGGTGTATTTGAATCCTCCTCTCTCTCTCTCTCTCTCTCTATATATATATATATATATAGAGAGAGAGAGAGAGAAGAGATCGATGACACTTTACATTTTCAAAGTCCAAACAGTCGACCTAAACCGTTCAATATGATGAATATATTAAAATGTGCTTGTAGATCAAATTTTACATTTTTTTTTTGAATTTTTTTACTATTTATTAATATGGGTACAAAAAATTTAATGTTATGAAAACATCGATTTTATAAAATACTTAATAAATAGCAAGGTTCTAAATAGCGTTTATAGCGTCATAGCGGAAATGCTACAAAAAAAACTATAGCGAATAGCGTCGCTATAGCGGAAGCTACGCTACATAGCGTTTTTTTTTTTTTACATTTCGTATATTCAATATTTGTACTAAATATCAACATTATCTAAAGTCTCATAGAACAATAAATAACACCAAATTGATTAAGGAATTATAATATTCATATTGAACCAGTACAAAGTCTAAATTGCTATTCAAAATATCCATAGTAATATCATAAACTATCGATATTTTATGTTCAAAATAACTTAAGCATCATTGCATAATCTATCCTTTTCTATTCAAAGTTCAAAATATTCTAAGCATCATGACATACATTATCTATCTTTCTCTATTAAAAATATTTCAACTACCATATAGTAAGTATCATTTTGTTACTCCATATTAAAATCAGTCATTCTATAGATTCATTAGAGTCAAAGTCAGACACATCATTATATGAGTCAATGTCAACAAACAATTCAATGTCATCATCTCCTGATGAGGATGATGTGGCAAAAAATAATTTACGTGGATAGATCTCTCATTTAATAATTAAAAATTTAATATAGAGCATAGTACGTAAATTGCAAAAAATAACATCATGGTTAAATCTCATGTAAATTGCAAAAAAAAAAATCCATGTAGCATAGCGTGTGCTATAGCGGTCGTAGCTCAAATAGCGCATTTTTATGTCATTGCTTAGTGTTTAGGGTCCAAAAATGCTATAGCGTGTTATTTAAAATACTAATAAATAGTAAAAAATTCAAAAAAATGTAAAATTTGATCTGCAAGCACATTTAATATATCCATCATATTGAACAGTTTGGATCAACTGTTTGGACTTTGAAAACTTTGAAAATGCACGGTGTCATCTAATGTCACAAGAAAAGGGTGTCATCCGATCCCTCCTCACACACACACACACACACACACACACACACACAGGGGTTGGCTAATATCAAAGCGTTTGTTCCTAAGTCGTGGAACAAACATTTTGGATTTTACATTTTCAAAGTTCAAACAGTCAATCGAAACCGTTCAACATTCAATTTATATTAAAATGTGCTTGGAGACCAAATTTTACATTTTTTTAATTTGTTTACTATTTATTAAGTCAGTTTTAAAATCAATGTTTTCAATGATCCAAAAAAAATTCACTGTTTATTAAAAACAGCGATTTTAAAACTGGCTTAATAAATAGTAAAAAAGTTCCAAAAAAAAAATTAAAATTTGGTCTCCAAACACATTTTAATATAGATATCATATCTAACGGTTTGGATCGACCGTTTGGACTTTAAAAATCAGAAAACAAATTGGTTGCACCACGATTTGAAACAAACATTTTTATTTAATCAGGAATTGGTTCCTTGTTTTTGTTAGCAAGTTGAATGAAATATATATATACATATAGAATTTGGCTAATATGCTACGCATAACATAGAGGGCCTCCGTGCTACGGCTCAATATTTGAGTTTTCAAAATCCTAACGGTTGATCCGAACCGTTCAACATGATCTCCATACGAATATGTACTTGCAAACCAAATTTTACATTTTATAGAATTTTTTTACTATTTTTTAGATAGGTAGAAAATCACTTGATCTGGAAATTATGTACCATTCAGATCAAGTGATTTTCTACCTATCTAAAAAAATTCTAAAAAAATTCTAAAAAATATAAAATTTGGTTTGCAAGTACATATTCATATGGAGATCATGTTGAACGGTTCGGATTGACCATTAGAATATTGAAAACTCAAATATTGAGCCGCAGCATGGAGGCCCTCTATGCTATGCGTAGCACTGTAGCCACTTCCTATACATATAAAGGGCATCAATTTCAGCCGAGTTCGGGCAAAGATATTAACATTGCAGTTTTAGTTTCATAATTCATATAGTGTACAGATAATAAAGTCAAGGGGGAATTTCATGTATATCCCTCAAAAGTTTCAATATTACATATCTATCCCTCTAAAATCAATAATTACATATTTATCCAATCTAACTCTATTATATATCAAATATCTCCAAAAATAATTAAATAATATTTTTTTAAATATTAAAATTTATTTTATAATATTAATAATATTGTAATGACCACTATACCCTTTCTTCCTCTCCCTTTAATCTGTTGAGTCTTGAGAGCGCCAAAACATCCCGCCTCTTCTCTCCAATGGTGTTGGTACTGTACGGTTCAGCAATATTACTGGTACGGTTTCAGTGCTGATACTGGTACAGTACGGTTCAGTACTGGTACGGTACGGTGATAAGTCTAAAATACATTCATATTCGATCCGATTTTTATCACAAAACATTACCAAATATCTTGTATTTTCATACAAAAAGGATAGAATTTATCTAGAATCAAGTTACTGCGTTTGTTTGTTTTCAATCTACAGAAAAGAAGGCAAAAAGAGAAAAAGTGACCATAAATGCGGACGCACTGCCCAGTCATGCGGCCGCACTCAACACTTGGTCGCATCCAGAGCCTCAGAATTCAACAGGAGAAAAAGTCCGAGCGCAGTGCGGACGCAGAAGATCCCAGTGCGGACGCACTCCGCACTTAGCCAAAATTTGGAGAATAAATGCTTCCTGAATGCGGACGCACAGACCCGTAATGCGGCCGCATTCCATACTTAGTCAATATTCAGCACACTCCCGAAGAAAAATCCGAGCCTAGTGCGGGCGCACTATGGAAAAATGCGGACGCATCCAGGACTTAGCGAAAAACACAGATGTCAACCAAACCCAGAATGCGGCCGCAGGAACCACTAGTGCGGACGCACTCATGACGCAGAAGCAGAAATTGAAGCATCCGAGCGCAGTACGGACGCACTGCGGTCGCACTAAGGTCGCATTCAGCCTAAAAATCAAGTTTTCTATTTTTGGCGCTTCTAAAAACGACCCGGGAGTGAAATATGGAAAGTGGGGACGTGGGGGAACTTGTGGGGCAAGTATCTAATGACTCCCCACGTCCATTGGCTCCAGAATAAGCATTACATCTCCTATAAAAGGGCTACAACTTTCCCTTCCAAATCATCCACTACCAATCCACTTACAATCTTCTTTACCATCAATCTCTTGGAGCGAATCAAGGAAGAGGAAGGGAAGTTCACAGCAAACAAAGGCAAGATCAAGGTTCTTCATTTAGAGAAGGGTGTAAATTATTTCTCTATTTAATTTCTCTTTGTTTTAGCCATGTTTTGTTTTAATCTTTTGATGAATTCTTGCATCTCCATGAGAGGCTAGTTTTCTCTCTAGGGGTTTAGGTCAATGCATGAACTTGTTTAATTCTATTTTACTCGGATCTTAGTTTTTATTATGATTGTTTGAATTGATTGTTAATTTCTGTGAATTATTCTTTATGAATTTCATTAGTACTTGACTTATAGTTCACCTGGTTAGGGTTAGTAAATTGAAGTAGCTTGAAATCATGCTATGTCTTGTCTTTCCGCTTTAGTTTATTAAATTCCGGCATTGGTCAAGATAGGGAAGTACTAATTGAAATCATAAATATATATCTTAGGATTTAGTTTATCTTACTAAAAATTTGATATCTAAACCGGATTTCCAGAAATTAAGGTTAGGAGGATGGGAAGAAATCACAACCTAATTAGGACACCTTAGAATAAATATTGATATATACTTTGAATTATGTGTATTAAAAATCCCGATTAGGTGAGTGACAGCCCTAACAACGGAGGAACATTAATCCGTTCACCCAAAGTATTTATATCAATATTTGTTCATAGGCTAACACAAGTTAAAAATCATTCTTAAGCTTTCTTAGAATAAATATTGATGTTCGTCTTGAATTATGTGTATTAAACATCCCGCTAGGCAGTGTAAAAACCCTAGAATTTGAGGAACATTAATCCGTTCACCCAAGATAATAGCATCAATATTTATTCCAAGGACGACATAAGTTAGAAACCTCGTCAAATCATACATGAATTTAAACAACCCGAGTAGATAGAATTAGCAAGGGATTGTAGACTGAATGCCCCTAGACTTCCAAACCTTGATAAGCAACCAAAACTCTCTTTTAATTTTCAATTTTAGTTTAATTGTTACAATCTCTCCTTTTAGGATATTGAACCCAACCTTAGGATTTTTACTACAAACCCCCCAATTTACTTTATTGCACTTTTCTTTCTTTTCTGAAATTTATTATCTAAAGTTGAAAATTTAGTATTTATCTTACTCCTTGTGGTTCGATACCCGATAATATACTACACGGTAGGATTGTATACTTGCAATCTGAGCCGAAAGTGTATTTGAGGATAAAGCTTTTTACACATACCCTTTGCACGTAACATACGGTTCAGTACTAGTGCTGGTACGGTTCTGTGTTGGTACTGGTACAGTTCAATTTTGGTACTAGTACGGTTCAGTGTTGGTACTGGTACGGTACTGTTCAATATTGGTATTGGTACGATTTAATACTGTTTTCTAACAGTGGTTTTAGAAGGGTAAAATGATAATACATAGAAAATTAATGTTAAATATAATGGATTGGATAAATATGTGAGTTTTTATAATTTTTAAGGATAAATATGTAATTATTGATTTTAGAGGGATAAATACGTAATATTGAAACTTTTGAGGGATATACATGAAATTCCCCCTAAAGTCAAAATCAACAATGCAAATAATTTGTGCACTGTGTAAAGTTAAAATTGTTATCACATTTTAATATAGATTGAATTTTAATAAAATCAGCGATTTTCAAACCATCTTAATAAATAGTAAAAAAATTCTAAAAAATGTAAAATTTGGTCTCCAAGCACATTTTAATATAGATTAAATATCTAACGGTTTGGATCGCCTGTTTGAACTTTGAAAATCAGAGAACCGAATCGTTTGTTCCTGAGTACGTTCGTATATTAGCCATTCTCTCTCTCTCTCTCTTTATATATATATATATATATATATATATATATATATATATATATATATATATATATATCTCTATATAGAGATGGGCTATTGTGCTTTGCAAAGTAAAGCCATTGTTTTACTTCGGCTTACTTTTTGGATTTTCAAAGTCCAAAATGTCGATCCGACCGTTCAAGTTGATCTACATATTGAAATGTGCTTGCAAACCAAATTTTACATTTTTTGGAATTTTTTTACTATTTATTAAGCCACTTTGAAAATTGCTGATCACATGGTCCAGAAAAAACAGTGCAACAAAATTCTGGACCATGTGATCAGCAATTTTCAAAGTGGCTTAATAAATAGTAAAAAAATTCCAAAAAATGTAAAATTTGGTCTGCAAGCACATTTCAATATGTAGATCAACTTGAACGGTCGGATCGACTTTGGACTTTGAAAATCCAAAAAGCAAGCCGAAGTAAAACGATGGCTTTACTTTGCAAAGCACAATAGCTCATCTATATATATATATATATATATATATATATATATATATAGAGGTTGGCTAAGATCAAACTGGTATGACCAAGGTCTTGGTACTACCAATTTGTTTTTGCAATTTTTAAAGTTCAAATAGTTGATCTGAAGTGCTGAACGTGATCTCCATTTTAAAATGTACTTGGAGACCAAAATTTTAAATTTTTTTTGAATTTTTTTACTATTTTTTATGGATTTTTGAAAATCACTGTTTTTCAGATTTTATTTATTTATTTTTTATTATGAAAAATAGTGAATTTCAAAAATCCATAAAATATAGTAAAAAAATTCAAAAAAAATATAAAATTTGGTCTCCAAGAACATTTTAAAATGGAGAACACGTTCAACACTTCAGATCGACTATTTGAACTTTAAAAATTACAAAAACAAATTAATAGTACCAAGACCTTGATCATACCACTTTGATCTTAGCCAACCCCTCTCTCTGTATGTATGTGTGTATATATATCGAAATTGTCTTTTATAATTTTGCAAAATGTCTCAATTTAAAAAAGATGCGTTTAGAAAATATTCTCAACTTTAAGAAATTTTTGCTTACATAATGCATAAGGAAAATCATATTTTGAAATTATTTCTTTTTTAATCAATATGTTGTTAGCGTTAGCCTTTCCATGTCCAAAATTTCAATCAAGTGTCTTGGCGACTATGCTACTTTTTTATTTAGGAATTGCCTTAACAAAATTGTATAAGTATAATGCTTTCGAAAATTTTCAAAATTCCGTGTGTTTTCATGTGTGGACTCTACCTAACTTATGACTCTATTTATCCTACACTTTATGCAATCTCAAACAATTAAGTCCAGTCATGCAAGACTATTTTATAACTTCAGTAAACATCTTGACAAGTTCGTATTCTCAATCAATTAAGTTCAGTCATACAAACTCTATTCGTGATCAGGTAAAAAGCCCAGTTATACCCTCTAAAAATTCAATCCCCTCCTCAAGCTTAAACCGTGCTTAAACCCTGGGTCAGAACTTACAGTCAGAATTGACGAGACAAGCTATTGATGGGCATGAGATCATTTTTATGATACTATACTATAAGGGCCTGTTCGGCCATCAATGGGAACGGGAACGGGAACAGAAATTGAACTGACAAAATACTGTGCGCGTGGGATTTTTTCCGCGAAGTCTGAGTGAATTTGTTTTTTCCCACGCGCACAGTGATTGGCCGAACATGCCCTAAGAACCTGTTCGGCTGTACTGGGAAAATCATTGTTCACGTGGGAAAAAAAAAATTCACTCAGAGTGAATATTTTTTTCCCACGTGAACAGTAATTTTCAGTTAAAAAAATTTGTTTTCCCGTACCCATTTCCGAACCCACACTGCAGCCGAACAGGCCGTAAGACTTCTTATTAATTGGTCACATCGTGGGCATGAGATCATTTTTATGAAAAAGTAGAAGCTTTTTGAACAAATTATGAGTTACAGTCTCTCTCCCCCAAATAATATTGATCCTTCTATTTCATTAGAAGAATCGAAACTTAGAAACAAAAAAATAAAAAAAGGAAAAAGGAAATTCCATAGAAGAGCGTTTCACTTTGGAGCTGGCAGGGAACCCGTGAGTGCGGCGTGTTAGGTGCCAGCGCAACCAATATTACCATAAAGAGTGAGGCTACGGTATCATGCATAGCACGGTTTGGTCCGTGCTATGACTTAATATTTGAGTTTTTTAAATTCTAATAGTAGATTCAAATCATTTAACATGATTATAAAATGAATATGTACTTGCGAACCACATTTTACATTTTTTTCAAATATTTTTACTATTTTTTTAGATAGGTAGAAAATCACTTGATTTGAAAATTCTGGACCATCCAAAAAGAGTGATTTTCTACCTATCTAAAAGAATAGTAAAAAAAGTTTGAAAAAATGTAAAATTTGGTCTGCAAGTACATATTCATTTTATAATCATATTGAACGGTTTGAATCGATCATTAGAATTTTAAAAACTCAATTATTGAGCCGTAACACGGACCAATCCGTGCTATACATAGTACAATCCGTGCTATACATAGTACCGTAGCCTCACTCTATCATAAATATCTCTCCAATTTCATGCAAAGATGGACAAATTGATTTAACTCACCAGTATAATTTTATGCTGCTTACTTCGGAAATATATTTCCTTTTTCTTTTGAAAAGGTTGTTTGCACGTCTATTAATTTTACAGACTTATCGCTTACATTTAGATAAACAATTAATTTCTCTAAATATGGAGCGAAATTTTTTAATTTTTTTTATTAATAGTGGTTGATGTTGACCCCACACATACAGCTTGTTCTGATCTTACGATATCTAAATTATTTGGACAGCACATTTTTATAATTTATAAATACTTAAATAGAGTTAAATCTAAAGCTAATTCTTCAAAACAAGTACCTTTCAATTGAGGAAACCCACTACCGATATCTAAACCCGTCCTTCGCGCTGGAGAGGATATATATGAAGCTTTTTTTTTTTTTTTCTTTTCAATAGAAAAAATAGAGGTCACGTTTTAAAATTACATTCATAAAAATTTTAGTGGTGTTTTGGCATGTCAGTAACACTCCGTTATCTGTTTATCCAACCTGTATCGTATCCGAAAAGACTAATAAGAATAAGATTTTTCTTTATTAACTTATCATGTACAGATAAGGATAAATATTTTTTTTATTATTAATAACTAAGAATACGGATAAAGACCATTTCTTATCCTATAAAATAATTTTTTTAAAATAAAATTATATATATAAATATATATTTGTATGAAAATGATTTTCATAATACAAATTAGTTGTATTTATTATTAATTTTTCTTCTTAGCTTGAAAAATATTTTATCGAAAGTACAAATTAGAATGTCAATGGCACTTTTTTTATCCGTTTATCGTTTACCCGATCCGTACCGCATTTGAAAAGACGAATAAGGATGAGATTCTTTTTCGTCAACTTATCGGGTACAAGTAAGAGTAAATATTTTTTTTGTTATCACGACAAATACATATATGAAAATGTCTCCATCCAACTCGTATCGTACCAATTGACACCCCTGATCGTGTTACGTTTACATAAATAAGGAGATGTATGAAATTATGCAAAGGTGGTTACGATTCGAGTCGGAAATAAATAAAGTGGGACACAGAAGTTTGGATTTTAACTCTCTTGTCAGTTTGATAATTGATAGTGATAACACATATTAAATGTCATACAAAATTTAAAGTTATTTTACATTGAATTTTAATTTTGAAGGGGCTGTCAATGAAGGTCCAATGAATTTAGAGTATGATCAATCCCTTCGTCGTCTGATTTTTGGTTTAATTGTACGAAGCTATTTTTTTTTTGTAGTACAGGTCTGTATGCTTACATAATACCATTTGATTTTTTTTTTTTAAACTTAACTTTTCATTCTGATTTTTTTTATAATTTTTAACTTAGTTTCAGCGATATAAAAATAATTTGATAGACAAATAAAAAAAAAAACTAGCAGTTAAAAACTTCATAGAATAAAAAATCGAACTATCATGCGATCATTTGTCATTGCATTTACAGTCTTTCACTGATTGATGCACAATACAACATTGCCCTTACAAAATTTAAAAGGGTTCAATTTTATGAATAAAATTGAATTAGTTGGTTTCGCAAATTAAAAATTTAGATGCTATGGACACAAAAATCGTTATTAATTATACATGTAGGGGTTGCCAACTTACCCTAAAAAAAGTTGTACATGTAATTATGTAACATCTAAATTAATAACAATATTATACTAATCGATACATAAAAAATAGTGTTAAGTTTTCACCTTTTTTATTATGTCAGATCATTATATTTTTATCCGTATAATAGTTATGTTAAATTATTTTTTATTTTTATCCTCAATATTTTCAAAATAATATTGATTTATATCTAAAATTTTATCATTGTAAAATACTTTTTATAGAAATTAATATTTCTTTCAGCCGATAAATGGCTCTAGTAATATTAACAACGTCATTGCAACAATATAAGCATTAGAAAGTAAAAAGTTGCTATCAAAAGTGTGAAAATGCCAAAAATTTGTTTGCGTCAATATAAAAAATTCACAATAACAAGTTTCTAAATTTACCCAACATGAATATTGATCGAAAATATATGATTACTTTATTAATACAGATACAAAAAAATTAACACATAGTACTTAAAATTGTGACATAGACAAAAGTTCATGACCTCTTATTTGCACAATTTTGTAGATTTTGGGCCTCGAATCTTATCCATAGTTTGCGGTAACAAACCTAACTATCATCATGAATTATTACCACACATCACTCAAACAATACAAACAAACGTCGCCTTAATTTATTTGTGATCACTTTCTTATAGGAGATTTATAAAACAGGTGGCCCGCTTTTGATGGATGTGAATTGATTTGGATGGAACTTGGAGTAAAATCAAACACCAATTAATAAGTCGCTGTTGCTGATGCTGTGGCGTAGAAAGGACCCACGTGGGCCAGTAAGCAAGCGTGAAGTGTCATGAAACCCATGCCGACATAACTAATGAACTCAATCTGACCAAAGATATTTATTTTTGGGAATCAGAGTAGGTCCGATGGGCATCGGACCTACCTTGGTTCGATGGGTGTGATGACCATTCGATCTGCATCAAGATTCGTGTGCTCTGTATCAAAATCCGTGCAAGTTTGTATCAATTTCCGTGCGCATAGATCTTGATGCTAATAGTACGGTTCTAGAGCTAATTGAACCTAAATGTAGGTCCGATGCCCATCGGACCTACTCCTATCTCTTATTTTTGACCTCTATGTTAGTTTTTTTTATCTGTGACCGATCACCATAAATGGAAATGTCTAGGTGTCCGAGAGATTAATGTGCACGGTGATCCCTAATTTTTATCAACAAAAAAAAAAATGTGCACGGTGACTTTGGTCATTAACATTTTAGTTTATCAAAATTTTGTTATATCATGATATGAATTAATTATGGCAAACGACTCAGATTTCGGAGGTGTAAGGGGATATTTAGGGGAATTTTTTATTGGTAGAAATTAATGAAAAAGAAGCGAGAGAAATAGAAAGAGTACATGAGTTGTGATATTGGTAGAAAGACCGGTAAAATTCTTACCGGTCTAAAAAATCAAAAAGTTTGGACCGGTAGAAATTCTACCGGTCTAAACTTAGTTTTTTTTTTTTTTTAAATCTGATGTATAGATGGAGGGAATTTTTATATTAGATTTTTAATAAAATATGAAAAAAATTCAAAAAATAGATATAATGTTTCTATTATATCTAAATTTTAAGATACTCTATCTATTTTTATAAAACAAATTATATTTTACTAGAAAAAGTGAAAAGAAAAAAAACTTTTAGACCGGTAAGAATTTTACCGGTCTTTCTACCAATATCACAACTCATGTACTCTTTCTATTTCCCTCGCTTCTTTTTCATTAATTTCTACCAATAAAAAATTCCCGATATTTAGGCTGTAAAATTTTAACAACAGGTGTCACAGTCATATCCTGCATTCTTATCTTCGTTTTTAAAGTTTAAATAATCGATCTGAATTGTTTAACATGATTTCCATATCAAAATATGCTTAGAGATCAAATTTATATTTTAAAAAAAATTAGTATTTTTTTAGATAGATACAAAATCACTGTTTTTCAGAAAATTCAGGACCATCCAAAATTTTAATATAAAATTTGGTCTCCAAGCATATTTAACATGGAGATCATGTTGATAAGTTCAGATCGTCTATTTGAACTTTAAAAATAGAAATAAAAATGTAAGACATAATTAGAGTATAAAAATAATAAGGCATCTGAGCCCTCCTAAAAAAACAATTACTGAATTGAAGTTTTAATTGAAAGATACCGAAATGTGCTATGTGCAATTTTTGTTTGTTTTCATAGAATGTGTCACTTTTTGTTCCCTCTATATTCCAAGCTTGTAGTTTTCAGAGGTCGACGTAGATAGATTTCTTTGACCTCAGTAGAGCCTACCAGCCATGATGCTCCAATTAATAACAAACAAGACGGGTTTGGCTTCTTAGGTGAAAGATACACGAAAATTATTCAATCCACGACAATAGCTCTCGATGTCATTTAATTCGCTATTTAGTGTTCAATTTTAACCTTTTAAGTATGAAATAATCATTTAGTTTAGTGTTCAAAATATCCTCGCTCGGTTGTTTTATGGTATATTATTTAGTTATTTATGATAATGGTTCTTTTATTTGTAGAAAGTTAGTATACTTTTTTAAATATTTTTAATACACGAGATATTTGATATTTCATTTTTCTTATTTTGTATGCATGCTTTATTTTATTTTATTTATTTGAAAGATATAGTTTCTTGTTTTTAAAAAAAAGGAAAGATATAGCTTCATAAATATTTAAAATTGATAAAATTGTTTTTATTTATACATGAAAAATAGGAAACATCAGAAAGTAAAAAAAAAAAAAATTAATTTAAAATTTAAATTAATTACAAAACATCATAATTCATTAAATATTTAAACAAGCATAAATTTATCAAGAATCCAATTGCATGCGGTCATCCGTCATCACTTGGTAGTTGGTAGTTGGTACTTGGTAAGTGTGTAGTATCCAATGGGGAAGCGCTATTTTGAGAGTAAAATTTGTAATATTAAGAGCACTTAGAAACTTTTTTCTTTGATTGTCCAATTCACCCTTGACACTTGGATTTAATACACACTAATAAAGAAAGTTAAAGAAAGGAAGATGCAATATGAAATTTAAATGCACACCAACCATAAAATGGAAACAGATCTTAAAACGCATAAAAATAAAATTAAAATTTGAGAAAAATTGGGGTCACGCCCCCACATTATTAAAATAGGAAAGTTACAAGAGTCCAGTAACATAAAATACAATTTAAACACATGTTTATTTTATTTGAATGCAACCCCCAGTTTATTAGAGTAAAAGTATAAAATAAATAGGGACCGACTAACTATCCCCCGGCTCCTATTCTCCATTCATCCCCAGTCAATAACTGTCTTTGTTGACTACTAATTAAGAGGGGACCACAAATTTCAGCGCTAAAAAACAAAACAAAACGCGTTATTATCGCGGCGAGTGCAAGTATTCATATGTAATACATCAAGTATTCATATATAATACATGAAGTATTCATATCTAAGATATCAAGTATTTAAAAAAAAACTTGACACATTACTTATCCATCTTTTATACGTTTTTAGAGGTGATTTTTTTTCTCCGTTCACTCTAACTAATATTTCTGACAATCTATGAGGAATTTTGCAAATCTAAAACCACGAACGTCTTCTACGCAATTTTCTCTTTCAAATGAGATCCATGATGACATACTTTCGAGTTGTCCGTTGCACAAGTATTCATACCTTGTCATTCAAGTATTCATACCTCATCAAGCAAGTATTCATACCTCATCAGTATTTCACAAATAAAAAACTGGACACATCATTCACTCATTTTTTACCGATTGAAATTTCATTACCACTCAATCGTTTTTTACTTGATATCTTAGGTATGAATACTTGTTCGACGAGGTATGAATACTTGCTCGACGTGGTATGAATACTTGCATGACGAGATATAAATAATTTTACGAGGTATGAATACTTGCGCGACGGATAACTCAAAAGTACTTCATCATGGATCTCATTTGAAAGAAAAAATTGCGTAGAAGACGTATTTGATTTTAGATTCGCAAAATCTTCATAGATTGTCAGAAATATTGGTTAGAGTGAACGGAGAAAAAAAAACCACCTCTAAAAACGTGTAAAAGATGGGTAAGTAATGTTTCCAGTTTTTTTTTTAAATACTTGATATCTTAGATATGAATACTTCATATATTATATATGAATACTTGATGTATTATATATGAATACTTGTGCGCGTCAGTTGTAAATTTTTTCAAATATAAGCGATCCCCCTATTTAATTAGCGGTCCCCCACGTAATTAATGATTGATACACGTTTTCTTTTGTCTTTTTGTGCTTGAAGTTGTGGTCCCCTAGATAATTAATAATTGGGGATGAATGGGGGATAGGAGCCGGGGAAAAAAATCTTTATCCAAATAAATATTATAATCCTAAGAATTTTTTTCTCAACTCTCAATATTATAATATTGTTCTAAATAAAGCACCCTCTATCGAAATCCCAAACTGAACGGATAATTGTGATCTATTAGCAAACCCAGAAATAGAGAAAGAAAACATTTCATAATTCTTTGGAGAAATATGGCAGGAACATTTGTTGTATAGCACACCTTCACGGATTATATAGCTTGCTAGCACACCTTCACGGATCATACAGGTTTTATTTGTTGGGCAATTAACTGTAGTCAACGAGCCAATTCCATGTTTAAAAAAATAGGGAAAAGAAGCAAATCGATCAAATATTTTTAATCAAAATAGTATTTAAATTATTGAAATATATAGGATGCAGAATCAGCTGCATATCAATTACTTATGTTATTGGTGTTTATAAAAAGGGTACTGTTTATTGACAATAAATTAACTAGTTAATTTTTATAACGATAAAATATGATAAGGTTGACCAACAATTAGAATGTAACATGTGCTTTAATGCACGTCATGCACTTTAATGCACGTCATGCACACGCAAATAATATTTAAAGAGTATAGATATTAGATTAATAATTTCCTGTAAATATTTTTATTTCTGATATATTTTTATTTAATTTAAAAAATATTGTTAAAACTGTCAAGTTGTTGTCAATAATTCCAACCAATATGAAAAGATATTGTACTTTGAGGATGCATATTAAGAAATTTTCTACTACTATCATATAAAGTTATATATACCGGGTGGTGGCAATACTGTATTTCTAATGATCCAAAATTGATTCAAAATTTGATTCCTACCTAACTTCTATGTCCATATCAAGTAATCTAATTAACTACACAAACTCATTATCATATATAGCTGTCTGTAATCGAGTTGGGCTATGGTGCATTGCAATGTATATGTTTTTTTGTACATTGGACTATAAATTATTAGTTTTGGTTTCAAAATAACCGATCCAAACCGTTCAATTTGATATCCATATTAAAATGTATTTGGAGACCAAATTTTACATTTTTTTGGAAATTGTTTGCTATTCTTTTAGAATTTTTTAAAGTCAGTTGTTTTTCTATGGTTCAGAAATTTCTGAAAAACAACGATTTTTAAAAATTCTAAAAAAATAATAAAAAATTTCCAAAAAAATATAAAATGTAGTCTCCAAGCACTTTTTGATATGGAGAACATGTTGAGCTTTTTAGATCGACTATTTGAATTTCGAATCTAACAATTTGCAGTTCAATGTACAAGAAAACATATGTATTGCAATACACCATAGCCCAACTCGTCTGTACTCTGTATTATTATCTAATTGAGACATTACATGTAATTGAAAAGTACAATACTTTGGTCTCTCTTGTCCATTCACATGTAATTTAAGACTGAAAGAGCGAAAAAGGAGAAGCAGATTTAAAAAAAAAAAAAAAGAAAGAAAGAAAGAAAGAAATTGCTTTTACAATTTTTGCTTTTGTTGAATACTAAAATATTGCCAGGTTATATCCAGCATAGTCTGGTTGTGATGCTAGCTACTCAAATTCTTCTTTCACAGTTAAGCTTGCTGCCTTTATAAATTAATGATTGTTATATATAAAATTTAAACCCAGATGAGAAAATTGTTTGTAACGGATACATCTTGTAGAAGTAGAACATTGTTTAGTAATGAATCTTGACATGAAACGACCCGAGTTGGAATCCGTATCCTCCCAGGTACCTGACTGAACCTGACCGAAACGGACGGCCTAGATTTACTCTCAGCTCAGATTTTTAAATTGACACGAATTTCAAAGCACAAATAATACCCCTCGTGCGTCATCCCGAGTATCACTAGTTGAGAGTAAATCTGGACCGTTCGTTTCGGTCAGGTTCAGTCAGGTACCTGAGAGGATACGGACTAGTGCAATGATTGATTGTTGTTTGTTTGTTTTTTTTAACAATATAAATACGAGTGTTTTAAAATAACAAGCATATCGCTTATGCGGTTCGTATAGACAGAGACTTGAACGATAAAAAATTATGTGCATAAGAATATGCACCACATATTCAATAGCATGTCTATTATATTAATATTTTTATTTTGTTAGACATACAAAATTAAAGATTTAATCCTGTCATTATTTTTTGTTGAGTAAATAATCCTATAATTATTAAATCTACAAAAAATAATATATTACTTATTTTCGACTGAAATTCTCTAAATAATTGATTTAATTGGTTAGTTCTAAATTTGTTTCTAAACAAATATCTACATATGCTAGATGTGTATCTTATCGAATATGTATCCGTATGTATACTAATAATGTGTTACGCATTGATCAATTGCGTGCATATTGCAAATCATTTTTTAAAACAATTATCAGTGCACATATCATCGTAGGATATTAATTTTTCTTTTTTGGGCCAAAAACGGATGTAATTTAGCTCAACCTAAATTGCCAGTTCTGAACATGACAGTAATTAGTGACACAGGGGTCTGTATAATTCTGGACTTAAGAAATCTGCCACCAGATAACCATCTAAATTCTCAAGCCTTTGTCATGTGGCCCCCAGGATTAGCCTGTAGACATTAACTAATGTTTGGTATATTGAGCTGGAAAAGTATGGATGTCTAAGGTCCATTTTTATCTTTTGTTTTCTTTAGCTTTGCACCAAGTTCAATATCCAAATCCCTTATATAAGCTTTTCAATAATCGTGCCCTTCACTTTTCTTGGTGGAATTTTCTTTTTGAATTTGGTAGGGAAAGTTTTCTCCCTTACATAAGCAGAGCAATTTCACTTGGACAACCTAGCCAACCGGGCAAAATTAACTTGATTATGCATATTATATTAGAGTAGGGTTCCAATGCCTCATCTCCTCGTACCTCATCCATACCTCATGTTATATATCTCCATTTTCAAAGTCCAAACTATTGATCCAACCGTTCAACATGATATTCATACTAAAATATGCTTGGGGATGAAATTTTATAATTTTTGCAATTTTTTTACTATTTTTTAAGATAGGTACAAAATCACTGTTTTTTGAATGTCAGTGATTTTGTACCTATCTTCAAAAATAGTAAAAAAATTGCAAAAATTATAAAATTTCATCCCCAAGCATATTTTAGTATGAATATCATGTTGAACGGTCGGATCAATAGTTTGGACTTTGAAAATGGAGATATATAACATGAGGTATGGATGAGGTATGAGGAGATGAGGCATTGAACCCTACTCATTATATTAATACTTCATAAGTTAAAGTTATGCATTTACATGTAAAATTCATAAATTTTTAAATTTATTTACTATAAAGTCAAGCGGTTAAAAAATAATAAAAAATAAAATGTATTAAAATTAACTTATAAATTTTCATTTTTTGACTTCTTGATTTTTACTAAATAAATTCAAAAAATTATAAAATTTGCATGTAAATTAATTGCACCAAGCATGGAGTAGATCGGTTTTATCGGATTGGATACATTATTTGAATCCTATCTAATAGATTTTCAAGACAATAGCACGAAACGTTTTATACAATCAATAACACTCATTGATTAAGTGCTGAAGGATGTAGAAAAACGAATCAAGTGGCTTGACCATAGCAAGAAATAATCAAGAGGGAAGAAAATATCTCAATGTGTACAAATAAGTAAAATTGAGAGCTCACAAAATATCTCAGTTATAATTTTAACATGTATGTACCGAACAAATTATGTCTTTATCTTATTTTGGTTTTTCTTCTTCTTCTTTAGAATACTGACAAATTAGTAGGCGACAAAACCTTTTTTAATTGATCTAACAAATATTCCTTCTAGTTTCTTAAGGGGATCAGAAACAAGAGGGGATTTTCTTGAATCTTGATTCCGATCCTAAAATTAAAAAAAAAATCCAAAAAAAATCGATAAAAAATTAGAGGAAAATTTTAGTTAGAGCCAAGGGCTAACAGATTAATGCCAGTCATGCAAAGAATAATAGATAAAACACAGACAGCTTTTACAAAAGATAGATATATATTGAATAGTGTTATATGTGCTCAAATGATTGTGCACTATGTTAAAACTAAAAAGAAAAGAAGTACTTCTAAAAATTGATTTCAAAAAGGCGTATGATAGAATTAATTAGGACTACTAGTTTGAGAAAGTAGAGGATTTACAACAAAATGGATAGAGTCGATTCAAAGGTTGCTATTAGGTGGTCATGTCTGTATCAATATCAATGGTACTGAAACTGGTTATTTCAATTATATAAAACAAGCTGATTTTTTTTTCCTTCTTTCTTTTTCTTTTTTTTTTTTTATCTTGTAGCTGATGGAATATTCTGGATAAAGGGTGAGAGGCAGGAATGTTTCAAGAATTAGGAGGCTATTTTAAATTATAAAGGCATATTAAACCATAACTATGCAGATAATAGATAGAAAAATGATTTCATATTTGAAATTGGCTCTTTTTAGTATTCAAGTTAGTTTTGTTTTATTTGGGGTTTGTCACACTTCAGATTTTGACCATCCGGAGCGTGATTATAACAACATCATCGCACTTTTTCTTGGTCCGTCAACCTACGTCGCCAATAGAAAGGAAAACAAAATAACAAAACGGAGTCAGCTACAAAGCCCAGCAACCGGTTATTTAACAACACGCTTCTTTATAATTGGTTTAATTTAACAACAATTCAAACAAACCGGATTAATCCACACAAATACACATCAAATTATGCATGCATATTTAACCGACGATAGCACGTCGGTCTAAGTTTCCGTAAAACAAGTTACATCATATTCACACATGTGTAATCCTTGCCACAGACGATTCCCACATACTCATAACACGATTCCTTAAACCGCCAATCTAATGGGAAATCCATCCAACATTGGAAGACCGTCAACCCACTGGGAAGTTCAACCTACGGTAGGAGGCTACAATCACAAATCAAATTCCAACCTCAGACCTGTTATCTCGTTAAATATGTCATCATAGTCCAACATGCAATACCAATATTCAAATAAACCATACAAAACGAAAACAAAGATTATAGAGAAATCCGGTTACCTGATAGCGAGATATTCATAATTTCAAATTGAATTGCAAGGACAGTCTAGAATCCGGTTACCTGATAGCGAGATATTCATAATTTCAAATTGAATTACAAGGACAGTCTAGAATCACTGCGACGTAGTCGGAATTCGAAACGAGCACCCAATCAAATAATAATCCATGTCAGATTTTTTATTATAATACTTCTCATTTTCTTTTCTTTTTTCTTTTTTTTCTTTAGATGGTGAGAGGAAGGCGCGGCAGAAAATTGAAATAAATTAAAGGGGTTTGGTTTGAGACAAAACAAAGGGAATTTAATTAAAAGGGGACGGTTATGATTTAAAACAAAGGGAATTTAATTTAAATAGGGAACGGTGGTTTAGATCAGGGACGCTTTTAAAATTAAGATGGGGTGGAAATTTTGATTTGCAGAGAGACGCGTCTCATTAATTGAAGTAGTTATCCACAAGAAATTGTAGGAGATACTGTATAGATATATGATATAATGCAACGGTTAGGAGTGCAGGTAGTGAAATATCAGATGATTATGATCTCATATATAGAGTAAAAAAAAAAAACTATATATATTGTGAGAATAATTAATTTCGAATTTACATTATTTACATGTTAAAATATGTTAATATTTAATAACATAGTAAGAGGAAGAAGAGAAAATTAAAATTAAAATATATACGGACAAATTTATGATCTAGGAATAACACAAAAATAGAAATAAAATTAGCTGAATATGTTTTTTTTAATTTAATTATATTATAAAAAAGTCTCGTAATCATAAATAATAATAACTCAATTTTTTGGGATGTTACATGGGTGTTGACAACCAGGGGCGGATCCAGCATAGTGCACCCTGGAATTTCAAAATTAGTTTTCAAGTACTAGGTTTTTGGATCTTGTCCCACCCTGGAAGAAACAAATGCCCTCTTCTCTTTCTCCTCTGTAAATTTGTGTATGTTATGTTTAGATTTGAAAAAAAAAAATTTGACATGTTGATTATTTTTTATTTAGTACCCGATTAGATAGTAGATTTAAACCCAATTAGATATTGGATCCGCATAAATATTATCTTGTCCTACCCTGACGGAAATCCTAGATCCGCCACCGTTGACAACAAGTCAACAATACCTTTATATATGATGCATGATAAACTTTTTGGCTGGATACCTCGGAAAGAAAAAGCATCCTTTGGGGGGGATGGGGGATCATTAATTTGGATTAAATGAATATAAAATAATTGGGTAAGTGGTGGTAGAAATATGAAGAATTTCCTTATAAAAGTATGTAGAATATTATTTGTGATTAACAAATACAGGAATAAGAGTAGTGGCTTCTCTCGCTTTTGGAAAGTACAATTAATTCCAAAGATACAGTTCAAATCGGATGTGTTGAGAAATAAAGAATTAAGCCTCAGAAAATCATCATTGGCTAATTAGGCAAGAAATAATCTAGCATCCATAATTTAGCTGTCAAAGCAAATTAGGTACCTAGCATTATTCACTGGGATTAGCAAATCCAGTATCTTGTAAAATAGGAAATAGACCAATGGCTATATTCAAATTAGCCTATAAAAGAAGATGTACAACACCCTTGTAAGATCAGAACAATTCTAATCAATAGATATTATTCATCATTCTTTCTGTCTAAATCTCATTAGGATGTTATTTTCAGGTGGAAAATGGTTGCCATACTGATTTCTGGCACGATAGATGGTGCAGTGATAACACTCTATCAGCAACAAGTATCAGTTGATGAGGTTTTAAGGAATGATACTGTTAATTTACAATTTCAATAGCTTGTATGGAGATATAGCCCAAGAATGAGCTGATTTGATCATGACTATCAAATATAGTGGAAACCTTACTAGTAATGACATTGATATGCTGTAATGGAAATAAAATAGTTGTTGACAATTTACATTAAAATCGTTGTACGAGTGGCTGAACTTTGGTGGTATCAGTTATACTTGGTTAGGCAAAATTTGGAAAACAAAGGTGCCATTAAAGATAAAGACGTTTTGTTGGATGGTTTTGCCAAAAAAAAAAAAAATTGACTAGAGATATTTATAGAGTGAGGCTATGGTACTTCGGCTAGTGTACTACGGCTCAATATGATACTTTTTAAAATCCTAACGGTCGATCCGACCGTTCAATGTAATATCCATATGAATATGTACTTGCAAACTAAATTTTATATTTTTTCGAATTTTTTTACTATTTTTTTAGATAGGTAGAATTTTCAGTGTTTTATACAAATTCTGGACCATCAAAATTCTACCTATCTAAAAAAATAGTAAAAAAATTCGAAAAAATATAAAATTTAGTTTGCAAGTACATATTCATATGGATATCACATTGAACGGTCGGATCGACCGTTAGAATTTTAAAAAGTACCATATTGAGCCGTAGTACACTAGCCATAGTCCACTAGCCGAAGTACCATAGCCTCACTCATATTTATATTAAAAAAAAATGTGGATAAGATAGCGATTCATGTGTGTTCTGTGATGGTTAGAGAAACAGTTGATTTCCTGTTTGTTCCATGTTCCTTTGCATCAAATTTGGATTTGGTTTGCAAGATGTAATCATTGTGAGATGACTTTTACTTCAGTTGCTGAAATTTGAAGGGCTATAGTAGAAAAATCTAAAGAAATAAGAAAATGCTATGAAATTAGTTATCTTGCAATCTTGTGGAGCACTTGGATGGACAGAAATCGAATAATGTTTAAAGAAGGGATACCAAAGACTGGAAAGGCATATGCTGCTTTTATTATTTTACTAATATACTATTAGCTGATTAGTTTAGGGGATGATTGGAGGCAATTACTCTATAACATCATATTCCAGAGGGTGTAGAGGATTTTATGGCGCTGGCATAAGGAAATTAATAGCATAAGGAGGGACTGAAATGCAAATTTTTATGTTATTGCATATTGTTGTAATAAAATATTGGATTTCGTGGAAGATTCCTAGTTTGATAGTGTGGTGCTGATATTAGCTTAGATTATTAGAGAGCGCATCTCAAAAAGTTATAGCTGTTATAAATATAGGTACAGGGTTAGGCCAGTTCATTACTGGCACTGGGATTATCAGTACAGAGGTACCAATTAATTTGATGTTGCTTTTCTGAGTAAGGTGCTCAAATGTGAGCACTTTAGTTTTGTAAAACATAGGTTGGATGTTTCAAACGAAACAGGTGTGTTACTTCTCTCAAAAAAAAAAAAAAAAGTTTCTTAAGGGGGTATGAAGAAGATACGTCCTTTTAAGAGCTTTCTAAATTAAATTTATATTGATAATCACAAAAAATACTTGGAGAAGATAATACCATTCCTGCCCTCAAGACCATATATAAAAAAATTCATGTTCTAAGCAATTAGCTGTTCTGGTACTAGAAAAGCACTTAAAATAAGCTGTATAAACTAAATATTAATTTGTGGCACATAATGCTGCTAGAGAGAATGAGGATAAAATAATTTGAAAGTTATATGCCGGGCCACCTAAGTTCTTATGATTGATTAACGTCATAATCCAATACACAGCTAAGCAATCATTGTAGGCACTTAATTAATTGTAACAGTACCAAAACAAATCTGTAATTAAATCACTTTTTTAATCAATATATTGTTGGCGGCATTTCGCCGCTGACCTTAAAAAAAAAAAACAGTACCAAAACAAAAAGAAAGACTGAGCCACTCATTTATCATAATCTGGAAACATAATAATTAAAAAAGTTAATCTTACAAGTTACAACATACCAGTTTTACTGTTCAGACTGGCCTTGACAATTAGTCTGATTATGATAATTCCACCTACCATCGAGATCGAGACATGCAAAATTGATTATGTAATATAATATTGCAATTTGTAAACTGATTTCAGGAGGGGCCTTAATCAATGGGCCAATGCATCGATTATTACTTCGTTGTTCCCCCCAAATGGAAACTTGGTAACAAAGCACAATATCAAGATAACAAAATAGGGAACCCAGCCCTGAGCCCAATAAGCTTCCATGAAATTAAATCAAAGTTGAAGGTAAATGGTACAAAGCAACGATTTTTTGACATAAATTGACTGCTGTTTCGTAATTGTTTGTTTACTTTCTGAAAGAACAATAAACCCAATGTTTAGAAAGTAATAGTAATGAATAAGAAAAGACATGGAAATAATTCTATGAAACATGCGAACGGTTAGAATTGTAATTGTGAAAGAAGATGATAAAATTCTTTGAGCACTGTAAATTGAGCTTCATAGATATCAGTTTCCATAACAAAAAAGAGTACATCAAAGACAGGAAAGCAACAATCATCATATTCACATATCACATCTTGCTTTGTTTTTATTTGTACTCTTAATTTAAAATTGCTAGAAATAGAATTACACAAACAAGATAACTAGGCTTAAGTACCTGCAGTGGCAATTGGATTTAAAATATTCCACAATCACAAAAAAAAACCTAATTATCTGGCAAAGGAGAGTACTCTGGTGTCTCTTCAACTTGAGCTGGTGCAACAGCAGCTACTACAACAGAGGCACCAAAAAGGACAACAATGAGAGCAGTGAAATTTACCAAGAAGGCTTCGGTGCCATATTTCTCTACATCTCCCATTTCTAGGAAAGTGAGTTTCTCAAGAAACCCTAATTCAGCAGTCGCAAGAGCTAGTATATACACAAAAAGACCAAAAAGTACATGCCATGGGAGAGCACCACGCTTGAAGGTAGGGGAAGCACCAGGGACAAAAAAGGTAACCAAACCAAATATCCACTGCATTAAACAAAATCAGTATGAATAATTTGACATTGGTAGTTCTTCTTATTATATATTTTGACAGAAATACATTGTATCAATTTAATTGGCATAAAGTTATGGGGTACCTTTGATACCATGCTATTTAAACATCTTACTTGTGATTTTTTAGAATAACTCTTTTGAAATAAGTGAACATTTTGAAATTGTAGAAAAGCTGAATGAGACACAATTTCCAAAGAAAATTATTTTACCTGAATAACATACAAGGAAATAGTGCTAATTCCAAGCCAGGAGTGAAGGCTGTATAGATTTGCAATTCCACTCTCGTTGTGATTCTTGAATGCACAGTAAATTCCAAATATTCCTAAGACTATTGCAATTCCATGGAGCACCAAATGGATCGCTTTATTGACATCATGGCTCCAAGGTAACACTTTGTATGCTATTATTGCTGTATCAAAATAATAGAAAATAAATGAGAGTTGGCAAGAGTTGTTAAAAAGGAAACTGTATTTTGAAATATCTGAGATATGAACCTTCGCTGCCAAGGATAATGAAGCCAATAAGCATGAGGACAGGATGTAGCTGCAAATAATGTTTGGATGAATTGTTAGGAAAATCTTGTGACAATAGAAAATTTTCTTTCTTCATATGAAATTATAATTATAAATGAATTACAAGCATTCACGTACTTCTGATTAAGTGAGAGAAAGTGTGTATTAAAAGAAGGCCATTACATTGTTAACAATTTTTTTCCATGAACTTTAAACATTTTCAGGTTCGCATATAGAACTTATTAATTGAAAAAAAAAAAAATCTAATAACTTCTTCATGTTTGATACCCTTGCCCAGTTATATCTGTAGTTCATAAATATCAGTAAAGCTGAGTTTTTTGTTGCAGGTGGGAAAGAGAAGAACAGATAGCTACACGGCACAAATCTCATAAGAGAATCTGTTTTAAACATTTTTTTGTTCCACAACTAATGCTTGTATTTGATTTTCCAGTGTTTTCATTTTATGTTTTTCTTAATTTGTGCTAGATAGTCATATCTCTTGACGACTGGCACCAAATTTGTAGCTTTGTACATTCTTATATTATGTTAAATTGTTAATAATATTTGAAGGAGCAGGACCTTAAACCTGCCCTTTTTTCATTCAAAAATAATTTGGGAACATCAATTAATAAACAACAAAATATTTTCAAACTTAATGTAATCAACTATATGTTATTACCAGAAAAGGACATATTTAATAAAATCTGACCAGGTTACATTACTGCCTTGTCTCTTTCGATACTACATAATATAATACATATATACTCCACTTTCAGGGAAAACATATTGGAGATGTGCTCTCCCATTTCCATTGAATATTTTCATATCAATCACCATTAAAGATAATAACATTAAGCAATATAATTTATGACAACAAATCTCAACTACCCGATGAGTTTCTGAAATTTTGAATAGGATGTTCTGTGGCAGCCGTTATGTAGCCAGACAGAATTGATCGGGCTACATAGTGAAGTAAGTAATCCAGATACAAATTTGGAGTTTACCAATTAGGAGCGGGTAGAATTAAAGTTTCTGCTCCTCTTATCTGGTTTTATTAACTAAAACATCTATAAAACTTAGAAGAAAACTAGAATGGTTAATTTCCTCCATAGAGGACGTGCTGGGAACAAACAAACAACTCGGACAGAACATTAAAATTTAATATTTGATATGAACTTGGTATAATTTTAGAGAGTAAGAGAATATAATAGAAGTAAAATTTCTGCCATAGAGTCAAATGTCATATCAAACATTATATCGATCCTAGCAATCACACCAAGAAACAGAAATGTATGAACTGACGTAACATATAAAGAAAAAACAACAGAACGGCTCTTGTGTCTACCATTAATTTGTCTGTTCTGATAATTCTCAGTATATTATTTACCCATAACAGAAATATTTATTTCTTTTATCAAAATAACCACTAATTATGTCCTCCCAAAATTAACAAAAAGAACTGATATTGGAAACAAAGAAATAAAAGAGATAACTAAGCGGTACATACATTGAAAATGAGATTCTTGTTGGAAGACTCAAAGGCGAGACCACCACGGAAATGGATGCACCACACGAGCACCAACACCGCCGACACCACAGCGAGCACGTGGGACACGTATGTGAAAGGGGCTGCCTTTACGCCTAATCCACCCATCGCGTCTCAGCTCTCCTTCGCTCCGCTTCAGCCCTTTCTCTTTCTTTCTCTCCTGATATTACTTGGTGGAAGAGATAGGAATCGGATTGGGTTAGATCAGTAAAACATGAAGTGAATCTGACAAGGCTAGCGAGGACTTTGGAGTTATAAATGACAAAGCATGGCTATCTTGCGATTATTTTTTCCACAGCGTGTCCTTTCCAGCGCCGCACCATGTGCAGTGCAAATCTAGGCGTTCGATGGTCTCAACTCTCAATGTCTTGTAGAGATACGTCTCCCCGAAGCAGTCAAATTCGCATCCTCTGAGATATCTCAAACTTTACGTGACTTTATGAAAAATCACAACCATTCAAATACGTTCTGCACGAATCTCGAGGCATAAATAATACTGCCCCCTGCGCTATGCCCAAATAGGCACCTGACACGTCGGTCACGCAAAAGTTGAGATATCTCAGAGGATACGCACTCGAAGCAGTCACAGGCCCACAAAAACTAAAAGGACAATGAGCTGCTCTGGGCGTCTGTCCGACTGTCAGGCCGTCCCGCTATAAATTTAAAAGGGACCCGCTAAACAATTCATTTGGTTAATGTCCTTGGTTCACAATTAATGTGTGCAACGAGCGTTATAAAAGTTGGTAGGAGTCCAGCAGAGACTGAATTCGTATCCTCTGCATTAACTCAAAAGATAATTTTTTGAGTTAATACATCTTGACCATTCGATCTGTTTTAAGATTCGTGCAAACTAGATCTGCACTAATATTGAAGGGCCCCCGTTTAAAATCGAACGGTTGAAATTCATTAACTCAAAAGGGAATCTTTTGAGTTAATGCAGAGGATACGGATCGGCTTGTGCGAAAGTAGAATCTGACAAGGTTAGCGAGGACCTAGGAGTAATAAAAGACAAAGCATGGATGTCGCGAGAAATTTCAAGTATACTCCCCAAAAACAAAAAACAAAAAATCGATATTAAAAGGTATTTCTTCCCCAAAATTCATAATATTATATTTATCATTCTAAATTTTAAAAACTCTAAAATTATATATTTTATTATGTTTCTATCAAACTCATTTTAAATTTATAGAGTATCCAATTTATCTTTTATTAAAAAATAAAAATATGTACTTTGTTTAAAAAAATATCTGTCTTCTAAATTAATCGGTTTGCAAGAATTCATTACTCTTATAATGTGATAAATATGATATTAAGAACTTTAGAATGAGAAATACGCAATTTTAATATTTTTGATGGGTAGACATGAAATTCCCCTTATTTTTCAACACCGTGTCCTGTCCAGCGCCGCATCATGTGCAGTGCAAATCTAGGCGTTTGATGGTCTCAAGATTGTGACATCACAATCGACAGGTTTAATCGGACGGTTCATAATTTCTCTGAGAATGGTAGAATCTAGATAGGGATTGGATAACATGGTCTATCCAGTTTCCTTCTGTATTGTAGCGACGTGGCCCCGAAGCGGGTCACATGCGTGGGACCCACTAAAAACTAAAACTCTAAAAAGGATAATGAGCGGATTTTTTTTTTAAAACCATAATTAAAAAAATTAAAATTAGGGAACCAACATGATTACCTGCAGATTTCGAAAAAACATAAGAACCGAACAGCCTATTCGGTCCCAAAAATTTTTTTCCCCTGCGACCGAATTGGCATTTCGGTCCCCCCCCCCATTTCACAGTTTTTTCGAAAAAAACTGTGCAGCCTTCCGTGTAACACCCTGGAACCGAGATCCCAATTCGGTCCAGGGTATTTTCAGTGGGGACCGAATTGGCATTTCGGTCCCCAATTTTTTTTTTTTTTTTTTTTTTTTTAGATACAAAAAATCGAATTTTTTTTTAAAGACAAAATGATAAAATATAACACTAAAAAAATCGAATTTTTTTCCCTTTGTCAAATTACTTTTTTTATATCATATTTATATGAAAATACACTAAATTACTTGAAATTATGTTAATTTATGCTGATTTACACTAAATTACTTGAAATTATGTTAATTTTTTTTTAAGAGATAAATAGATAAAATGCTGAAATATACTAAAAAATCGAATTTTTTTTTTAATATTTGTTAGATTACTTTTTTTATTACAATTAGTATAGTTATACTAAAATAATTATGTAGAATTACACTAAATTACAATAATTATAATGAATTACACTAAATTACTTGAAATTACAATAATTATGTAGAATTATTCTAAAATACGGAAAATTACGCTAAATTACTTATGAATAGAGATGATATCTTCACTGAAAAGACGAAAAACAACGACGAAACTTTAAACGGTCATAAAACGGCGCTCGAGCGTCCGATTTCAGCAAATGACCACTTTTCGGAAAGCTTGTGAAAATGCGCATGCGTCCGGACTTGCTTTGCTAGTTTTCCAAATTCAGAATCGCCAAAAAACAAAGAGAATAGCCTCAAAACTTCAGTTGAAGTTTCCGATTAAGATTTTCATTTCTATTCTCCAAAAAAATAATTTGAAAAAGGAAAAAAAATTCGATTTTTTAGTATTATATTTCATTATTATTTTAGCTATTTGTCTCTAAAAAAAAAAAAAAAAAAATGGGGACCGAAATCCCAATTCGGTTCCCCATCCCATTTCGATTTTCTGTGGCGGCTCTGCCAAAAAAAATGTGAAATGGGGGGGGGGACCGAAATGCCAATTCGGTCCCAGGGGAAAAAATTTTTGGGGATCGAATAGGCTGTTCGGTTCTTATGGTTTTTCGAAATCTGCAGGTAATCATGTTGGTTCCCTAATTTTAATTTTTTTAATTATGGTTTTTAAAAAAAATCCATAATGAGCTGCTCAGGGCGTCTATCCTTCTATTAATGGAAAGGGCCCGCTAAACAATTTGTTTAGCTTGTGTGGTTGGTTCACCATTACTGAGCGCTACGAGCGTTTTAAAGTTGGTAGGAGTGGCAGCGATGAGCAGATCTTTTTTCATCTGTAACATTTAGAAAAAATAAATTTAAAAGAGTGATATCGTTTTCGGAAAATATTGCCAAATATTATAAACAAATAATATTATTGTCAAATATTGTGCAACAATTGCAACTGACAATATCATTGTTAAAGATTTAAAAATGAAGATACGAATTTTTTTTTCGATTGAGGATTTATGAAAGAACTTGACAAATATTCATTTTAAATCACCAGACCTTTTAATAATGATCCCAAGTAATAATTTCATCAGGACTTGTTCAAATATCCCAACCACGTCATTTATTTTAGTAAGTCGAGTAGAACTAGGGTGTGATGTGCTCACCAAACTCTTTGGTGAACACAACTCTACATAAACTATCGGATTCACTTCAAACGAGATGAATCCAACCGTTGAAACCGATGTACTTTACGAGTGATGCGCGTACATGCAAAATTTTGAATTTTTTGAATTCATTTAGTCTCAAGTCAAGTGGTCAAAATTGATGAAAAATGAATGATCCAAAATGAAATTGTTTTAATGCATTCAAAAAATCATCAATTTTGACCACTTGACTTGAGACTAAATGAATTCAAAAAATTCAAAATTTTGCATGTACACGCATCACTCGTAAAGTACATCGGTTTCAACGGTTGGATTCATTTCGTTTGAAGTGAATCCGATAGTTTATGTAGAGTTGTACTGACCAAAGAGTTTGATGAGCACATCACACCCTAGTTCTACTCTAGTAAGTCTAAAACATATATAAACTTTAAATATACATAAATTAATAGTTTACATTTATTAGACAGAATTTCCATATGACACAAAAGAGTTTGATATATTAATCTAAACAAAATTTGTCAAAAACAAATCATTGCCTTCTGATCCTGATATGAACAGTTGTTTATTGATAATTTAGGCAGATGTTTCGTAAATTATTGGAATAAGATAATAGAGAGAAACGCTTTACGAAAAGCGCGTCTACTTTCCTTTGAGTTGATAGTCTCATACAGAAAAAACTTTCAGCAGATTCAGTCCGTCCATTTTAAAAAATTATTTTGTAGAACGACAGGAGCATTACGTACTTCTATTAACCTAGCAGTTTTGATTTCATAGAGCGCACAGATTATAAAATCAAAACAAACACTGCATATGATTTATACATGCATCAAAACTGTTCTGTTAAAATCTTTATTCAAGTGCCTCACTGATCGTGATGTACTTCAAAATCGCTATATGGATATGCGAGTTAGCTAAAAGACTAAAAAAGTGTCGTAGGTGAGCAACAAAACCATACCGGGGAGAGATGGTTCGAGCATTCAAGATCTCACCATAAAAGGGACAGGTGACCAATGGTAATAAGGCTGCTATTTTCACAATCTACTAAATGATCCTTCTAGAATCGAATGGATGATTTCTAAAAATACTGTTGTTAAAATTTTCAACATTCGAGATATTAGATTGTTCTTTTAATTACCTGGAATAGACGATAGAAGTTTTTAATCCAGAAGGTTTTACAATAAAAGGGGATTTAGTTAATCCGACTTCATGAACACAACAGTCCTGAAATATCTACAGAAAAGTTTCCTGACAAAAATATTTCAGCATGGCAAAATCTGTATGTCAACGAACCTAATTAGTTGCATATCCAGCAATCAAATTACAGTGTCAGGTATGATTTAAATTTTCTACAAACCTAAAGAAGACATTTATTTACTTGTGATATGACATTCACTATAAATTGCCTGTAGAATGTAGGAACAAACTGTGACATTTAGGAATTTGATGGTTCCTTTTTCTACCTACTACCCAATATGGACTGAGAAAGGAAAGAGTAGCAAATTTACATTTAAACATTGCAAAAATGACCTTCTTCTCTGGATCTTTTCCCAAGACTGGTACTAATACACGGGCTATCTTTCCTTCTCCACACCAGCTTGCTTTGCTTCTCTTTCCCATTTCTAGTAAATGAAAGATTCTGCACCATAATTGTAAGATTTTATAACAAAACATAAAAAGAATTAGAACAAACAAATAAATTAAATTAATCAAACTATTTATGCGGCAAGCTCAGTCCATTACCTGTCTTGCTCTTTTGTCAACAGGAGTCCAAGAAGGGTTTAGTGGTGCAGAGGCCTTTCTTTTCTCAGTAGTTGGAATTGGAGTCTGTTGCAACTCAAAATCCTTCCACTTTGGCCTAAGTGGATTTATTGCATCCTTACCTTTTCTAGGGTACCGGTATTTTTCAATTCTTTTGGCAGCTTCCTTACTACCTTGGTACCTATAACTATCAATGATTGAAGGGCTTCGAGTCTTACAATGTGACTCCTTGCTCGAACTGTTGCTAGAACTCGAACTTCTCTTCTGACCACCTCCTCCCCCCAAAAACTCAAATTTCCAATCTGGACACTGCTTCGAACTTATTCCTGGGTATTTGATTTCTTGATCATCAGCTCGTAACACATTTCTCTGAACACCAAATGAGATGGTGCCATCTTTCACGCATTTCATTTTCTGGGAAACCCAGTTACTCGTACTTTCATCTTCCATCTGAGCTGAGGTTGGAAATGTATGAAAACTGTAATCGCTGAATTCAGGTCCTTTTGTGGGAAGCGAGCTCCTTACAGGCGGCTTACTTCTCGACTCTGGCCTCGGTGAAAAGCTCAAGATTTCTGGCATGAATGCTTGCTCCTGATCAAACACATTCCTAGGATGTGCCATTATTTCAGTGGAAGCGAGATCTAGCAACTGAGCCTGGCCAGCTTCAACCTCATCACAGTTACTAGGTGCACAAGAGATGATTCCCTTCTTTCTCCCCACAAATTCATCAATAATTGTGCTTACACTCTTCTTCGGTTGATTGTCAACATGAGGCTCCATAAAATCGCCTTGAAATTGCTCAAATGGTTTAGAAAAGAATGTATCATCCATGGGTACATCAACAATTTCATTTGCAAACCTTTTCCTTTTAGGTGGTGACTGCAACAATGAACTATTAATATCTGACTCAACCGACGAGCAATCGGTCATGACAGACTTTGATTCCCCCATCTCACCATATCTGCACAAAGCACTGAACAAAGCAATGCTCTCATCAGGCACCAAGTATTTACCAACAGCTTGGATTCTACGCTCATTGGACCATTCAAGGAAATCAATTAGGGCTCCGCCGGTCGACAGAATAGCATGGGCTGAGAGTGGGTTAATGGATGGAAATTTTGTCAGAAAATATTCAGCTAGTGTTTCAGATTCGGGCATGGGTGAGTATAGACCCTGGGTTGGGCCTGTGAATTTGGTGATGCAAGTCAAGATGATTTCATCAGTTGACTCAGGGTCGTAAGAACAGAGGAGTTGTAGGTTAATATCCAGGTTAGCAGCGGCCGAGTATAGAATGTCAGATTGACCCATTATGACACCAAGAAGGTTAGCCTCTCCCTCAAATATCTGAAAAAAAACAGACAAATAAAATGAATCAGAAAAAAAAGAATAAAGATAAACTGGAGTTCAAGCAGAAGTAATTCTGCTCCTTGAGGAATCAATCCAGGTAGAAGCATTTTCCTTTGTACAAAGTGCAAAAGTAAACAGAAAATTATATGCTGACCGCTTTTTGGAAACCCACAAAAATACCAAACCCCCCAAAGATGTCGTCTGCTTCTTGAAACGACAGTTGGATCCAGTTTCCCAACCTTAAAAAATTATATACTGTATTGACAATGAGCAGATACATAAACAATATTTTTACCATGATACAGCTGCTGAAAGAATAACTAAGAGATATCAGGACATTGGTTGCAATATTCTCCATGAACATCTGAATGCAAGAAGCTCCATCTGTCATGTTTCTGCTAATGTTCCCAAATGCAGCACTTTCATACCACACAAGACAGACTCCAGCTGAGAAAATTAGATCCAGAGGTAGATTAATATCCCTTTCCACAACATGTGCACCTTCTTTCTCCAAGGCTAGGATCTTCTGGTAAGAGCTCCTTCGTGACACAAGCATGGGTTTGTTCAAACACTGGGTGTTCACAACAACCACAACACCGGGGAAAGGGCGCTTGGTGGATCCTGGAGTTCTGGAGCTTATAAAAGAAGGAATGTTTACGGCTGGATCGGCATTAGCAGGTTCAAAAGATGAAGAGCTGCTCTTTTCTTTTGTGGGGAGAAGATTTTGCAAGTAAATTTCTGTTTCTTCACTCGATGTATTGTTTGGATCGTGAAATAGATTTCTGGCCTTCATCTGTAAAAAAAATCACTATTACAGATTCAACCTATGATTATTGTGATTAATTCATTTCTAATAAAAAAATTTAGTGATTAATAAAAAAACTACAATTGTTCCAGAAATAGCGTGTAATAAAATGATTTCTGATGAGTAACAGACAGAGAAGGAGAGTGGTCAGACTTGGCAGCCGCTGCCAGGGTTTTTTAGAGAGAGGGAGTTACCAGTGGCTCTTTCAATAAATCAGGCTTTGTTGGCTCCTTTGGCACAGTAAATAAAGGTGTTGGCTCTATCAGCACAGCAGCTGGTTTAGTTGGCTCTTTGGACATAGTAATCTTCTCCATTGATATACAACTCTCTTTTCTTGAATTGCCATCAACAGTACCTTCTCTTGCCACACCTCTTCTTGTACCCAAGAAGAAATTTAAATCACTATTTTGTGACATAGATTCAAACAACATCGAGGCCTTTCCTAAACTGGTAGCTGGTACCGCTTCCTTGCTTTTGTTACCACTATTCTCTTGTTTCTGCACTTGTGCTTTCTCTTCCTTGGTCCATGAAACATGCCTTGGATGGTCATGACTATTCTCTTGTTTCTGCACTTGTGCTTTCTCTTCCTTGGTCCATGAAACATGCCTTGGATGGTCATGACTATTCTCTTGTTTCTGCACTTGTGCTTTCTCTTCCTTGGTCCATGAAACATGCCTTGAATAGTCATGACTATTTTCCGTGCTAGAGACACCAAAATGAGTCTCACTGAGCACCTCCTTGCAATGCTGAGAGCTCACTTTTCCCTGAGACCCCTCCAACAAATCAATAATATCAACCATAGCCCCTTCTTCAGGAAAAATTTCCTGCTCAGTCGTTAAGGTAATAGCATTTACATCTTCCACCATGGTTTTGTACCTAGAACAGATCTCACGCTCACACGTCCCTTGTATCAATAGGTGCCAATCCAAGTATATCCCATCAGAAGCCGGAAAAGAGTGGGGCTCCATGGAACATAGCAGCTCTTGAACAAATGCGCAGGGTGGTTTGTTTAATTTGTCATCTGAAAGAACAGGTGTAGGCAAAGATTGGAAGGTTTCATCCACCAAAGCCAGCTCAGAGCTAACTATGGATTCATAAAATTCCATTGCCTGATTTTTGTGATCTGTGAGCAACACTTCACTTGTATCTAGTTCTGTTGGTTTCAAATCAGAAAAGATTTTTGAATTGTTATCAGAAGTGAAATCCATCATTTCCACTTTCGGTAAAAGAACCGCACAAGGCAAATCAGAGTGAGTTCCATCAGGGTTAAGCAGGTAAACTGCAGAACGCTTGTCAACTAGGATTTTATCATTGAGGCATATAAGATCCATTTCCAACACAGAGTTGAGAGGCAGAATTCCAGGCTCATCACAGGGCTCATATTCAGGTTCTTTGCAAATATAGGATAAAGTATCCAAGTTGGGCGAAGGTAATAGCTCTTTCAGACTGAGGGCCAGCTCCTGCTCATGGTCCCCACTGCACAGTTCCATAACTGAGAGGAGTGAATTGTAGGTTTCAGTTTTGGCAATAGGTTTTTCATAGTCCTGATCCCAATCAACATCTCTGAGCTCAAATTGAGGCACTTTGGGAATGTAATTAAGTACCACATCCGTGTAGGAATTGCCATTCTTGGAATAAGATTCCACGTGATCAATCTCAAAAGGGACCTTTTCAACTTTATAAAGGGATTCCAACAGCTCTTCTTTGTATGGTATTGCTATTTTAACATCCAGCTCAATGGTATCCTACAATCAGTTAAATGAAAGTATATTGATGACTGACGCAAATTGCAGAAGACATCAGATAGAGAAATGTAACCAAAATAAAAACTAGGTTCTGATTCAATTAAGGAACAAATCATGATTTTGAGTAAATACAGGTGAAAGGTTTATTCCATCAACTAGTCCTCAGCATTTCCATCACGCAATTAGAGAATGACTTGAGGCCGTGTGAAAAATCACAAGAATATTACTTTAATTGCTTGAAGCATTTCCATCACGCAATTAGAGAATGCATCTAACCAACTTAACTGTAGACATTGTACTTATGCCTGACTTAATATATGACGTACAATTACAATTTTACTCAAAATAAGTATCTAGCTAACTAAAAGATACAAAATCACTAATATGACTTGTATTAGTCCACATATGTAGTGTTTTAACAAGCCAGTATTGAAATCAATCAATTGCATAAAATCAGGCTACATAAATCACGCTACAGTTCAATTTATGAGTAAAGGAGAACTTAGAAAAAAGAACATGGCATGAAATGTAGACTTACCAAAAGGACTTTAGTCTTGGGAACTCCAAAGCACAGCTCCAAACAATCCTCCTCTTTGCAGAATCTGACAACCTCACTCTGAAAAATCACCAACCCCAAATCACATCTACCAGAGTTGATAATCCCTTATCAATTAATATTATCCTCAATCCATCATTGTATTTCAAGAGGAATCAGTTTACCTGAGGTATATCCAACTCAGCAATTTCAAAATGAAGCTTCTTCTCCAATTGCCACTCCTAAAATAAGTAAGATATCAGGAAAGCATGAATTAACATCATACAATAACAGTTATCATCCTAATGATTATTGATTTAAGACTAATAGTTATACTCACATTTGGAATTTTAAATAGGGAAGCGTCTTCTCTAAATCCAGCATCCTTGCTCTCACCATAAAGGAAATCAGCTAATTCCTAGACGAAATATGAACCTTCAGATAATCAGATTATTATATCAGGGAGTCCGAATTAAAGTAAATTAATTATAATCAGTTATTCATGATATATCTACCTTCTCTGAGAGAGCATTCTGATCTGCTACTTCAACTTGGCGAAACTGTGGAATTAAATCAGAAAAGAGATAAGAGAGTGCTTTATCAATCGAAAGTTCACCAAAGTCAGATTCTAGTCTAATTTCATCACAGGCAACGAATCTCGGGTTTCCAAAATCTCGCTCAGGATCTGGATCGGATAGATCGGGAGCAGGTAGGTAAAGCGGAGTAAAGAGAGACTTCACTAAGGTTTGGTCCTTAGATTTGAAGAAAAAATGATCCGTGCCGAGAAATCGAGTTCGCATTCTCTAATCAACAGCTATTTCTCTTCGTGTTGTCCAATTGAAGCTACAACTGGAGTTTGGAGAGGGAGACGAGAAGTGGAATGTGCTGTCGAAATTTCAAAATGGAGGGAGATGAGTTTATATAACAAGGGAAGAACCGAATTCATATCACCTAAGGTGACTCAAATTTTGAGTTTAAATCCTTACCGTCCGATCTGCTTCGGCACGAATAGTAAAGAACCCCGTGCATTCCACCTCGGACCGGATTGGCCCCTATTCTGATCGGACAGTCCGGCTCAAAACTCAAAATTTAAGTTACCTCGGAGAATTTGGATTTGGGAAGAAGCGGCGCAACGAAAATTGTTTTATTTACAAACGGCTAAGTACGGCCCAAGTCCAGTGAATAATCTGGCCCAAAATTTCTCATCCAAGTGATCTGGCATGAGGCGGTCATTGTCTTATAGTTACTTTTCAATCATACAGAAAATTAGAAATGATAAAGCATGGCCTTCTTTTGTGATCACGTAATATGACCCGCGTGTTACATGATACATTTCTCTTTAATTGAAAATGACTCATCACACAAATTGATCGGGTCGCATCACATTATGTGACACATTACGTGATCAATTTTTTCAACATTATTTTTATATTTCAATTTATTTTATAATAGTTTTTTTTTATATTTTTTTTTCTATAAACTAACTTGAAACCTTAAAAAAAAAAAAATTAAGCCATAACGTTACGTCACGTAAAATAAAAATGATCACCTGTCATGATCAGGTCATGCATAGCGCGTTAATCACGTTATGTCATGCCTTTTCTTCACTGTGTTTGTACTCGAGACTAGTTTACTGCAAAATCTTCCCATCAACCTCCCTTTTTATTTACCCTCCTTTGGACTCCCTCAGCCTATGAACTATCCTATTACGAGATAAATTAGAAATAAATATCAAGTTACTGTATAGGTGGGGTGGGGTGGGGGGGCTAAATATTTGCTCATTCAAAGAAAAAAAATAAAAGTTTAAACTCGGTGAAAACTAGGTGCGTTAATTCAGTGTTTAACTGTTTATGATCTATCATCTATCAGCAGAGGTGTATTTCATGAAAGGAGATAGATTAGGAAATAAATTGGGTCATCACAAATAAAGTTAAGTAAAAGACTCAATGTCGTATCTTTCCAATGAAGCCTTTTATAGGGCTGAATGCAATTTACTTGTTGATAGTGAGAGATCAGAATACTTATTTTGTGTCACTGTGACATTATGTCCCAATTGAACTTGGTACTAATAATCTCAATTCAAATATCAAATGATAAATTAAAATTGTTAAACTAGTTGTTCTATTTGCCAAAAAATTAGGGCTTAGATCCATCATCATCGATAATTGTTTCGACTAAAATAATAATTATAATCTCAGTTTGCAGCGATCTTTGCAGCATTATCCAATTTAACAGGTCATACGAAGATCGAGTGGTGCCACACGAGACCTCAGACCTCAGAAACTTTATTTCTTAGAAGTCTTTTAATCATTATACACTAAACCAGTATATAATTATTCATTACAAGGAAGGAGCAGTGAAAGCATTCTGCACAACATTTCAATTATTTCTTCTCTTCCTTTTTCTCTTCTTTTTTGTGCTCTTGCTTCTCCTCTTTCTTTTCTTCCTTCTTTTCTTCCTTTTTCTCCTCTTTCTTTTCCTCTTTCTTCTCTTCTTTTTTCTCCTCCTTGGCTGGACCAACCGACACAATGTCGATCTTGCCGACTTTCTTGAGCTTCTTTGCAATTGCCACTGTATCCATGTTTCCTACCACAATCAACTTTTGTTCGTTCAGATCAGCAGCTATTGAATCTACACCTGCAAAATATTTAAGATATATATATGTCATTTCTTCAACATCAAACCCAAGTTCTTATAAATATATATCAAAGTTTGCACAGAAGATAATTGAAAATCTTCTTTTACTTCCACATGCAGGGTTTGAAACCATGTTCCAACTTTTTTCATGAAAAAAAAGTATCTTCAAAGTAAATCTGCATATTCAGTGTTCAGGTTTAGTGCTGGACCGTTGTTATAACTGGACAACACTACCCTAACAATAAATTAAGAATCAGTTGAGGTTCTGAAGTATGTTTAAAATTGCAGTGAAGAATTTCTTTTCTGAATTATGTTTAAAATTCATGTTTGGTTGAACGGTTGATTTGGTGATGAGTACAGTGGAACCAACATGCATGCACAGCTCTAGCACCAGCATGGCCCCTTTTCTATCTAAGAAAGCAATAATTGCTTTCTTACATGTACAAGCTTTTGTATATTTTTTTATTTTTCATTCGCAATCATGTACATTAGGAAGTTAAACAAGATACATAAAGTCCAGAATCCAGATCCTCTGTGACTGGAACAGCAAAAGGACCATCTTTGAAAACTGGTAGTCTCTGACAATGCAGCTAAGAAACTAAGAATAGCAAAAAAGGAAGGCTTATAAATGAACAAACAGCCGAGAACCAACTTGTCAGAGGGTCCGACTGGAAATTATTTCACAGTGCTGGGCACAGAGGATCCGGAATCCTTGCATTTTCTAAGGCCCCTCTCCAAATCTACTTTCATTTTTATTATGTGGAATCAGAAATCTTGAACTTAACTCCTACATGGAAATTTCAAATTTTTGGATTTCTGGGAGTGTGAGTGTCCACTCCAGCTGCTAAAAAGTAGGATTAGAAATTGGAACTTATCCTGTCTAACCACTTGAAAAAAATAATAATAATTGCCAAAATTTCAAATGCAACTTCACTATACTTTGTCGTATAAGAAATTTTTCTCCCATCTTTTAAACCCAGTCGCTTTCATGGCACAATTTCAGCCATCACTCATCAGATGAACAACTGAAGATTGAATTAGAAAAAAAAAAAAACATAACCCACTATTGACAATACTCTTGGCATCCTAAAATATAGAACTATTGGATTTGGGATAATAACCCATAAATTAGAAATTTGCAATCCCCAAAAAATACTCCTTCAGTTGATTATTAGACATTCAATTTCATGGTACTACACCCAGCTGTTTCCTGTTTAAATTGGAGAGAATGGTATCAAACTTCTATGATTTTGGGATAAGCTAGGTACTAAATTTTTTAAAAATTTTTTTTGAAGAAAATAACCATCCAGCGAATGAAATTTCAATTTGAGAAAGATAGGACAAGCAAGTTACTTAATGACAAAAGTAGTGTTTATATGAGTTATGGTTTTTAATATAAAAAAAATGACAACACTTTACTTTCAAATAAGGCATCTTTTGTCTTATGATCAACACTGTAACGAAAAAGAAATGAAAAAAATTTACCATAAATTTCAGCTACTGCCTCTATTGCTTTCTTTTTCGTCTTCTCATCGCTCATGGATAGAACTTTGAGAACTACCTTTTGCTGTTCAAGCAGAAATTTCATGGGATCATAGAATCCAAACGAATAAAAGAATTAAGAGATTGCAATAAATTAGTCGCATCATAGAATATTATAGCTTACCTGCGCCATCTCAGAACAAGAGCTCGGTGGAACGTGTATTGTAAAGTCGAATTTGTTTTTGTTTTTTGTAATTTTGATTCCAAAATGCACAAATAAAAAGACTGAAAAGCTAAGCTTTTCTGAGGTTGGCTTGGCCAAGAAAGAGGTCGGTGCCTTTTGGGGGGCCTTACTATACTATAAATGCTTTATGCTTTCCCTTTTTCATGTGTTTTTCGTTTTTTCGCATATGCCCTTATAATGTTATAGTAAAATATTGTAATGTAAAGGCATCCTAACAAGTTGATTTGATTACTGCTTTGTCAGTTGAAAGTGTTTCCACTAGCTCTCTTCTCGTGCGTCCGCAGCCGTTTAATCACATTTTCACATTTTAGACCAACCTTCTGGGACTGTTCGGCTAGAGTGGAAAAAATATGTCTTATCGTGTCGTGTCTTCTTTGCTAAAAATTAGTCACATCACGCGAATAGTTACGACAAAGAATACGTGAGTCACAGTACGTAACCGACACGCATGCCGTGCCGTTCCATGAAGGAGGCTGCTCCAGCGTGCCATTTTTCACACTCTATGTTCAGCTACATGCGGAATAGTATTGAAATAGTGAAACTGTGGAATTGTGGAATTGAGAATTGATTTTATTGTTATGTTCGACAAGAATAATAATTGAAATTGTAAAACTATAAAGTTATTAAATATGAAGATAACCGGACAAAAAGAAAATTTTGGATCGGAAAAAATATTTTTAGACCGGAAAATTTTCTCCGATAAATGTTGAGATATTCTCTCTTTTCGTCTCTTATATTTTAATAATTTAGATGGATAAAAAAATTTCAATAGTTTGGATCCGTTTAAGGAGACGTCCGGTTCTATGCAACATTCTAAGGTGTGCTATTACATCATTAAAATGGCCCATATTTCTTTTAGCATACACCCTAATTTAGTTGCAATAGATTATGCATAGGATACTTAATCCTGTGATTATGCATAGGATACTTTTAATTACGTAAAATTATGTATCTTCAGGGAATTAAATACAAATTGTTGTCGGAATCTCCATACTTTTTTTTAGCTGAACTTGATTAGTTTAATATTGATTACTATTTTATGAACAAGTTCAGAATCTTTTCAGTATTTTTTTTAGATTGGACCATCCCGTAATTAAGTAAATTTACTTGATTTTTCTTTTTATAATATCGTCTATCTAGATATAATGTAATCCATTAAAGAGAGTCATATATCTTTATTTTAAATCCGGAGGATTCAAATACTTTATTTTTTTCATGTCTCATTTGTGTTTCATATTTTTATTTCTACTTTAAATGTTCAAATAGTCAATTCAGACCCCTCAATATGATCTCAGTATTAAAATGTGTTTGGAAACCAAATCTTATATTTTTTTTTTAAAAAATTTACCTACTTTTAAGATAGGTACAAAATGTCTTTTGGCCGTCAACCATAAAAAAGATAGGTACAAAGTTTTGGATAGATCAAAATCTTCTGAAACAGTGATTTTATACTCATCTAAAAAATAATGAAACATTTCCAAAAAAATAGTTAAATTTTGTATCCAATTGAACTTTTTACTATGAAGAGCACGTTGAGTAGTTCGAATCAACTGTTAAAAAAAAAAAGAAACAGATATAAGCACACATAAAACATTAAAAACATGATTTGCGTTTAAACCCTCCTCTTAAAACATACAAAATAGCATATTTATGCGATCGTCTCTAATAAAGAAAAGTTATGTGTGCAGGTAAAACTAGAAAAAAAAATTCCGTTGTAACGGCCCTACTTACCTAAGGTTTTTTTTTTTGTTAAATCCTTGGCAAACCTAAGTTTTTTAAATTAAAAATTAAAGATCAAACTATTTAATATCCACGAGAAATTTCTCCATTCAGATTTCGAAGATACGACTTTTTACATGGAAAATATTATCTTTATCACTGTATCAAAGACTGATTATCAACTTACAACAAGTTTTGACTAGTGAATTATGCTTGTGTTTTTACGTCTCTTGATAATTGCTGATTAAATTATTGATGAAATCAAAATAGTTAAATAAAAAAGAAACGGACATAGAATTGATTTAATAGTTTAGAAGAAATTTTAGTACCACCTTTCATTTTAAAAACAACCACAATGTTAATATCCTACTATGACCGTGACTCCTTTTTCATTAACAATTCTAAAAATAAATTCTAAAAAAAGAAGTAAAAACCTGAACTTATTTTATATTTCAAATAACATTTCCACATAAATTATCAACAAATCTAGTACAGATCAGAGAATTAAAAAAAAAAAAACCAGCCTACAAGCGGGTTGGGTCATGTGGGCCGTGATTTTTATAAAATCCAAAGTTTAATAAATATGCCTAACAATCATTGGAATTTTTAAAAATACCCATACCAGCCATTTTCTGACCAGTTTTCATTTTTTTCGGTACTGTCCAGAAAATGACCGGTACCTTCCCCTTTTTTTATTTTTTTATTTGTTTTTAGAGACAAATAGCAAAAATGATGAAATCTAACACTAAAAAATCGAATTTTTTTTAAAATATTTGTTAGATTTTTTTTTATATATAATTAGCATATTTATACTAAAATATGCTAAATTACTTGAAATTATGTTAAATCACACTGAATTAAGCTAAATTACGCTAAATTACAATAATTATATTAAATTATGCTAAAATACGGTAAATTACGCTAAAATACGTATGAATAGGGATGATATCTTCACTGAGAAGGAGAAAAACGACGACGAAACTTCAAACGGCCATAAAAAGGCTCTCGAGTGTCCGATTTCAACAAATGACCATTTTTCGAAAAGCTTGTGAAAATACGCATGCATCAGTGGCAATAATAATAGATTTCAAAATTCAAAATTGCCAAAAAACAAAGGGAAGAGCCTCAAAAATTCAGTTGAAGTTTTGAGTTAAGATTTTCATTTCTATTGTTCAATCTACGTAGCTCAGTAAATTAGTTATATAATAAACTTGTAGAATGCCAATTTTTATTATTTTTGAAATTTTTTTCCTATTTTTTATGATTTATGAAAGATGGCACAAAATTGACCCTATTCATATGTAATTTAGCATAATTTAACATAATTATTGTAATTTAGCGTAATTCAGCGTAATTTAATATAATTTCAAGTAATTTAGCGTATTTTAGTATAAATATGCTAATTATATATATAAAAAAAAACAATCTAACAAATATTTAAAAAAATTCGATTTTTTAGTGTTAGATTTCATCATTTTTGCTATTTGTCTCTAAAAAAAAAAAGGGAAGGTACCGTCCATTTTTGACCGGTACCGAAAAAAATGAAAACCGGTCAGAAAATGACTGGTATGAATATTTTTAAAAATTTCAATGATTATTGGACATATTTATTAATTTCTAATTAATTTTGGATATTAATAAAAATCACGGACATGTGGGCATTATTTTATATTATGGTTACAGAGGCCATACCTACTTTTTAGGGAAACCTCTTGTCTACCAAAAAAATGTAGATAACGAAAAAGTTGTCTAGTCTAGTACCACTCTTCTGCCGGAAATTCAAAGAGGTATATTTTATTTTTGGGAAAATTTCCAATGTACCCATGCAATTTTTTAAAATAGTCAATTTATCTATAAAATCAGCATAATATCCAATATCTCCACGAGAAATTAACTTTCTTCCTTCTAATCCCTTTGTTTATTTTATCTTTTATTTTAATTATTTAAAAATTAAATTGACCACTATACCCTTTAGTCTTTAGTAGTAAATAGAGATGTTCATTAATTCTTTTTGTTTCTTCATTCCCTTATCACCCTCCCCTCCTCTCCTTCTCTCTGACATTCAAACTCTACCTTGAGTCGCACAGTGATTATCTAATATTAAAAAGTTGGTTGTGGAGACAAACACATCAATACTTTATTCGATACTAAATAAATCTATTTGACAAACGAGTTAGTTCTTCTTTCTTGTATGCTGCCCCTTTTGAAGCTGCACTAAGATGCGGGCCCTGATGAAAAATGTCTCGGTGTGGCAAGATCTCTCCTTCAAAATCAAAAGCCTCCGGGCATTTCTAGTTTATTTCTAAAGTTTTGATCTCCCTGTAGAATTTCTCCGACACATTGCCTCATACTTTTCCTTGAGCACAACATTATTTGTCGTTTGATTTACTAGTTATAACTTTGTCAACTGATCAAGCAATCATGTAATCGAGAACCAAATCTCACAGATAACATAAAATACCCTACAACCCAATCATGCACAATTCGCCACATAATGAATAGAACAACCACAGCAAGCACGATCAAACTAGCAAATACAAAGGTATTTTTTTTATTATTATTATTATATGAGAGAAGGAAATTTGGTTACCATCTGTATATTTAAAAAAGAGAGAAAGTTCTAATTTTAGAATATATACCTGCAGTTAATATATGAATTCTGCCACTTCCCCTTAAGTTTCTAATAAAAATTTAGCCCCAATTTTACCATTATCTTGTGAAATTGGTTACCGTAAAGTTTGACAACTATTAGGAGACATCAATTTACCCTTTACATTCTTATCCTAATCATAGTATACAGGCTAAAGAGGTGTGCAGTGTGTTTCAAAATAATATTATAAAAAATCAAGGTTCTAAATAGCGTTTATAGCGTCGTAGCGGGACGGCTAAAAAAAAAGCTATAGCGAATAGCGTCGCTATAGCGGAAGCTATTCCAAATAGCGTTTTTTTTTTTTACATTTCGTATATTCAATATTTGTACTAAATATCAACATTATCTAAAGTCTCATAGAACAATAAATAACACCAAAGTAATTAAGAAATTATAATATTCATATTGAACCCGTACAAAGTCCAAATTGCAGTTCAAAATATCCATAGTAATATCATAAACTATCGATTTTTCCTATTAAAAATATCTTAAGCATCATAATTCATGACATAATCTTCTTCTTTTTCTATTCAAATTTTAATTTCGGTTTGGACTTTTTTTCTATTCAAATTTCAATTTTTATTCCCAATTTCAAATTGATTTATTTGTAGCAAGTAGCAAAACATTCAATTTCGGTTTGAGATTTTTTTTATCTTTATTTAACACCCATATAAATTGCTTAAAAAAAAAAAAAAACTCATATTTTATAGCGCAAATAGCGCTGTAGCAGAGCGCTATAGCGGCCGTAGCGCAAATAGTGCATTTTGATGTCATAGCGTAGCGTTTGGGGTCCAAAAACGCTATAGCGCGCTATTTAGAACACTGTAAAAAACACACCTCTATTATGTTTATTTTTCTTTTAGAATGTGCTTTGAAACATTAGTTCGTTAATAGGATTTTTGCAAGTTATATAAGAAAGAAATTAAATTATTTCAGTAAGGTAGAAAAAGGATAAATTATTTCACTTTGACAAGTTCAATCGTTAAAAAACCATCATCAACGTCAATCTTTAAGAAAATTTATACTATGTGATTTTAGGGAGAGTGAATGACAAAGAGAGGGAGAGAGAGAGAGGAGATAAGGGGATGAAGAAACAAGAAGAACTAAATGACATCTCCATTTAATTCTAAAAGTATAGTGGTCAATTTAATTTTCAAAATAATTAAATTAAAGATAAAATAAATAAAGGGGATAGAAGAAAAAAAGTTATTTTTTGTGGGAATATTGTATATTATGGTGATTTTAACGAGGAAATTGGCTATTTTAAATTTAATACGAATCAACGACTCTGATCAAACAATTCGGTATGATACCCGTCGGGCCGCCATTCCATAGTTTCATTCACGAGCAGCTGAGTAGAGCCGCAATCTAGGGGCACAGCCACAGGCTTGATGTATCTGAGCTACATAACTTTTGTTTAAATCTTGGAAAACACTTAAACTGGATCTATGGCCCAGATATGATCCGAAGAAGATTAATTACTTAAATTGGGCTAAGATTAGGGCTTTGATGTCAGGCTTGCCTCTCCATTCTTGAATCTACATCATAAATTTGAATGATAATTATATTGTGAAGCCGTGAAGTTTACTCTTAAAAATGTAGTCCTAGTTTCTAATATGAAGGGTTGCAAACGGATCAGTTATTATTAGTCTGTGTTCGGATTGTATTTGAATTTTCACACATTCGGATACATATATAAATATATCGATATAAATATGAATACGATTTATGTCGATGCTTCAGATACTGGATACATATATAAATATAGAGGGATGGTATGATGCTTTGGGAAGTAAATAGAGTGTTTTACTTCCCGCTCATATCTCCACTTTCAAAGTTCAAACAGTTGATTTAAATTTCTCAACATGATTTTTATATTGATATGTACTTGGAGACCAAATTTTACATTTTTTTGAAATTTTTTTACTATTTTTGAAAATCAGTGTTTTTGTGAATTTATTATTATTATTTTATTTAATGAAAAATTGTGATTTTCAAAAATTCTAAAAAAATAGTCAAAAATTTCCAAAAAAATGTAAAATTTGGTCTCCAAGCATATATCAATATGAAGATCATGTTGAGAACTTCGGATCGACTATTTGAACTTTAAAAATAAAGATATGAGCAGGAAGTAAAATACTATTTTTACTTCCCAAAGCATGATAGCCTATCTCTATAAATAGGAATCAGAGTAGATCCGATGCCCATCGGACCTACCTTGGTTCGATGGGTGTGATGACCATTCGATATGCATCAAGATTCGTGTGATCTGCATCAAAATCCGTACAAGTCTTATCAATTTCTGTGCGCATAGATCTTGATGCTAATCGTACGGTCCTAGAGCTAATTGAATCTAAATATAGGTCCGATGCCCATCGAACCTACTCCTATCTCCTATAAATATATTGATATGAATATGATTTATGTTGATGCTGATATTGATATTATTTGTATTCGTATGGATATATGGTTGTTTTAGAATTATTATGTTTAGTGAGAAGATTTTTTTTATAATTTTTTATTAAAGATATGGTTATGTTGGTAATTAATTTTTGTCATTTACATGTATATTTCTGTTATGATATAACAAGACGTGAGAATTTTTTTTGTTCGCCATAATGAGAAAAATAACTTGTTGAATAACATGCTAATTTTATTACAATATATAAATTAGGAATTCAAATTATATCCGTATCCATATTCATATTCATATCTATTTAATATTTAATCCTTATTTGTATATGTTTAATATCCAATTTATATCTGAAAATAAAAATGAATACGAATATAATTTTACCAATATTCGCTTCATATTCGATCTGTTTGCACCTCTTCTAACATCAGGAATAAGGTTGAATAGTGGGAATAAAGCGAGTTAATAAACAACGAATGTCAACTTTATTCAAAGAAAGGTATCAATAAATATGTCCATAAGAATATAAGATAACATACCATACCTTAATCACTCCTGTTATACAGTGGTGCGTGCGATATGCGCCAGCACAGTGGATCACTTCCGAAAATTTTAAGACAGCTAATGCCTAATGGCCCTTGCTATCTTTTCGGACTTATCCACCAGACCAGGCCAAGTCCCGACGTCGTGCATCACCATTTGACCGGATCATCACATGCCGCATTAAAAAACACACACTAACAAATGAATATTATGTAGCTTTGTGCGGTTTGAAAACAAATTTGACCGGGAAATTGGGATGTCGCAAATTTCTACGACAATACAATATAACAATAGATGATCAAAAGAATAATTGACAAAAAAAAAAATCGGCATCCGATTCGAGGTGGGTCAGAGCATCTACATCCCTGGTATTATTAGAGTTTATAATCTGACGTAGCAGTTTCTAATTCAGTTTTAAGGATGTGAGAGAGTTTCTTATTTAGAAACTATGCAGTAAAGTTTCTTATTAAGAAACAATTTATAAACTCTATGTTGGCTAAATAATTGGCTCAAATTATTTCTCTTTTTTAATTTGTTGTTGACGTTGCTTAATAGAAACTCTAAAATTAATTTCAGGAATGTGAGAGTTAGAAACTTTAGAGACCTTAATTTCTAAAAAGTAGTTAACAGTTATTTAGAAACTCATTTGAGTTGCTGAGATGTAGATGCTCTCAGAAAATGGCACCGAGTGAGATAAAAAGATTGGAATAGGATGGAATGTAATTTTAAAATATTGCCGACTACAAGTAAATTAGTATATATATATATATATATATTTTTTTAAAGTGATAGTATAAGAAATTTATTTTTTTAATTTTTTTATCTAGAGTGGACAAGTACCTCCGAATTCCACTTAGCCTTTCCCTTATTTAAATATTAAATTTTTATGCTGACTCTAGACATAATTTATAAAATTGTAATATACAACTAAATGTGAGAACTCTGGGAGATAGGAGTAGGTCCGATGGGCATCGGACCTAGAGTTAGGTTCAATTAGCTCTATTACCGTACGATTAGCATCAAGATCTATGTGCACGGAAATTGATACAGTCTTACACGGATTTTGATGCATAACACACGAATCTTGATGCAGATCGGATGGTCATCACACCCATCGAACCAAGGTAGGTCCGATGGGCATCGGACCTACTCTCATTCCGAACTGTGGTTGTTGGCACGTCACTGACAAGGACAGTCAGTCAGTCACAGAGGGGAGGAAGATGGAAGAGGGAGGGTATGAATAAAAAGTTTACATTTATATCCATCACTTATAATTTTTATAAGTACAATATTTTAGGATTCTTTATAAAACTAAATTATAAGAGTGATGCTAATAGTGCTTCATTATTACGGATTGACCTGTACTATGGATTATTATTATTATTTTTGAAGTTAAAATAGTTAATTTAAATCGTTAAATATGATCTTTTATAAAAAATATATTTAGAGATCAAATTTTATATATTTTAAATCTGTTTATGTCTTTTTCGATAGGTAAAAAATCTGTGCTTTCGGATGGTACAGAATTTTTAGATCAAGTATTCAAGTGATTTTAATGCCATTATTTATTTAAAAATCTCAACTTTATTTTTTTGACTCCCACCTTCCTTGCTGTACCGTGTATTTATCAGTAAAAGCAACAGAGGATCAGCAATTCACATTTATTATACATGACGATTAATTACACGCTTATGTTGTCTTCTTTTTTGCTGGAAACAAATATGCTGTATGCAGAGTTTTTTTGTTTTTTGTTTTTGAGGAGACTGTATTTAGAGTTTAAACTACAAAGCAGGCGCCCAGCCACTTCTGTTTTATGACTTTATCCTTTGACAAATTCAGGAGAAGTTGAAACTGCAAAGCATCAAAAGAACCCAGCCCCTTCTGTTTTATGACTTCTATCCTTTGACAAATTCAAGAGAGGTTGCCATGTCAATTATTAGGCCCGATGAAATGGATTTACAATTGAATGAAAATAAAAGAAAACCCAAAAAATTAGTAATAAAGAGACATGGCAGCGACTAAGTAAACCCCTCCTCCCGCTTGGACAAAATTAATGAAATAAATAACTTTAAAGTCTTCTCTGAATATCTTAATGCTAAGAGGCGAGGGCTCCACCTGATTTAAGTCGCAATCCCCTTTGCTTTCGTTGAATCTCTGGTGTCATTTTGTGCTCTTTCTTTGCCCTTTAAAGTTAAACAAAACCCCTTGATTGATATGAGAAGTTGAGCAGAAAGAAAAGGAGATGGAGTTGACGTTGAGGTGGAAGAATATAAAGAAGGCATGCGAGAGCTATTCGCAAACTACGAGCATCATTTTTCTCTTCTTTGTAGCTCTCCTCGTCGGTGCATTTGTATATGTTCAATGGATCTCCTATCCTGTAAGTTAAATATGTCTTAACTCTTAAGATTAATTACTGCATAACATCTCCTATTAATTCGCCCCAAAATTGATGGAAAAATATGTAGATCTCTTGAAGGAAATGGAAGAGATTAATAATTTGCAAGCTTTTCTTTAATTTTCCCTGCGAAAATTTTCAAATTCTACTGCGAATATAATCAAACTCATTAGATCATGCTCTGTTCGGGAACATAATTATAAAAGAATTGTATATAATTAATTGATTACGCTGCTGAAAAAGTGGAAACACTTGAGGTATCCTGTAGAATTAGCTCATTGGGAGTCTTGGGAGAATAAAAGAAATAGTATATAGAATAGTAGAGGACAGCTAAGCAGTTCATTTAATGTTTCTCGCTCTAGACACCTTCACCTGTCGCTCCGCTCTGCGTGACTACACATCAAAAGTCATTTAGTTAGCTACTTGATAAAGTTTGGTGTGTGTTTGACGTCTTTTTGGTGTATTCTGATTCTGAGTTCTGACTTCGCCAATACCAATCCCCATGATGCTTAGTTCAAGTTAGAAATCAATATCGTTGTCAAATTAGATTAAAAATTTGCATAGTAATTTTTTCCCGAATGGATTGGTGTACTATTCTTGAGATGACCTAAAACAAGCAATTTAGAATAGAACTAGGGTGCTCTTAAGTTTATTAAATTTTTTGGTAAGCTAATTTCAAAGTCTATCGGATTTACTTCAAAAATAAATTCAAACTGTTAAAATTGATCTACTTCACAAGTGATGTGTTTACATGTCAAATTTATAGATTTTTGAATTAATTAGGTATAAAGTTAAGTGATAAAAAAATAATAATAAATGAACGCAATAAAATTATAATTTTTTTTTACCATTTGACTTTATATTAAATTAAGTCCAAAATTTATAAAAAATTTGATATGTAAACGCGTACTCATGATGTATTCATTATTTGAAGTGTAACATCATTTTAGTAGCATGTGTACGCTCGCTATTTAAGCATGAAACATGGGTTCAAATCTCATTGTGGACCTCCCTTTTTATCACATTATGCAAAATATTGATTATAAATTTTATGTCTAACAAAAATATGCTCGTTGATTATCGAATTATTCACATAATTATTGCATAAATAATAGTTATACAAGTTCACTAGTTCGATAAGCTAAATCATAATGTCAACGCTTAAGTATTATTATCAAATTCAAGAACTAGCCTTTGATCTAATGACAAATGCATATGGTCCATGATGTAGGAGGCTATAGGCTTGAAATTATGATAGGAAAAATTCTTTTATTGTAATAATAGGAGTATTAAATAGTTAGATGTTTGACTTCTAAATTTTATTAAAAAAAGTATTATTAGTTTATTACCATTTTTTTTTTTAATCTTTTGGTCATTTTTTTTTCATGTATGGATTGACGATTTTTTGTCTGATCTTGTTGTGTAAAAGAAAAATGAAAAGTATGTAGTAATAAATTCGCTATTAACATCAACATGCACGTCACACTCTAGACTTTCAAAGACTTGCATCATAAATAAGTTTGGGCTTTTTCTGTAACAACAATAATCTGAGGTGCTTTGCAAAAACTGCACTGTCTAGTGTCTACTCTCTAGGGGGTGTCAATGGTACCTTTTTAATGTTCATGGCCACAAAATATACATTAAATCATATTATTTTATTCATTATATGGTATGCGTATTTAAATTTAATGTAGTTGTTGCAATTATCATTGAGCATTAAATGCGCCCGAAGAATTTGTAAGGTTTGACAAGTCTTCTTAAGAATGTGAGACTTAATTTTTAAGCTGCACAAATATGTGACTGTTCGGTAATAAAGTTAAAAATAATTTTTTTAAGAAATGTTTAAGCTTGACAAAATGCTTAAGAAAGTTGGGTAAGCTTAAGCAAGATGGACAAAATGAGCATTAAGGAGATGAGATTAAGCTGCACTAAGGAGCACTCGTTCGGTAAGCTTAAGGCTCCTTAGAGCATTAAGGAGCTCTAAGGAAGTCTAAGCTGAGCTTGCCGAGCACCGATTCTTTAGTACGGATTAAGATTACCTCCTTTAACCTCCTTTTGCACGGATTTTAATCTTCAGTCCGGGTCTTAAAGCACCTCTACCTCTTCCTTTAGCTTCCTTAGTTACCACTCACGGATTAAGACAATTAAACATCGGTTCCTTAAATCTCCTTAAGATATAATTCTAGTGCGGATTAAGAGGTATTGCTGAACAGCTCCAAAGAGTTCTCTTAGCTACCTATATGTGACCGTCCTTTTCGTGCCTATCTATTTCAATAGATTCATTTAGTTATTTAGAAGTCCATTTTGTGTTGAAAGTAATTTACGTAAGATACTATTAATTATGCATAATTATGGTAGAATATGTTAATCCCTCTTGCTAAGTTATTGATTATTAAAAAGGTAAATATGATAATCCCTCTTGCTAAGTTCTTGATGACTATGCTTGCTATTTATCTTTTATTTGTAATTGATTACAAAATGTACACCGTAATTAATGATTTCAAAGAAAGGGAGAATTTCATGTATAACCTTCAAAAACTTAAAAATTAGAAATTTTCCTTCAAAAATTCATAATATCATATTTACCTTTTTAAAATTTCAATAACTCACAAATCTATTTAATTTATTGTGTTTATAACTAAAACTCGTAACATGTATAAGAGAAATATTTAATCATAACCGGTTCGTGAGAGCAAATTGTTCACTTCCTTATAATGCTTGTGCATCACATCTAAGAAAAAAAAAATTAAAAAAAAAATGAGTAGATTTGTTATTTTCTTAACCTTGAATTTGTTAACAAATCAAATATCAAATTTACCGCCATTGGCCATTGCAGGGTGTCCCATCCCAAACCATGCCCACCCACAATCACAATGGATCGCCACGAAAACCCGACAGACCACCCCTTCCAACTCTTTCATCCATCTCCTGCCCAAGTACCACCAGCCAACCCCAACAAAACATAACATGCCCGACACCGCCCATTCCCCTGCCCGCATCTCTCCCTCCCCCATCCTCCACCTGCCCGCCTTACTTCCGTTGGATCCATGAAGATCTCCGTCCGTGGGCCAAGACCGGTATTACACTTGACATGGTTGAGCAAGCCCAGAGATTCGCAACCTTCCGATTGACCATCATAGATGGCCGTGCCTACGTGCTGAAATATCACCCGACGTTTCAAACTCGAGATGTGTTCACATTGTGGGGCATTATGCAGCTCTTAAGATATTACCCAGGACGACTTCCTGATCTCGATATCATGTTTGACTGTTTTGACTTTCCCATGCTTAGAGCTGAGGAGTATGAAAAAGAAAACGCACCTTCGCCACCACCATTGTTTCGTTATTGCAGTGCTGACTCTGCATTGGATATTGTATTCCCTGACTGGTCCTTCTGGGGTTGGTAATTCTCTATTTCTTAATTGATTAGGCATATATAAGATTTTGTCAAAACTTGTAAAATTAAATTAATGAGCTTAAATGATTTTTTGGAAATTCTTTCTTTTTTGGGCCTTTCTGAAACAGGGCAGAAATAAATATTAAGCCATGGGAGGCACTGCAGAGTGATATTAAAAAAGAGAACAAGCATGTCAAATGGATTGATAGGGAACCCTATGCTCACTGGAAAGGTAATCCTGAGGTAGCACAAATCAGGAAAGAGTTGGTCGAATGTAATGTTTCTGAATCGCATGATTGGAACGCTCGAATCTATGGACAGGTATCATATAAATTACATTGAATTAATAATTCAAAATTTTATCATGAGATTATTACGTCTTTGATGCTCTGTTAATGAGGTACAAATTTTGTAATGGCATTGTGAACTACAGGATTGGTTCAAGGAGGCAGTAACAGGATACAAGGAATCAGACCTTTCGAAGCAGTGCATTCATAGGTAACCCACCTCTCATGCTACCTCTTTATGTTTGTCATTTACTGGTAAATATGAACTTCAAAAATATACTTTGACAGGTACAAAATTTACATCGAGGGGTCCGCATGGTCAGTTAGCGAGAAGTACATTTTAGCATGCGATTCAATGGCATTGTTTGTGAAGCCAACATTCTACGACTTCTACTCCCGGGGTCTTATGCCAGTTGAGCACTACTGGCCAGTAAGAGTCGATAAAGACAAATGCCGGTCTATTAAATTTGCAGTTGACTGGGGCAACTCTCATAAGAAAGAGGTTTAACTTAGTCCCTTTCATGTTCTTCTTTCCCATTTTGGTACTTCAATTAAGACCAAATTTGGAAGACATTTTTTTTTACTCTTTTGAAAGGCAACTTAAGGAATCTTATGCTAGGAATCAACTGGCATATAAGCAACCTTCTTTTTTTTTTTAAAGTTCTGAGCTTAACATTATGGGTCTTATGGACCTTTGTTAAACAGGCACAAGAAATAGGGAAGGAGGGAAGTAATTTTATGCTGGAAAAGCTCAAGATGGGGAATGTCTATGACTACATGTTCCACCTCCTCACAGAGTATGCAAAGCTCATGAAATACAAACCAACTGTACCGACTAATGCAACTGAGCTCTGCTCCGAGTTGATGGCGTGCCCGGCTCAAGGAAACGAGCATAAATTTATGATGGAATCGGCCGTGTATAAACCTAGTGATGTTGGCCCCTGTGAACTGCCACCACCTTTCAGTGATGTTGAATTGAAAACAGTTTTGAAGCAGAAAGAAGATTCGATAAAGCAAGTCGAGTCGTGGGAAGAGAAAGCTTGGGCAGCAGGAACACGATAGCATGATATAGAACACTCATGATGTTGTGCATATACTACACATTTGCACATAGAAGATATTGGAATATGATATATTGGTACCTAAGTTTTTAGGCAACATTTTCATATTTTTTCATTTCTCAAAATCGGGTTCTCGTAAAACAGATAGTCTATTATTTCTTCCATTTAATGGTTGTCTATTCATCCATTGAAATCCCCTTAACGATCCATCTCTTTGGCATTCATCTAACGATGCACTGGTACACTCGCCTCGACCAGGCCTCCACGCTATCGGGAATTAGTTTTACACTTGTTTGTTATCATTTTCAATTGAACTCTATTTGTATTTTGATTGTTGTCAGAATGGAAAACAAATTGGAAATTCTAGAGAAGGAATTAAACTAACAAATATGCTTCATCACTGCACCGTGTATTGGTCAGTGAAAGCAGCAGAGGATCAGCAATTCACATTTATTATACGCTTCTGTTGTCTTCTTTTTTCCTGGAAACAAATGTGCCGTATACGGAATCAGCCCCATGTTGTTTTATCCTTTGACAAATTCAGGAGGTGTTGCCACGTCAATTTGTAGGCCCGGAAATAAAAATAAAAAACCCCAAAAAAAAGTAATAAAGAGACATGGCACTATGACAGCGACTAAGTAAAGCCCCTTCCACTTCGACAAAATTAATGAAATAAATAAACTAAAAGTCTTCTCTAAATCTCTTCACGCCGAGGGCTCCACCAGACTTAAGTCGCAATTGAGGAGATTTTCTTCTTCCCTTTGCTTTCCTTGAATATCTGGTGTATCTATCTATCTATCCCTCTGTGCTCCTCATTGATATGAGAAGCTGAGAAGAAAGAGATGGAGTGGCGGTTTATTGTGGGGAAGAATATAAAGAAGGCACGCGAGAGCTATTCGCAAACCACGAGCATCATTTTTCTCTTCTTTGTAGCTCTCCTCGTCGGTGCATTTGTATGGGTTCAATCGATCTCCTATCCGGTAAGTTGTTTATATGTTTTCAGATTAATTACTGCATGAACATCTCCAATTAATTCGCCCCAAAATTGATAGAAAAATGTGTTGATCTCTTGGAGGAAATGGGAGAGTTTAATAATTTGCAATCTTTTCCCTGCGAAAGTTCCAAAATTTCTACTGCGAATATCATCAAACTTGGATGATTATGCTCTGTCCGGGAACATACTTCAGAAAGAATATTGTGTGCCGGCACCGATAATAGAATTGTATATAATTAATTTGATTATACGCTGAAAATGTGGAAACACTTTCTATTATAACAGTAGGGATCCAGTAGAATTTGCTAATTGGGAGAATAGAATATATAGAATAGTAGAGGACAGCTAGGCAGTTCTCTAGCTAGACACCTTCACCGGTCGTTCCGCTCTCGTGAGTCGTGACTAAACATCAAAAGTCATTTACATGATTGATAAAAAGTTTGATGTATTTTTTACGTCTTTTTAGTATAGTTCTGACGTCGCCAAACCACCAATACCAAACCACTTGTTGCTTAGTTCAAGTTAGAATTCAATTTCTTCTGTGGAGTTGTACGGTTGGACCACATTCAAATCGAAACAGAAGATTTGTTAATTGTCACCTTATTCCTTTTCTTTCCTTCACATATTTCTTTCTGGAGCGTACCTTAAGTCGTCAAATTAGATTAAAGATTCGTATAGTAATTTGTTTGTTTTCGAATGGATTGGTGAACCGTACGTATCCTGAATCACCTAAAACAAGCTAATTAATCCTAAATTTTTAGATCAATTTAGTAGCATTTGTGATTAAACGCTCGTTTTTTTAAGCATGATATATGGGTTGACATCTCATCCTTGGCCTCCCTTGTATCAAATCATACAAAATGTTGATTATAACTTTGATTTCTAACAAAAATATTCTTGTTGATTATCGGATTATTCACAGAATTATAGCATAAATAATTGTTATACAAGCTCAAAAGCACGACAAGCTAAATCATAATGTCAAGCGTATTAAATATTTTTACCAAAGTCTTTTGGGTCCTTTCACCTTTGACTTTTCATGTATGGATTGTTCATTATTTTTGTCTGATTGTGTAAAAAAAGAAATGAAAAACATGTAGTAATAAATTCGCTACTAACATGCACGTCACACTAGACTTTCAAAGACTTCACATCACGAATAAGTTTGGGTTTTCCTGTAATAACAATAATGTGAGGTGCTTTGCAAAAACTGCACTGTCTTCTCTTCGGTACTGGCGTACTGCAGCCTTGACCGGTTGACTCTCCTTTGACCCGTGTAGCTTGTAAAGGGAGCGAAATTTAATTTTACATGATCTAAGGACTTCTTGAAAGCCCTTAGAACTATTTCTTCAGTGGCTCTCTACAACCTTTCTGATCAGCTTCTCCATCAGACTATATCACTGCTGATCTAGGAAGAAACATTTTGTCTAGGAAGGACTGTTGGAAATATAACTTTGGATTGTGGATGTTAAATAGAGTTGTAAACTTTTTTTTATTATAAAGGAGAGTACAAGAATTTACAAGGACAAAGCTTTGATGTATATTCTCACTCTCACAATCTCACTCACATATACAAGAGCTCCTATCATCTATTTAATTATATATGCCACTCTAATGTCGGTTAGGACAAATTCTAGATTATACATGATGTACATATATTGAGTCTTCTAACAATAAAATATTACAATACTAATTTTTAGTGCTTCCCTTTACCGACCTTGTACAGGTCGGTTAACTTATCTAAAAAAATAGTATATAAATTCTAAAAAAATATGAAAATTGATATATATATATATATATTTTTGGTATCTTCCATGACCCGTAGGCCTAAAATTGATATTCAAGCACGATTTAATATGGTATCATGTTGAGCTGTTCGGATTGCCTGTTTAACCTTCTAAATAAGAGATAACAATGTGCGCATGAATGAAGCACGAAAACAATGATGATACATTTTAACCTTACTATTTTTTCATTTTATGTGATATATATTTTTAATGCAGTTGATGCTCTTATCATTGCGCATTAAATGCGCCCGAAGAATTTGCACCGAAAGTGTTCCCTAGCTACATGTGATAGACCTTTTCCTATCTATTCCAATAGATTAATTTTAGCTTATTTACAAGTCCATTTTGTGTTGAAAGTAATTTACATAGGATACTATTGCTCAAGCATCATTACTGGTAGAATATGTCAATTAATCCATACTGCTAAGTTGCCGAAATTTTTATTAACAGAAATTAAAAAATTAAAATATCGATATTGAAGAACAGTTTCGCCAGATTTCGAAAAATAACAATTCCGTTGTTTTTGGTAACGTCCAGAGGCCGTTATGAAGAATAACGGCCCGATTAGCGGTTAATTACGCACCACCAAATCCAAATAAGTCACGGCTTAAAAAAAACAGGCCGTTATGGACATTCACGGCCAGGGGAAGAGGAAAAAAAAAAAAGTCAGACCGTTATTGTTTATAACGGCCAGGAAAAAAAAAAAAAATTTCCAGCAAATTGTGTGAAATTGTATCAAATTAGTTTTAATTTGATGTGAAATTGCTAGGTTTAATTAGGATTTAATTTTATGAGTTCGGTATAATTTTGTGCAATTGCCTTAATATCAAAATTTGGTACAAAATTATAACTATGCTAAGGCAATTGCATAAAATTTGATACAAAATTTCGATATTAAAACTATGCTAAGGCAATTGCACAAAATTATACCAAACTCATAAAATTAAATCCTAATTAAACCTAGCAATTTCACATCAAATTAAAACTAATTTGATACAATTTCACACAATTTGCTACGATTTCACACAAATCAATTTGCTGGAATTTTTTTTTTTTTTTTTGGCCGTTATAGACAATAACGGCCTGACTTTTTTTTTTTTCCCTCTTCCCTTGGCCGTGAATGTCCATAACGGCCTGTTTTTTTTTTAAGTCGTGACTTGTTTGGATTTGGTGGTGCGTAATTAACCGCTAATCGGGCCGTTATTCTTCATAACGGCCTCTGGACGTTACCAAAAACAACGGAATTGTTATTTTTCGAAATCTGGCGAAACTGTTCTTCAATATCGATATTTTAATTTTTTAATTTCTGTTAATAAAAATTTCGGGCTAAGTTGTTGAGAGTAAGCTTACAATTTATCTTGTATTAGCAATTGATTACAAAACGTACACTGGTAATGAATAAAAGTGAGAATTTCATGTATACTTTTCACAAACATTCGAATTACATATTTTCTTTCAAAAAATCATAATATTATATATATCTTTTTATATTTCATAAACTCACAAATTTATTGAATTTATTCCCTTTTCAATTAAAACTACATAGCATAAGATAAATACTCAATCTTTTAATTTGTCGGTTTGTGAAAGCAAATGGTTTATTTTTGCGGCACAATGACATTTAAATATATCGGAAAAAATAATAAATAACCGGTAATAAATTCGTTATTTTTCTTGACATTGAATTTATTGACAAATCAAATTTACTGCCATTGGCCATTGCAGGGTGTTCCTTCCCAAACCATGCCCACCCACAATCACATTGGATCTCCTCGAAAACTCGACCGGCCACCCCTTCCAACTCTTTCACCCATCTCCTGCCCAGGCACCACTAACCAACCCCAACAAAACATAACGTGCCCGGCACCGCCCATGCCCCTCCCCGCCTCTCTCCCTCCCCCATCCTCCACCTGCCCGTCTTACTTCCGTTGGATCCATGAAGATCTCCGTCCGTGGACCAAGACCGGTATTACACTTGACATGGTTGAGCAAGCCCAGAGATTCGCAACCTTTCGATTGACCATTATAGATGGGCGTGCGTACGTGCTGAAATATCACCCGACGTTTCAAACCCGAGATGTGTTCACTCTGTGGGGCATTTTGCAGCTCTTAAGATATTACCCGGGACGGCTTCCTGATCTTGATCTCATGTTTGACTGTTTTGACTGGCCAATGATTAGAGCTGAGGAGTACGAAAAAGAAAATGCACCCTCGCCGCCAACATTATTTCGTTATTGCAGTGCTGACTCTGCATATGATATCGTATTCCCTGACTGGTCCTTCTGGGGTTGGTAATTCTCTATTTCTTAATTCATTATACATGATATCATATTTTGTCAAAAGTTGTAAATTAAATTAATGAGCTTAAATGATTGTTTGGAATTTCTTTTTCTTTTTTGGGCCTTTTTGAAACAGGGCAGAGATAAATATTAAGCCATGGGAGGCACTGCAGAGTGAGATTAAACAAGAGAATAATTATGTCAAATGGATGGATAGGGAACCCTATGCTTTCTGGAAAGGTAATCCTGAGGTGGCGCAAATCAGGAAAGAGTTGGTCGAATGTAATGTTTCTGAGTCGCATGATTGGAACGCTCAAATCTATGGACAGGTACCATATAAGTTACATTGAATTAATATTTCAAAATATTAGCATGAGATTATATATGTCTTTGATGCTCTTTTAATGAGATACAAACTATGTAATGGCATTGTGAACTACAGGACTGGCTCAAGGAGGCAGTAACAGGATACAAGGAATCAGACCTTTCGAAGCAGTGCACACATAGGTAAACCACCTCTCATTCTACCTCTTTATGTTTGTCATTTACAGGTAAATATGAATTTAAAAAATATACTTTGACAGATACAAGATTTACATCGAGGGGTCCGCATGGTCAGTTAGCGAGAAGTACATTTTAGCATGTGATTCGATGTCATTGTTTGTGAAGCCAACATACTACGACTTCTTCTCCCGGGGTCTTATGCCAGTTGAGCACTACTGGCCGATAAGAGTCGATAAAGACAAATGCCGGTCTATTAAATTTGCAGTTGACTGGGGCAACTCTCATAAGAAAAAGGTAAAAACTTTTCCCTTTCAAGTTCTTTTTTTCATTTTGGTACTTTAAAATTAAGACTAAATTTGAAGGACATTTTTTTTTATTCTTTTAGAAGGTAACTTAAGGAATCTTATGCTAGGAATCAACTGGCATATAAGCAATCTTTTTTCTCTTTCCAACTTTTCGGCTTTAACATTATGGGCCTTAAGTTAAACATTATGCGCCTTATGTTAAACAGGCACAAGAAATAGGAAAGAAGGGAAGTAATTTCATGCTAGAAAAGCTCAAGATGGAAAGTGTCTATGACTACATGTTCCACCTCCTCACAGAGTATGCAAAGCTCATGAAATACAAACCGACTGTACCGACTAATGCAACTGAGCTCTGCTCCGAGTTGATGGCATGCCCGGCTCAAGGAAATGAGCATAAATTTATGATGGAATCAGCCGTGTATAAACCTAGTGATGTTGGCCCCTGTGAGCTGCTACCACCTTTCAGTGATGTTGAATTGAAAACAATTTTGGGGCGGAAAGAAAATTCGATAAAGCAAGTCGAGTCGTGGGAAGAGAAAGCTTGGGCAGCAGAAACATGATAGCATAATATAGAACACTTATGATCTGGTGCATAAACTACACATTTGCACATAGAAGATATTGCAATATGATATATTGGTACCTAAGTTTGTAGGCAACATTTTCATAATTTTTCATTTCTCAAAGTCAGGGTTCTCGTAAAATAGACAGTCTAGTGTCTCTTCCATTTAATGGTAGTCTATTCATCGATAATCCCCTTGACGATCCATCTCTTTGGCATTCATCTAGCGATGCACCGGTACACTTGCCTCGACCAGGTCTCCATGCTCGGGAATTAGTTTTACACTTTTTTGTTATCATTTTCAACTGAACTCAAATTGTATTTTGATTGTTGTCAGAAAGGAATACAAATTGGAAATTCTAGAGAATGGATTGAACTAACGAGCACATATTGGGAATCACGTGGTAATATTGTCATTGACAGGGACCGTTTAAAGATTGGTATTTGAAATTGAAATCAGTAAATGTTTGATGTTTCATCTTTTATAATTTGTGTTATTTGCAAGCTCTCTCCAGAATAACATTGAATTCTTGTAAATTGAAGATGAAGAGAATAATGCGCTCCGTTTTTATACTAATTTTAATTTCTGTTGTGGTTGGTAAATGAATTTGTGATGAAGCAGACATGCAAAATTTAACTGTCAGTGATGTGCAAACATTATAATAAAATAGTTTAATCTTTGAGAACCAATTTTTAGTCCGGTGGTTTGACTCCAACTTTTACTTAAAAAATAAATTAATATCATTTTCATAATCTGATGCAATAATTACATTGTAAATTATAATCACGCATTGCATACTGTTGGTATTATCAGTTCTATACTCTAGTATAAATAGTCCACACGGTTTTTTCAAGTGTAACAATTAATCCAAAACACAAATTAATAGCTGTTACTTTGCCATAGTATTGACTTCAATATACTGTTAAAAAAAATATTGTCTTGAAATATGCAATAGTTTAATTAAGGTTGTTACTTGATTACAGAAAAAAGTTATTATACTAGCTGTTAATAACCAATTTAATTAATATAAATAAGACTGTAAATAGTTCCTTACCAGATGAGGGTTTAGTACAAGGTATTAATAAATAATACTAGTTTATTTACTATAAACAGTTGTAATATTTTATATAAATAGCTCGCTGAGGCACTCGATCAATCTCTAGTAAAATATGAGCTATTTATAACTTGTTTATTTAGTATAAATTACGACAATATTTAGTATAAATAGTTGCCGGAGCGCCGAATTTTGTCTAATGTTGTTGCTTTTGTTTTTTTTAACAATTTATGAAAACGAGTTTGCGCAAGTGGCAAATAAAGCACAGAAAATCACAATCAATCATAGATCAATAGGTCCAAGGATATGTAGAGCTCACCAAATAGCGGTGAAAAGCATGGTCCAGCACTCCAGCCCAATCAGTTTCTCAGTCATATCTTATATTTTATCTGTATCTATCAGCTTCAGTCACAAAAGAGTTCAAAATCCAATATCAATTAAATGTCTGATGGTGGGATTGGGGCCCGAATTTTTTATTTATATCCAAAAAATAAATTAAATTACAAAAAATAACCATGTTGGTGTTGAAATTCGAAATCTACCCAAACCGGAATTTTTTTTTCCGGATTCAACATCTAACTCCGGAATTTTTTTTTCCGGAAACTCAACTCTAATTCCGGAATAAATTTATCCGGAATTTTTTTTTCAGAACTCAGTCCAATTATTTGTTTGTTAATTATTTAAATTATTTAAATTAATTTAAAATATTTCAAAATGGTGTAGAATAATTCAGAAATTATCAAAATGGTCTAGAAAAATTTAAAAAAATTTAAAATGATTTAGAATTGTTTTAGGAACCTCTTTCATTTTTGGATCCCTTCCGGAGCTCTGACAGTCTGATTGATCCGATCTTCGATTCAGGTTATTTTATTTTTTTATTTTAATTTTAATTTATATTATAATTAATTAGTTCATTCCAAATAATTTTTTATTTTTTAGAATATTGTCCAAATAATTAGTTCATTTTTTTTTAGAGAAAAATAGCTAAAATACTGAAATCTAACACTAAAAAATCGAATTGTTTTTTCAAATATTTGTTAGATTACTTTTTTTGATAGATACTAAAATACGCTAAATTACTTGAAATTATGTTAATTTATGCTGATTGACACTAGATTACTTTAAATTATGTTAACTTTTTTTTAAGAGACAAATAGTTAAAATGCTGAAATCTAACACTAAAAAATCGAATTTAGTTTTAAATATTTGCTAGATTACATTTTTTTATATATAATTAGCATATTTATACTAAAACACGCTAAATTACTTGATTTATGCTGATTACACTAAATTACTTGAAATTACAATAATTATGTAGAATTATGCTAGAATACACTAAATTACGGTAAATTACGTATGAATAGGGATGATATCTTCATTGAGAAAGCAAAAAATGACGACGAAACTTCAAACGGTCATAAAACGGCGCTCGAGTGTCCGATTTCAGCAAATGACCACTTTTCGGAAAGCTTGTGAAAATGCGCATGCGTCCGATCTCACTTCATTAGATTTCCAAATTCAGAATCGCCATAAAATAAAGGGAAGAGCCTCAAAACTTCAGTTGAAGTTTCCGATTAAGATTTTCATTTATATTGTTCAATCTACGTAGCTCAGTAAATTAGTTATGTAATGAACTTGTAGAATACCAATTTTTATTATTTTTGGAATTTTTTTTACTATTTTTTATGATTTATGAAAGATGCCACAAAATAGGCCCCATTCATACGTAATTTAGCGTAATTTACCGTATTTTAGCATAATTCTACATAATTATTGTAATTTCAGCATTTTAGTAAATTTACCGTATTTTAGCACAAAATCGGCACTATTCTATTCGTAGTAAAAAAACAATTCGATTTCTTAGTGTTAGATTTCAGCATTTTAGCTATTTGTCTCTTAAAAAAAAAGTTAACGTAATTTAAAGTAATCTAGTGTCAATTAGCATAAATTAACATAATTTCAAGTAATCTAGTGTCAATCAGCATAAATTAACATAATTTCAAGTAATTTAGCGTATTTTAGTATAAGTATGCTATCAAAAAAAGTAATCTAACAAATATTTAAAAAAACAATTCGATTTTTTAGTGTTAGATTTCAGTATTTTAGCTATTTTTCTCTAAAAAAAATGAACTAATTATTTGGACAATATTCTAAAAAAAAAAATTATTTGGAATGAACTAAATTAATTATAATATAAATTAAAATTAAAATAAAAAAATAAAATAACCTGAATCGAAGATCGGACCAATCAGACAGTCAGAGCTCCGGAAGAGATCCAAAAATGAAAGAGGTTCCTAAAACAATTCTAAATCATTTTAAAATTTTCAAAAATTTTCTAGACCATTTTGATAATTTCTAAATTATTCTACACCATTTTGAATTTTTTTAAATTAATTTAAATAATTTAAATAATTACAAACAAATAATTGGACTGAGTTCGGAAAAAAAATTTCCGAAATTAGATGTTGAATCCGGAAAAAAAAATTTCAGTTTGGGTAGATTTCGTTTTCAATACCAAAATAGTTATTTTTTTGTAATTTAATTTATTTTTTGGATATAAATAAAAAATTCGGGATTGGGGCCGTACTTTTTCTCTTAAATTAAGTTTTCTATATGCCTCATTTTAGAAATTTGGGGCAATATCTTTCTTAACAATTTCCCAAAAGTCGAACAGAATTAGATTATTGGTCATCAGTGTTCTAAATAGTGCGCTATAGCGTTTTTGGACCCCAGACGCTAAGCTATGACATCAAAATGCGCTATTTGCGCTACGGCCGCTATGCGGTGATAACGGTCCGCTATAGCGCTATAGCGGTCCGCTATTTGCGCTACGGCCGCTATACAATATGAGATTTTTTAAGCAATTTATATGGACTTTAAATAAAGACCCAAAAAATATCAAACCGAAATTGAATTTGTTGCTACTTGCTACAGATAAATCAATTTGAAATTGGGAATTGAAATTGAAATTTGAATAGAAAAAAAGTCCAAACTGAAATTAAAATTTGAATAGAAAAAAAAATAGATTATGTGATGATCATGATGCTTAAGATATTTTTAATAGAAAAAGTCGATAGTTTATGATATTACTATGGATATTTTGAACCACAAATTTGGACTTTGTACGAGTTCAATATGAATATTATAATTTCTTAATTACTTTGGTGTTATTTATTGTTTTATGAGACTTTAGATAATGTTGATATTTAGTACAAATATTGAATATACGGAATGTTAAAAAAAAAAATGCTATGTAGCATAGCTTCCGCTATAGCGACGCTATTCACTATAGCTTTTTTTGTAGCATTTTCGCTGTGACGCTATAAACGCTATTTAGAACCTTGTTGGTCATACATCCAATCAACAAAAAAGTTTACACGTATGAACAAATTTTATCCTTTTTTCCGAATATCCTGATCCATTTGTCCTCATAGAATCTAATCTAACGATGCAAACTAAAGATTGTTTAATGAACTCACTCATTTAGTTTAGTAGGCTATTATTCTTCTTTTAAAATGTATCTAGTGGGCTATTCACATATTGATATTATCATTCTCATATTAAGTTTCGGATATGATGTGGATGTATAATTTAAAAAAAAATTGAACTAAATAGAATTCTTAGAAAATTTAGTAAAAGAAAATTGTATAATCTTAGATTTATTAAATAGTAGATGTCATTTCATCAATTTTTATGTCTTTAACAATTTTTTTTTTTTAAAAAGTAAAATATGTAACTAAATATGTGGTTCATGCTTTTATACATGCGGTTATCATGTATTGCATAAATATATGCCGCCACATTTTAAGTTACTGTCAATAATTAATTACAAAATTTTACATTAGAGTGAGAACATATTTCTTCCACAATATTCATCTTCCATTCTATTTTAAAAAAGAAAAACTTACGGTATCAATGTATTTTTTATGGTTTTTAAAAAGAGGAGTTTTTGTAAAAAAAAAATTGTATAAATGTTTAATACCTACAATGGCAAAGGCGTGTTTCCTAATTGCGTTGATTTTTATGGATTAATCCCTATCAATAGCTTCTTTTACATTTCATATTACCTCCGATAATAAAGTTGGATATGAAAATGAGTTGTTTGATAATATTCCAAAGACCAGAATAACGACAAGAGTGCACTAAGAGCACCGTTTAGTGAAAAGTATTGTTAAAAAAAAGGGTTAATCGTGTGATATATCTATTCCAAGCTTCGTAAGAGACTTTTCATTTGGACAAAGCTTTATTTAAAATCGTTTGATCAGCGTTAAAATTTATGCAAATGGTTAAATTTATATGGCCATTTAAATGTATTAAGTTTTAAATAATTAGTATGAATTTTCAAACTTACTAGACAGTTTGAGTTCGATTTTGAATAAAACTTATCCAAAACTCTTTGGACACAACCTAATTGCATTTAGTGAAAAAGTACTATACAAATTATAATTAATCCACATAGTGATATATCTTTTTCCAAGCTTTTAGATTTGCATAAATTTATGCAAATGGATTTTTCATTTGCCAGTTGGTGGACTGAGTAGGTTTGTTACATCACCAAATATTTAAGTAATGAATTGCCGTACTATTAGAGATGACAATAAATCCGATTAAAATCTAAGAGAAGAAAAGGCAATTGGTTCGCTTTCTTTTTATTTTAAGAGGCGTCATGAGGCCATTGTACATTTAATTAATTAGGTATAGGTAAAGAGACCCTATATAAAGTTGTCCAATCTCAATTAGACTAATTAATGATAAGATAGTGGTCAAATCGCTAACTTAATCATTTTTATTAGAAACAATAAAATAATTTACAAAAAAAAATTATTTCGGCTCATCTAATTAGATTGTGGGTGCTTAGCTCGTAGATGTCAGAGGCAGAATCAAGTGGAATCAGAAGTAAATAATTGTCGACTCTAACTTAATTTGTTTTCAAAAAGATGTTTTTGGCTTTATAATATTTTTCGAAGTTTCTGTCTACTGGTAGAAATACTTTTTTTTTTTTAAATATGCTTCTGTATTTGTATTTTCTCAAAACAAACTATTATTAAAATATATTTAATATTCAAAATAATTATAAAATTATATCTCATTCAAACTTTTGATTTCATTTTACTATTTTGTTTTAAAATTAATAGTTTTAAATAACTACTAATGATTTTATTGATAAAAAAATATTACAATAGATTAAATAATCCTCATTTCTAAATCTATTATTTTGTTCTCTTTAATTCCTCTAAACTATCTTATTCTTCTATTCCTACTTATCTACACTCTCATTAGAGGTGCTACTTTTACCCGATTACCCGGATCCGATCCAGAACTGATCCGGATTTGATTAATTTGGATAGGATATGGGTTAAAAAATATAACCGGTTAAATTATGGGTACAGTTACAAAATTAATAATTTAATATCCAACCTGGATCCGAACCGGAACCGATACTGTAATGGATAGGATGTGGATTGATTTAGTTATCTGACCCATATATAACCGAACCCGACTTGATATCCATATAAATATCCGATAAAATGATAAGAATAGAACTAGGGTGTGACGTGCTCACCAAACTCTTTGGTGAGCATAACTCCATAATCTATCGGATTCACTTCAAATGAGATGAATCCAAACCATTGAAACCGATCTACTTCACGAGTGATGCGCGTACATGCAAAATTTTGAATTTTTTGAATTCATTTAGTCTAAAGTCAAGTGGTCAAAATTGATGAAAAATGAATGATCCAAAATGAAGTTTTAGAAGTTATTTTAATGCGTTCATTTTTCATCAATTTTGACCGCTTGTCTTTGTACTAAATAAATTCAAAACATTCAAAATTTTGCATGTACGCACATCACTCGTGAAGTACATTGGTTTCTTTGGTGAGCACATCACACCCTAGTTCTACTCAAATGATTATACCATTTCTTTATAATCATTTAATATAAACACGTATATTAATAACTATGAAAAGACAAATGTCATTTGTAGTATTTTTTAATTCCTTGAATTAAATTTATTGCTCTTTTTGTACAGATTATTAAAATCAAATGTCATGTTCACCTTTTCCTATAAATTTTCGAAGCTAATTAATTCTTTTCTTGATATCTTTATCTACCATGTATCTACCTTTTTGTATGGATTATTGAAATTTATTGCTCTCTTCGCTGATTGAAACAAATTGATATTAATATTCTATTCCTGAATTTTTGAAACCATATAATAAAATTATCATCTCCAATATTTTACTTTCTAAAATCATCTCACCTTCAATATTTTGGAGCATATTTTAATTTATATTATGTGAGATGTTTAAGAAATTATAATTATATTTAAACGTAAAGTGTTTCTCAAATACTTATGAGTTGTGACATGTACCCGCTTCGGATCTGAACCCGATAATCCATAAATAAGTTATGGGTATAGGAACCGAAAGACTAGACCGAAATATCTACAGGTAGATAGGTATCCGGATCCGGACCCGGACCCGACCCGATTTGAAACAAATAAGTATATGGATCGAAATTCGGACCCGAACACTTTTAGAGTACGGGTCCAAATATGATATCATCCGGACCCTACTCGATCCAATAGCACATCTAACTCTTATTCTTACTATTATCTTAATCGCCCTATTCTCTTATTTCCATCTCTCTCTGTGACTGGATCTGCTCCCGATAGCTGCGACGCTCTTACTACTAGATCTACTCTCCGCCGCACTCCGAGTAAGATGAGAGTAAAGACTCCACGCTCCAAACTCCGACGACTCCGTGCTCACATCGACTCCATCTTATTGATTATCCTAGCTCCGTTCGGATAGAGGTCCTGTGTTTGAATCTCTCTCTCTCTGGTTTTTTTTTTTTTTTTTGAACTGTGTTTGAATCTCTGATGATGCAATTACATCGTTCTCCAAAAAACAAACCATACATCGAGTATTTCGATCAGAGGCTACGCTATGAATGGTTGCCTAGAATTGCGTATTTGCGTATTTTCATCCCAGATGAATTCTTCTTCATCCCTACAACTACAAGGAATGCACCTATTCGGAAGCTCCAACCTTTTTTTATTAAATTATCCGTCGTCAGTATCTTATTTTCGAGCCCCACCCAAGCAAATACCAACATTCGTGAAAGTGCCTTTACTTCCTAGATGTTTGATATCTAATCATTTAGCCACCCAACATCATTTATCCGGTAATTACACCCCTATCACGCCTAGGGGTGTCAATGACACCCTTTTACCAGTTTACCCGACCCGTACAATATCCAATAAGACGGGTATAAGTAATATTTTTTTTTCGTAAACTTATCGAGTACTAGTACGGGTAAAGACTTTTTTTTCGTTATCTAAACGGGTAAAGGTACGGGTAAAGCCTATTTCGTACGCATTATCTGATTGGATAATTATAAAAAAATTATATATATTATATATATTAATAAGCATTGAAAATAGTACTTTAATTAGTTTACTTGCGCTTAGCATGATCAAATTCTTTTCCAATAAAGTACTATATATGTATGAAATAAATGTATATGTTTTATTGTTTTATTTAATAAATAATAAAAATAATTATTATATTAGTATTACCCGTTATTTATCCGCTACCGTTTCGTTATCCGACAACCATAACGGGTAAGGGTAAGGTACGGGTAAGATAATTTGTAGCGGATAAGGGTATGATACTGGTAAGGATAATTTGTAACGGTATAGGTCCACCCAACCCTTACCATACCCGTTGACACCCCTAATCACGCCTACTAGATCCTTACGTATTTACTAGTAAATGAATTTGGATCCTACAAAGTAACTCAAATTTTGAGTTCTGATCCGGACCGTTCGATTAGAATCCACACGAAATACTAAAGCAGCTTTGTAAATGTTATTGATTGAGTATTTTTTTTTAGATTCTTATTAGAAATAAAATTAAGTTATTATTTGTTTAATTTATATTTTATTTGGATTTTTAATTAATAATAATTAGATAAATTCTTAAATATATATTTTTGTCAATAGAACTCGCCAATTCTACGAGATCCGATTGTCAAACAAAAGATATAAGTCAATGGGTTTTTAAGTTTTGTCGGTTGATTATGGGTTGTAAGTCATAATCAAGCTATTACGTATTAGATTGAAAAAGTAAAAAAAATTCAACCAACCTGTATACATACTTTTTTTTTAAGAAGCCGTGAAGTCATGAGATGAGTTCGAACTCTTAACTTTTGAGTAACTACAGTCATACTTCTTTTTTTCTAGCCAACTGTACTACCTACTTCTTTTTTTCTAGCCAACTGTACTACCGTGCTATCTCCATTCGTGTACATACTTAAATGTCACAAATTGCATTAGATCGGAGGACAATAACGAATGTCAAAATTAAAAGTTCACAAGTCAACTTGTCACAAACCTAAAATTTGGACACCACCCATTCTTTTATATTTGTTATTATTGAAATGTCCATAAGCAGTAAGCACTATATTATCCTTTCCTTCCGTCTCCAATTTTTTTGAAGTTTAATCCAATCTCTACTTTTCTAAATTAAATAGGAGTAGGGTTAAAATGCATTATTAGTTTTGTGTTCCAGTCATGCTCTACGTTTTTTTTTCGTTTTAAAGTTCGAACAATCGATCCGAACTGTTCAATATGATCTTTGTACTAAAATGTGCTTGGAGACCAAATTTTATATTTTTTGGAATTTTTTTATTAATGTTTTAGATAGGTACAAAATCACTGTTTTCAAAAGCTTCTGGACCATCTAAAACAGTGATTTTGTACTTATCTAAAAAAATAGTAAACAAATTTACAAAAAATATAAAATTGTCTCCAAGCACATTTTAATATGAAGATCATATTGAGCGGTTCATATTGATTGTTCGAACTTTGAAAACGGAAAAAAGATGTGGAGCATGATTGGAGCACAAAACCAATGTTGCATTTTACCTGCTCATTAAATAGATAAATTCTAAGCAAGTTATGTGGTCAAAATTTTCAATTTGAAGCATTATAGGAAGTGATGCAAAATCTACAAGCATCAGAAAGGATAATATATTTTGTAAGTTAATTTTTTTTTTTTTTTTTGTTACAGAGCCCGTAAGCACTACATTACTTTCATCCACTCCAAGATTCTTCAATTCCATTGTTATCCTTCTAAGTTAAATAGATAGGTTTGAAACAAGTTATATGACAAGATTATTCAAATTTAGGTAATCTGATAATTTAGTTTTTTCTAAAAAAAATAGTATCTTGTTATTAAGAAATATCATTTTTTCACTAAATTGTAAGGATTAGTCAATGATAGGATGGATCATACAATTGCTGATATTAATAAAATTTTATGTTCAAAGCATATTTCAGTTTTTTTAGGTAGAAGAATTATGTCTTGTATAATTAATTAAGATTTTTTTTTTTTTGAGGGAAAGTTCATATGCGATTAATTAAGATCTTACTATTGAATGTACTTTGTGATGTATTAATGATGCGGTGTAAGTCCTTTTTTTTAACCTTTTGATTTTTTTTTGGTCTAATTTGAAGTGAAATTTAATCTAATTGGGTTGAAATGCTCGGAAATTGTTCGGTGTGATAATTTTTCCACTCTTGATGTGCTTTGACGTGTGGTTTTTGTGGTGGATTTGTATCCTCGTTAACTAAATTTTTTGAATTGAGATCTGGACCATCTAATTTAAATCCACACTAATATTAAAGGACCCTGTCCGTTATAGGTGTGAAAATGATTAGTCTGAATTCTGATCGTACGGTTTGAAAATTAACTCAAATGATACATTAATGCAGAGGATGTGGATTATAGTCAGGGCAAAAAAAATCACACCGCACCAGTGCGGTGTGACACAGCTCTTGTGTTAATAGTGCGGTGTCATTCATTTTTTGAAAATTGACTCATTCCTTCCTTTAAGTAATTTTTATTTCTAAATAAAAAAAAAACCTCTTCCGCCACTGAAATACACATGGTTATTAAAAAATATATGAAATTAAACGAAGAACATCCGCACATGATTTGATCAAATGACAGCTGGGCCACACGCAGTTATATTTCATTGTGTATGTCTAAAAAGTTTGCTTATAAAAGCCTCAACATAAATGAGCCTAGTTTACTTTGTTTTCAACCAAAAGTAATACGAAATAAATATTTCTAATATGTAATAACCATTTAAGTATTCATTTTTTTACTCGCATCTTCTATTTCTGGAGTAGACTTGCTGTAATTAGTAACATTTGACTTTATTTAATCTTATATTAAGGTGTCTAACTACTATATTAAACCAGCAGTTGTACCAAACGCAAGTTCCATGATTAGACTAGTCGTCTAGTCTAATTATGTCATCTTAGGAAATTACTTCTCTACTTTAATTTTTAATGTTTGACTTGCTGCTGTATTAATATGTCTTGCTGTATTCCGGTGTCAGCATGCTGGCTACTCTGATTCATATTACTGAGGCCACATAATTTTTCTGTTTGGATCTGGACCGTCCGATCACATCGAATATTAAAAGGCCCAGTGGATTCCACCTTGAACTGAATTGATTCATATTCTGATCAAACAGTTCAGATATCAATAAAAATATTTTGTTACCTAAAAACATGTGGTAACCAAACTTTCTGCTCTGGTTCCAAAAAAGAAAAAACATGTTATTCTTCATCCTAACCATTCAAATATCTTTTAGTAGTTCAGCTTTAGAGTCTGTTGCTATTTTTTTTTCTCAAAAGCTGAACCGTTAAAATATTTAAACAGTTGGATAAATTTTGTTTTAAGAAGAGCAGCAGATTCTCCTCCAAGCATATGGACTCAGCTATTCTATACGTTTTCAAAAGTTGAAATAATGAAAGAAAAGTAACCGGACTTTAGTTTACAGCCAAGTTCCGTTCACTTTCTTTCTTTTTTATTTCTTTGCCAAATCAGTTTGACACTTTGGCTCCCTCGCTCCTTTTTTTAATATTAAAAAAGTAATGTTAATTTCCGCCCCCCAAACAATTTTATTTGTTTATACATTAAGAGGAGGGATCCGATTACACCACTTTTGAGTTACCACAAAGTTATCTTTCTCATTTTCTATATTTTCAAAGTCCAAATTATCGATCCAAATCGTTCAATATGATTATCTAAATAAAATGTGCTTGCAAATCAAATTTTACATTTTTTTGAATTTTTTTACTATTTATTAAGTATTTTACAAAAACTAGTCAAATTCAAACCATTGAATTTTATACCCATCTTATATTTCCGACCATTAAATATCCCTTATATTTCCGAAACAATTTCAAATACTTCTTCCATTCAAGTTTTTTTTTTTCATTAAATAATATGGAGTCGATATCCAATTTATATTTTGAAATTACAAAAATACCCTTTTATTCAAATTATTGGCTATTCAGTAGCATAAACCAATGCTAATTTAGTTTTTATGTTAATAAGTCATATCTGGTCATTATTATTTTATTGATTCAAAACTGTCAAAATTAATTAATTTTGCATAAATCCTAAAAAAGGAAATATCTCATAAGAAAAAAAAGGTGTGATTGAAACGTTGATGGTCTTACATGCGCAGTAACATTTTTTTTTTGTCACTGAAAGTGACTTACCACTGAGGGTATTTTTGAAAAAAAAAAAAATGGAGTTTGTATGAATTTTTTAATATAAAGAAGGGAGTATGTTTAAATTCCTTAGAATGCCACATAAGTTTAACAATTTTCCATACGTACAATTTTGCTAAATTAGTAATTTGTGGTACAATTTTAATATGAGCATTTTCATCTGTTGTTGCAAAATATTGTTGTTTTTGCTAATTCTGAAAATATTTTTTTTATCATATCAGTAAAATTAAAATTACAGAAACGAAGACATACATAAATTAATAGAGATGCTTTGAATGTAGGAATCTGTCTTATTTGCCCTAATTTAAAATTAAGAAGTTAATCGAGACAGGTGTCACTCACTTTGATCCGCAATGTGCCTCAGCGCCTGCGTTGCGGAACAGACCGCGCGGTTTCATCTGCAATGATGGTCTACAGAAACAGGTGCGGGCAGTCTATTTCCTGGCGTAAATACAAAGTAAATAGCATTACATTTGAGACAATAATTACCTCCACCTCTCCGCACAGACACACAGCGCAGCATTAATCTTCTGTTCCACCTACAGAGACCAGCTTAAAACACTCCGTGCCATCTCTACTTCTTTCCGTTCGCATTTAAATCTCTCTCTCTCTCTTGCTCTAGTGACGTCTATAGCGATTACCTGCTCCACCATTACTTTCTGCTTTTCCGTGCTTTTCTCAGCTTGTACACTAAACGCGAAATAAATTGTTCCAGACTTCCAGCTGTTAGTGCTACAGCTAAGGCGGTGTGATATATGGTGAGGTTACTTGGCTTCTCTCTCCTTCTTCTCCAACTCTCATGGTGGCTTCTCTTCTCACCTGCTCAGTCCTTTTCTGATGAGAGTAAGCTGTTTCTATTTGATTTCTAGTTCGAGTCTTTATATTCTTGCCAATTTAGGAAGTTGGTGTTGATAATTTCCCTCGTTTTCACGGTTCCTAGTTCATGCTCTAAGTGCATTCAAAAGAGCAATATATGAAGATCCCTATTCCATATTATCTGATTGGAACACTCATGATGGCGATCCCTGTGCGTGGTCTGGTGTGGGTTGCTCTGATCTGGACAGTCGTGTGGTTTCTTTGTAAGACATGCTTAACTTCTACTTCCAAAAGACATACCTAAATTGAACTGTTCTATTGAAGTAATTTTATTGGTCTGTGGCATTTCATTCCTTTTTGAGGTTTTTACCGTAATTGTGCAGGAAGTTGTCGAATTCGTCCCTGAGAGGATTTCTTTCTCCTGAAATTGGCTCCCTTTCTTACTTGCAAGAACTGTATGTTTTTCAATTTTTGTAACATGATAATTACACAGTTCAATTTTTTTTTTTTAAATGTGATTTTTAATTTATATTATTGTTTCAAAAATTGCAGCTCTTTGGACAGTAATTTATTTTACGGGTCAATACCGGAAGAAATCAGCACATTGACGAATTTGCAAGTCCTGGATTTGAGCAGAAATGGGTTCTCAGGACCTATACCTTGCGAGTTGGGAAACTTGGTCAGCATCTCAAAAATGTATTAATTATTGAACCACTTGTTTTAGTTGATTTTTCTTTATTTCCCTACATTTATTTGTTTTCTCATTAATTGTTGACTATCATATGGCAGATTTCTTCATATAAATCAGTTGACTGGCACAATTCCTGATGTACTGGGAAACTTAGTTAGCCTTGTCGAGTTACGATTGGATAACAACAAGCTCAGTGGAGTCATTCCTGGAAATAACAATTCCAATTCGTAACTTTCAGCACTTTTTTATCAATATTTTTTAAACTTAATCAAGAGATTATTATATGTATTCGAGTACATTAGTTGCTTGGCAGGTCCAAATAATTGGTCAAAGATATTAATCTTACTTCTTTTTATTTTGTCTTTTTACAGAATTTCATCAGATAACAACACTATTAGAATTGGCTTGTGCAAACTAACACAGCTTGACAATGCAAATTTTTCATATAACTACTTTGAGGGAGAAATACCATCTTGCTTAAGATGGCTTCCCAGGTAAACCACTTGATACTGACTGTGTACAATTAAATAATTTACCCTTTCTGACCTCATTATGTTTTAGCGCAATTGAATTTTAACAGATCTAACTTTCAAGGCAACTGTTTACATGATGCTAATACGAAACTACAGCGCTCTGTCAATCAATGTAGGGTTGCCATAACTTTTATATTTTAATATTATGACAAAACTTTAAGCCCATCAGAATAATTTATTGAAATTGTAATTTTAGGCACCATTGGCCCAGAAGGCCACAAAAGGCCTAAAGCAGGATCCCAAGAAGGGCATAAGCGAAAAAAATTTGAACAACCGTGGTGGCTTCTTTTCCTGGAGATAATCGGTGGAATCATTGTAACTACCTTCATCATTATATGTGTAATCACTTATTGTAGAAGATACAAAACTAAAAGAAACATTGCGATCCCATGGAGGAAGAGAAGCTCAAGTTTGAAAGACCACCCTGTTATTTCTATAGGTGAGTAGTCTTGGAACTTACTATTAAGTATAAACTTACTATTTTCTCCTCAAATATTATACATCAGCCTCTTTTGGCCTTCTCAACATGTAGATGAAAGCTTGCTAGAGAATGTGCCAAGAATAAGCCGGCAAGAGCTTGAAGTAGCCTGTGAAGATTTTAGCAATATTATTGGGTCTTCTTCTGATAATGTTATTTACAAAGGAACTATGAAGGACGGGCCTGAAATTGCTGTTGTTTCACTCTGTGTTTCACGAAATTATTGGACGACTAGTTATCTTGAGCATTACTTCAAAAAAGAGGTAAAATAGCTTATGCATTATACCTAATAAGCAAACCCTTGAACCGAGTATTTGGATATTAAATTTCACTTTTTCCAGGTGTCAGACCTGGCAAGGTTGAACCATGAAAACATAGCCAAGCTCATTGGGTATTGCAAAGAGTATGATCCGTTCTCAAGGATGCTTGTCTTTGAATATGCATCAAATGGAACCTTATACGAACATCTCCATGGTAAATGCAAAATACTCTCTTTCGAATCTGTAAATTAACAAAATAGAAATTTTGACCCCAAATTTTCCATAGATGGAGATGGGTGCCAATTTACATGGCAGAGACGGATGAGAATTGCTCTTGGTATAGCGCGCGGCCTCAGATATTTACATACAGAGGTTCAACCTCCTTTTGCACTGACTGGATTGGCCTCAACTTCTATATATCTGACTGAAGACTTTTTTCCAAAGGTATTAACCAAGCCAACAGATAGATAAATTATCATTTTTATATAGCTTCAGTATTTGATGAGGTTAGTTATGTTTTTTATTACACTTGATATTGCAGTTAGTAGATTTTGAGAGATGGAAGTCCCTTAGTGCAAAACCAGGGATTGATTCAGCTTCGGTATTTGATAGGGGCTCAATCGACTCATTTAACAATTATATGGATTCTCATGAAAGAAGAAATATGCATATTCAGGCCAACACCTTTTCATTTGGTGTCATCTTACTAGAGTTAATAAGTGGACGGCCTCCATTTTCCAAAGAGACTGGTTACTTGGCAGATTGGGTAAATATTTCCACCCAAAATCTTCACTATGTGCACTATGTATGTGTGGCTGCATTTTTACTGTTTTCACTTTATTAACGCAGGCTATGAAATATTTGGAAGATCCACAAGAAAGAAGCAATTTGTTAGATCCAGAGTTAAAGAATGTGAAAAAGGAGAGCCTCTCAGTAGTATGCAATGTGGTAAGTCTATGTATGGAACGTGAACAAACAAAGAGGCCATCAATGCAAATAATAACTGCTATGTTGGAAGAAGGAATTGACACATCCACGGCTGCGGTACTGAAGGAATCTAACTTGGCATGGGCTGACCTTGAAATTTCATAGCTTTAGTGATGCTTGTGCTTCATATTGTAAATTACACTAAAGATATCAACTTGGAGGTCTTTCCCCCTTTTTTCCCTTGAGTGACTTCTTTTATTTTTCTACCTTTTGTTGGATGGTTGATTTGTTTGTTTTGAGTTGTCGGCTCGGTTGAGGAAGTGCTGGCACGGTGTTAATGGATCACACAAGCTGCAAGCAATGACGGAGCCCAAACCTTTTATCAGTGATATGAACTAAGGAAAATTTTAAAAAAAAAAGGTTTTGAGTGAAGTTCAATTTTGTATAATTTTAAAGGACGTTTTTAGAAATTCAGTGGGTGTTGATTGAACCCACTGAGTTCCTTTTAGCTCCGCCACTGGCTGCAAGTGAGCTTTACTTTTTGTGTGTTTGTTTAGAGAAATCATCAATTGTGTACATACAAATTCACTTTTTTGTATTATCTAATATGCACAAGTTGTCACATGAGTTGTCATACTAGACTGAGGTTCTCCAACTTGTATAGTAAAACCATATTATTTCCATCGTCTTTCGCATGTTTCAGATGATGAGATCACTGGTATCTGTTCTTTGAATGAATGCCAGCGAAATTAAGATTAGCTGATGCTTTCTCTGCTAATTAATTCGGAATTACAATCTAGTGGAAAACTATCTTTTGTTACAATCAATATTTCATTAAAACTGGAATTTATTTTGCAAACGGTTTTGCATATGAGCATATCCATGCGAACTTGCGAAGGCTGAGCTGCGTTCATCCCGAAGGCCGATTTACTTTCTCACATCTAAAACTAGGCCTACAATCAGAGCCCAATAACCATCCTACAGGCTATAGCACCTCCAATTTATAATTTCCTAGTTTGCCCTCGCGCCCTGTTCCTGGTGGGATGGGAAACGACAAAGAAGGAGAAGCCATGACGGGGTACGAAAAACAGCGCCTTTTGCGAATCAGGGAGAACAAGGCGCGATTGGAAGCGCTGGGTCTTCCTGGCCTTGTATCTTCCTTCCATAGCGACCTCTCAAAGAGCGCGAGCACTAGCACGGCGCCTAATAAGAGGAAGAAGAAGAAGACCAAGGCTGATGAGGAAGAAGAATACCAACCGTCCGATGAGGATGATGAAGAGGAGGAGGAACCTATGGAGAACCGTTCGAGCGAAGAAGAGATGCCTTGTACTTCCAGCTCTAGAAAAAAGGTGCGTTCCTTGTTAAATGGATATATTGGAAAAAAAAAAAGGGATCAAATAGAAAAGCTTTATTTGCATCCTAAAACACCCCCTAACTACAATGCAGATGCATCCCAGAAACCTGAAATCCCCTGATCAAAAGAACCCCATTATCTCCAAACTAAGAAGGATAAAAAAAAATATTGACTGTTATATTTTTTACAAAGTTATACATTTCTTTGTTTCTTTTGGTTTTTGCTATGCCCTAAGGTGGAATAATCTCTGGTATATGCATATGTGGTCAGTTAGTAGTAAGTTTTACAGTCAAAGGGATTTTGTGCTTAAAAATATGAAAGGGAAGGATGGTAATGTGTAGCTGTAGCTGATATTGGCACACTTGATGTGTTGCTCCTTGTACCAGCAAATGGTACGAGTAGAAATGAACTGTTGAGTGTACCGTCAATGAAGCGGATGTGTTGCGTGCTGAGACCTATTTTCCAAGGGTTTTGTTTTGTTAGGATTGGGCTAGGCAAATAGTTAATTTGAATGCTTTAGTTTGTAACTCAGTTTTGTAACTCGTCTCAAAAAAATTGGGGAACATCAGTACTAGGCATATTATACAAAAAGGGCGCCAAAAGTGCCATAATTAACACTTAGCTACTCATCAAGGTTTGATGGTATTTACTGATTCGTAGTGATCCTGCAGGGAAAGAGTGGTATTTCTTCGAATGAATACAAGCTGTCTAAGGTTTCTCACTTGAAACGAGGGAGAAAAGATGGTGATTTCATCAATGATGATATAGCCTTAGCAAAGGTAATATTTGAAATTAAGAAATGCCACTGTTGTAAAATATATCTTTTAAACATGCCTCAATTAAATTCAGGCCATTGCTCTATCATTGGGAGAATCTGTGGAGAACAAAAATGGTGAAGCGGAAATACAAAATAAAGCACGTCGGGTCAGGATGAGTAATTCAAATTCCAAAGAGGAATCTGTGTGCAAGAAAATAAATAAGAAGCCGGTCTGTCTTTTATTCATAAACTTCATTTCTTTGCCTGTGCCTTTGTTTTCCTTGTTTTCCTTATTTCCATGTTCCTCCTTTTTTTCCCTTTTCTCAGAATAAGAGTAGGATACAGCTCAATGAAGATGAGGTGATTGCTTTTTTCTTCTCCTTTGATGGTAACTTCTCGTTAGCTGATATACTTCTTTTCTCTGTTAAAATGATCTGCAAATAGTTCTGTGCTTTATCTATTTTTAATTTGTCGGAATTTGATGTTCAGAGGTGGGAAAAGGGTATATCACAGCATATGACATAGAAAAGATGGCCATCGCTCATGATTTTACATGGACTGATGATGAAATATCTAAAATGGTTCGTTCCTTTGACAGTGACGGAGACAGAAAGGTTTGCTTGAATCTTTCCAAACATCTTCAAAATTAACTGCTTCATTACTCTCATGGTTTTCACAAAACCTGTTCTTAATTGGACTTGAGGAACTTGTATTTCAGAACAGTTATTCCCGCTATTTTCCTTTCATTTGTGAAAGTTTTCGTGCATTTAACTTCTTAATAACATGTGAAAAACAAATTAGGCAGATCTTCATTTTACTGTTTCAAAAACATCTTTATAAACTAACATAAATAAAGAATGCTAATTTTCCAAGCAAGACTTATGACATATTTCGTTGAAGATTTAAGTTAATAAGTGTACATGTCATACTAGTAGTTCCCTGCCTGACTTCCTATTTTGCTTCTTTTGGCAGTTAAGTCTGGAAGATTTCAGATCCATTGTTTCTAAATGTCACATGTTACAAGAATCTGAGTGACTTCAGAATTCCTGTATGTAGTTTTTGGTGTCAAGAAAATGTTGGAAGTTCACGACATGGAAATCAAAAGATATAGATACCGAAATATTCCTTGCAGAGGAATCAATGGTCCTTGTTGAGACCATTAAGATGTAAGTTGCTTAAATCAGTAAATTTCCAAAATATGAAGAAATCTCCGCATTGACTTGTGTAAAGTAGCAGTCAGCTCAGAAATATCAGTACTTGTGTACACTAGTGAAATGTCATTTTTGTTTTTTCATGGTTGCTTTACTAGTACAAACATTGGTGTGTTATTGCTTTTCAAATTCTTGCATGACTGGCTTGTCATGAAAATAATATCACTTGAATTGGATATCAGTTTCCTCCTGCATCTTTTGCTCAGACCTCAACAATTGCTTTGGCAACAGAGCCATTGATTGATGCCAATATTGGAAATTGGTCCTTCGATATTTCAGGATTCGTCAAGGAACATTGAAATGTCCTTCCAAAATCTGGTTTTTTACCAGATTGGCAACACCATTTTGTACTTTGGATGGACTTTGGATTCTTACCAGGATTGAAACAGTTAAAATATATCTAATGACCTAAACCAAAATCCGTAGTAATGATCCTGTTTTTTTTTTTTTCCCTCTAATTTTATGGAAAATAATACATTGCTACTAGGATAATTTTGTCCCATCCAATCGTAAGAAATAGCATCTTAATAGTACTTGGTGCCATTGTGAGCAGGATATGGTTTTCTGATAGGATACCGCTTTCCGTTTATTTTTATTATTTTTTTGTACAGTGTATCCTGCTTTTTATGAAAAACAAGGAAACATGTTGTGACTGAAATCGAAGCATGTGCATTCTGGAGTGTGCTGCTTAGATTGTTAAATCTAAAAAATAATCAAAAAGAAAAGGCAGCAAAATTTGAACGCCAGCTTCTGAAGCTCTAAACTTTTATTTGTAGATTTTATGCGTAGTTTTGTTTTTCCTTCACAAACGGAGATATGATGCTATTGTTTATAAAGAGTGAGGTATACTAAAAATAAACATTTTCTGATAAATGCAATGGCCGTCTAGGCTTTGATTCTAATCGAAGTCAATTTTCAAGTCTGGAAGACAAAAGTGAAAGAATTTGGAAATTCATGTAGAAGCTATAATAAGCCTCAGCTTTGTAGGACTGGTAATACAAATTGAAAGGATAAATTTTGCCTATGGTTACTGGTTTTTTTTATAAATTGGTCACTCAAGTTTGATTTGTTTCTATGTAGCCATTATACTTTTATTTGTCCAAATCAAGTATATGCTAAATTGACATGAAGATGGATGATAATATTTTATTAGTATTTTGAACGGAAAAATTAGCATAGTGACTTGATTGAAACAAAAATGTTCAATGGCTAGAGAGATAATTCAAACTTTGGTAATCAATTTGTGACAAAAAACAATGTTTAGTTGAAATTTATCCAAATTGAAACTTAAAAAGCAAAAAAGAATGATTATGCTCCCTAAAGTCTTGAACAACCATTTTCTGATATGGAATCAACCTAATTAGTGCAAAATGTAAATAATTTGATTCAACTTGATGGTGCTTATTTTTTATATTTGTTAAATGTGTTTTACTGGTCCTACAATTGAGATAATTTATTCAGAGGGGACAGTTGTCTGACTTCTTTTGCTCTAGTAAATACCCTGCTTAGCTGTTAAATTCTACCAATGTCTGACTGCCAGGGGACATGATATAGAGCACTTGTCAGTTTGACAACAAGGGAAACGTCAACCTAAAATACCTTTTTCAACGGTTTCTAGGTTATTAAACCAGTTAACTTTCTAGTGCTTTCACACAATCACAGGTAATTAGAACTTGTTTTATGCAACATATTCACTCTTTGAATGACCAGAAACAAAACTTGTAATCGCTTATTCGGCAACTCCTGGTAAAAGATGCCGAGATTTTAAAAGGACATGCTGAAACAACAAAAACTATTCGAGTTTCAGTGACATTCGTGGACAAGTATATCTATACTTTTGAGATTAAGGTTGCGGTATTATGCACAGTGCATATTGATTTGTATTATAAATTAATATTTTTATTTTAAAGTTTAAACGGTCGATCTGAATCTTGTAATATGATTTCTATATAAAAATGTAGATAGAATTTTATAATATTTTATATTTTTTTTAAATAATAGTAAAAGTTTCTAAAAAATATACAAGTATATTTTTACATGAAAATCATATTAAATAGTTCAGATTGACTATTTAAATTTTGAAAATATGTATATGGATTCATAATATGAACCGATACTGTACAATACATAGTACCTTAACCTCACTCATCTTTTTAACATCGCAATCTACTATTTGCAATGTTGCCTTAACCGGAATGTTGCATTCTTATCTCAACAGGAAATAAATCTGCTGTTATTCCTTAAGAATAACAGGTATGTTTCTGTTATTCCGATCCCAACAAACTTTTCTATGCGAGAATCTCAACGATATTTTTCATGCACAAATCTCAAAGAAGTCCAACAGTTGGGATCGGAATAACAGGTTCCTGTTATTAACAGCAGGTTTATTTCTGTCTCAACAAATATTCTAGCAAATTCAACCAGCACTTTAGCATGTCCTATATCAGCATTTCAGCTTGTAAGTCCTCAGTCCAGGGCTCCAGGCCTTCGTATATCCATATCATTGTTAACGTATCAGAGAGAATAACGCAAATAAAAAGTCACTCAATACAGCATGACAGATGTTCCAAATTAGTTTCCAACAATTCACGCAAACAATTAATACAAAATTCTGGGAAGTTTTGTACTTGAAGAAATCTTTTTGACGGAATGTGCACAAAAGAAATCAAGCATCCAAACCAAAAGAGGTTCTAGTTATAATCACACTGACAGCATGAGAAGTCACAGCCTGTGTTAAGATCCATTCTTGACTAACACATGCTAAACTACCTATTTGGAAGATTTACGAATAAGGCAACCCTTCTAAACCCTACCGCTTTATCAAGCACTACAAATAACTAACAACAAATAATGAGGAAGCAGTGAGTTAACACATCAATTTATTTCTTTAAAATATAGCCTAGAAGGATTCCTAGCAAGGCCACCACCGCCACAATGGCTATAGGAAAACCAATTTTCTTCTTGCTCACTTCCCGTCTCAGTGATTCCTGCATTTCAAAATTTAAAACTTTAGTTAAACCATACTAATATGAACAGAAGCAGTTTGGTTTGCTAGAGTTGTTCTGAGGGCAAATATTTGACACAAATACTACTTGACTTGGTCAAAATTAGGAAAGGATCGGAGCAATTAAGCAATCAGAAATTTTCATATTCATTTCAATCTTGTGTTGCTTTAATTATTCCGCAGAGAAAATGAAATAATAGGCACTGACCAACTCCTGCCGAAGCTTGTTGTTTTGTTGAATAATAGAATTCTTTTCCTCAGTCAATCTCGAAATTAAAGCTGGCTGTTAACAAAGAAAATGTAAAAGTCAACACAAGTAATTATTTGTTTTAGGAAATGATGAGACATTACAAATGCTCCATTACTGGGATTCATTTCCCCTGTTAATCAAGGCATAAAAAGGAAGCCCTCCTTTTCATGTCTGGTCCATCTAATCTAAGAACAAGCGGATCAGATCACATCAAGAGACCCTCCTTTTCATGTCCGGTCCGTCTAATCTGGAACAAACAGATCAGGTCACATCAAGAGAACCCCTTGAAAATCATCAGTTGATCCGATCCAATCAGACATAAAATGGAGGGCCCTCTTTTTCATCCCTTGATAATATCAGACTAGGACCCCTATTAGTGGAAAAAGGAACTAGAATTTGCTACAGCTGATGAACAATTAGTAATAAGATTCTCTCATGCACCTTATTGCCTGAGTTTCAGTTATTAAATAAGCCCTAGTTCATTCACACAACCCAAATAAGAAAACAAAATAAAAATAACAGATTGGACTGTAATTTCAACTTGGTTCGGACAAATGACGATTCTCTGCCTGAAGACTTCCAAAAGGAAAAAGAAGTATTTAAAAAATGCAAATACCATTTGATAAATGCAATACTAAGAAATTTTATCAAATCAAGATATTAGAAAACATTCTACTTTAGTTGAATTAATTGACCATACAAAATTTATTTTAACTTCCGGGAGAAATCTTAACTAATGTCATTTTCTTTGTAATTGCATTGACTTCATTTTTTCGATAAAATGGACACATACATCAACATATGCCTATTAACTACCATGATTAATATTATGAACAGTCCACACAAAACATCATTGAGCAATCAACAATTTATCAAAACAAGTTAGGTTATTATAACTCCAATGCTAGAAAAGCACCAAGAAAAGGTTTGAGTTCACATGACTCACCTCAGAACTCTGAATTTCTGGTTCTGTGTCAGATTTCTGTTCAGAGTACGCTTTTGTTGCCTGAAAATGTTCAAATAGTCACCAAACAATCATCTAGCCAGCACAAGTCAGAAGCAAATGAAAAATAATTGTAAAAACAAAAAGAGTACTAACACTAATAAATTCAGTAGCAGTCAAATTTCCATTGTCAGAAAGGGATCCCCTTGGAGATGAACCCTCCTCAGATCCTTCATGCACTGGCGATGGTGGCTGAGGTGGCGGGACATAAGCAACCCTCAATTTTACTTCATCCACCACATTTCCTGATTCTTTTGAGAACTATATAAAAGCAAAGCACTTCATTATACTTTTCACAGTTTTGGGACTTTAACTGCCCCTTACCTTAATTATCAGGTTGTTTGGGTCAAAATTGTTACAGAATAACCACAGGTAGACAATAAATTGGGACTTGCCATAAAATTTGCAAGGATCAACCTTTTGCAAAATGAGCCTCTTTTTGGAATTTGCATCTGTCTGCCTATGTTGGGTTAATACAAATTTAAACTTCAAATTTGCAATTCTACAGGGAGAATTAGCTAGCAATTTTAAATTCTATGCTGTTTCTAATAAACCAAGAAGACAGTATCTTATATGGATTTATAAGACTAAAGGCTCAACATCTTTTAACGAATTTAAGTGGTGAATTGTATGATGAACTCTTAGGCAAGTATTTAAATTCGCTGATTATTAATAGATAGTTAAACAGTTACCATCTCTGCAGTTATTTCCTTGGCATTGGCGCCTTCATTTACAATAACACTCTGCACAAGAAATTTATCCTTGCATTGCATGTCAGGTGGTGCCTCTTTCTGAGCTTGCATAGTAACTGCACAAAGCAAACCTCCCCTAATCAATCACTGGTAAAAAAAAAGGAGGCAAAACTTTTGGAAAATAAAAATATTCAACTTACCAACAACATCGGCTGTAGATCGTGGAGGCACGATTCCAGAATTAGGTCTAACACAGTACTTCTTTGGGCTTGTAGTTTTAACCTGAAAAAAGTAGTTTGTAAATAAATACTAAAAGAGGTCTCTTCCCTTTTTCAAATTTTCTAGGGTTCCGTACTTCAACTAGTATTATCGAATAAAACAAAATAACTACAAAAAAAAAAAATCGATACCTTGAAAGCGATATACTCATCAGTTTTGTTGGATAGCTGAAGAGAACACGAGATCTGCTTCTTCAATTCGACTGTCGGTTTTAAACCCAAAAAAAAGAACGAATAAAATCAAAACGACGAAGGGGGAGCGAAAAATAACTCTAGAGAAAATTGTAATTTTCAAACTTACAAGGAAATTTAAGCTCGAGGGGATCGATTTCGAGAAGACCGCTTCCAGTGCTCATTTTCAAAATCTAAATTCAGTGGATAATTAGAAAGAAGAGGCGAAATCTGGGCGTAGAGTTTGCTGGTAAGTCGTTTTCCAGTGATGAGAAAAAAGTAACGATGGTAGTGGTGGTGGTACGTGTGAAGTAGAGAAGGGAGAGAGGAAAAGTGAGGCAAGGCGAGAGAAGAATTCCGATCCCTTAAAAGTAACTGAAATTTTAAGTTTGGATCCGGACCGTCCGATCTGTTATGGCACGAATATTATGGAAAACCGGGCATTACAGACGTGGGCCGGATTGGTCTGGATTCCGATCGGACGGTCAGGAGCTAAACATAAAATTTAAGTTAACTCAGAGGTTTCAGACTCGGGCGAGAGGGTATTGTGCAAATTCTTTCCTTAATTTAATTTTTCTCTAATTAGTAATTAATACACGCCTCTTTGGAAATTTCAAACGTGTTTTGTGACGTAATTAGCTCAGTATAATTGACTGTCAGTACGCAGTGATTCATTCCGCTAATTATTAAAGGGTAGCTTCAGATGACAAATATTAGATTATTGTGGTGCTTAAGTTTTTGTGTCGTTATGATTAATTAATTTAAGCTGTCTCGTGCTATGTTTATGTACATTACGCAATTTGCTATGGCTGTTTCAAATATTGTTGAAATTCGTGAGTTGAATTAAAAAAAATATATATAATTCATTCTCATCAAGAAAATAGTATTTTTCAACAAGCAATTTGTTTAAAAGTAATCCATGACAGCAAAGTGGAATCAAGTGGTGGCACGAGATCTACTTATTTTGTAGAGCTGGCATAGAACGGCGTCAATACTGTTTGAACATATGTTGGTAGAGAATAGAGATAGTATGTCGCACGCTGATAGAGAACAGACGAGGCATGTGATTTGGGATGTAGATTCTCTCCAGTTGTATAATATAGTTGCAAAGATTCAAAAAAATCTGAACCGTTTGATTAATATCTAAACACTAAAATCAAATTTATTCCCGCTGTGTAATACAAAACAGTTCATAAGTTAACCCGACTACGCATGATCTGTACTGTACATTTTAAATGAATAATTCAGATCTACTTCTGCTTGAAACCATTCAAAATTGTTAGTACAACTGGATTTCACTGGTGGAAAGAGAATTGTGGGGGCCTGGTGGGGATGTCCCATAACCACATTTTTTTATTTATAAAAAAATAATAATAATGTTGATCCTCACTGACTTGATCCAGTTGCTAAGTTAAGGCATGTCCCTTATTAAATTAAGAGACGCGAGGTTGGCAATGGTTGGATCCAGTGGTTGGTTGGGGTTCAAAATGAACAATCCGGATCAGCGTCATACGGTCCACTCGTCAGAATTTTAAAAAGATTAGAAGCATAGTTTGGCTAATATATTCGGAAATGACATAAATGTTAAGAAAACTAGGACTATTTTTCAAAAAATAATTCGAAAATTAAAACATATGTACTGAAGAGAGAATATAATTTTAAATAAAAATAAATATTACAAAAAAGTGCAATGTCAAAAAAATAGAGAAAATTAAACATATGTACTGAAGAGAGAATATAATTTTAAATAAAAATAAATATTACAAAAAAATGCAATGTCAAAAAATATAGAAATTCTTTTTTATTATCGCATTACAAAGTAACTAGTTTTTTTACATTGAATTGAGTACACCTCCTACATTGGTGAATATTTATTACTGTAAAATTAAATATTTTTTAAGTCAAAGGATTAAATTTGACAATAATCAATGGTTGATCCAATAATTGAAAATTCTTGATGACTTGATATGTCTTAGAGGTTTTGGAGCTCAACCATCTTTATGAATTATTAATTTTCTTAATATACCTTCCGAAAATAAATCTAAAGAGTTTAGATGACCAATTGACATAATTTATGGGGAATTTCACGTATACCCTCAAAAACTTCAAAATTACGTATTTCCCCCTCTAAACTTTAAAATTACATATTTTTCCTTCTAAACTTTAAAAACTCACAAATTTATCCATTTTATTGTCTTTTATATTAAAACTCATTCCAAATTTATAAAATACCCATTTTACCCTTTATTAAGAGCATTAAACGTCCATCAGACTCAAATTTGAATCTGAAGGGTTCCTCTACCGTCCGAACTGCTTTAAGATATGTGCTCGCTAGATCAGCACGAATCTTGAAGCAAACACACACGTATATTGAAGTGACACTCACTGATCTTAATACGATACACGCGGATCAGAATTGCTTTAAGATCTGTGTGCGCTAGATCAACACGAATCTTAAAGTGAACACGCACAGAAATTGAAGTGACGCGTGCATATCTTAATGCGATGCACGCAGATCGTACTGTAGAGGAACCCTTCGGATTCAAATTTGAGTTCGATGGGCGTTTTATGCTTTTAATAAAGAGTAAAATGGGTATTTTATAAATTTAGAATGAGTTTTAATATAAAATGGGTAAATTTGGGAGTTTTTGAAGTTTAGAGGGGGAATAGGTAATTTTGAAATTTTTGAGGGGTATATATGAAATTTCCACTATATTTTAATAAGAGGAAGGATAACTTGATAACGGTTACTTGGACAAATGACAATAGATTCAAAAATAAATAATATATAAGTATGTTATTGTATATAAAACAATTTAAATATTGTTTGATTATGTATCAAAGACCTCTAATCTTCAGACATAAAAATTTCAAGTAGTCACTTGATGTTTGAATTTAAAACTAAAATTTTATTTTTAAAATTGTTAAGATTATCAAAATAAAAATTGGTCAAGGGATTCCTCTTTTTTATGTATATAAATTTTTGGACATCTTTTAATGCATTAGTCGTCAAAAACTTCAAGTGGATTGGAGTCCTCCTGATTCTCTTAAGATTGGAGTTCTTTCAAATATGGGTTTAGGATGGTTTTGACATTTTTATTTTTTTTAAGATGCTTTTTACGAAATTTAAACTTGTGTCTTTTTTTAGAGAGACGAAGTCCATCATAATGTGCGTTAGACTTAATGGTTCCATTTCATTTAGTATGACCAGGGCTATCATCCGGACTTTGTCTCGAAAAAAATTTAAGTACTTAATAAACCAAAAAAATGTTCGAAATTGATTTTTTTTTTCTATAAATATTATATTATGCAAATTTTAGTGTAAACATTTTTTTTAAAACACTAAAGATAAACAACAAAATCAGCCACATGATAATTTATGCAGAAGAACACACAAAATAATTATATATTTTAAAGGTTATATTGAACCTTAAACTCATTATACACACCTCTTTTTAAATGAAAATAGGAAAGTATGACTACATGACATATGACCCATTTCCTTTTATTTCTTGAGTGTAAAAGATCTAGCAGCCACGGCACTATTAGCTGCGTTTGATATCTATAGTCATGTACGGCGCATAGAATAACTGTGTGAATTAAAATATACGAGAAGAAAAACAAAATCAAACGGGTAAAATCAAAGATATTGTGATATAACTAAAAAATTTAAGACTCGATTTTTTTTTATAGATTTTAGATGAAAACGATGAGCAATTATTTGATCAAACTTGATTGCATTTTTTATTTGAGAAAACTTAATCCTACCGCGAATAGAAACCAAACGAAGTCGTCTTAGCATAATAAATCAGATAAAAATCTAAATCAATAAATGCAACCATCATTTCTTTAAATTGTATTATCACAACAGTTATATCCGAAAAATGAACTTGATGGGTTCGAAATCTGGATGGAAAATTTTTATTGTTATGATAACATGATATGGAATTTAAAGGCTTAAACCTCCATCTTTCTTTAAAAAAAAAAACAATCATATCCAACTCATCCAACATCGAACGAATGGTCTGGATAAAAACACACTACAACAATATAGGGTATTTCAATATAGGCCGATATAAAACTGAAATTTTTGAAAATACCCCTGCCCAAAAAATAATAAACCAAAAAACCACTAAAATCTGAAAATTCCATATTTAGCATGTCCGCCGTTTGAAATGGCGGACACTTTTTTGGTGTCCGCCATTTCAAACGGCGGACAACCAAAATTTTCCAAAAAAAAAACCATTTCAACAGCTGAATGAATATATTTGTTATGAATTTTCAAAAATAGAAAGAACAACTTATAATTTGAATATGTAGAAGGAATATCAAACAAAATAGATAAAATATCTTATAATTTAGATATACTAGAAGCACTACTAAACATTTTTTAGACATAATTTTTCCTGATTGTAAAAAAAAATTAAACTATTTCTTGATGTGTTACTAAAAAAAATTAAAAATGTTTTGAATCTGAGTTATTGATTCTGATTCAAAAGTCACTTTTGGATAAATAAAGAAATTATCGTGATCCTTCTAGTATATTGAAATTTTAAGATATTCTATCTATTTATCTAGGAGATATTTTAGAAATATATTAAACTTGATTGTATCTTTGATTTGAGAAAACTTAATCCTACCGTCTGTGAATAGAAACTAAACGAAGTCGTCTTAGCGTAATTAAATTAGAAAAAAAAATCTAAATCAATAAATGCAACAATCATTTCTTTGAATTGTATTATCACAACAGTTATATCCAAAAACTGACCTTTGTGGGTTCAAAATCTAAATAATTTTTTTTAGGGTCCGACTAATTGTACCCAAGGAGTTGTACCCAGTTTTTACTCAAAAAAACTGTCATTTGACTTGCGCGAATACTGTAAAACTCTATAATCAATACTGTAACTTCAACAACAAATCATGTATATTACCTAGTTCAAAATTCTAACAACCCAGGTGGTCCCAAGTTAGTTGAAAACTGTTAGCAACTTGAAAACTAACTGTACTTCCGGCTGTACTTCCAGCTTCTAGAAGATTTGAAAAACAAATCACTTCCAAAACTGTCATTTGACTTGCGTGAATACTGTAAAACTCTATAATCAATACTGTAACTTCAACAACAAATCATGCATAATACATAGTTCAAAATTCTAACAACCCAGGTGGTCCCAAGTTAGTTGAAAACTGTTAGCAACTTGAAAACTAACTGTACTTCCGGCTGTACTTCAAGCTTCTAGAAGATTCATCATTTTTTTCAATTTTTTTAATTTTTTTAAATTTTAGAAAAAAAATCATCATTTTTTTTTTCAATTATTAATATTTATATATGGATCTATATCATGTAAAATAAGACTTCAATACTGTAAAATTAGCAGATGCAAACTATAAAACTAACAGATGTGAACTACAAAACTTCAATACTGTAAAATTGACACCTGAAACTATAAAAATAACATATACAAACTATACAATTTCACTAGTCACAAAAATAACTGTTTACAAGCATAAGTTAACTGTAGCAAACACAAACACAAACAATGATTGTTGACACACATAAACTAACAGTAGCAAACACAAACCACCACAAACAATAACTGTTCACCAACATCAATACAATAAAACACATTGAAATTTGTTACTTCATAACCCTCTGGTGCACTTTATTTGAATGAGTGAGAAGCTTCATTGCTAGAACTACACGTTCTTTCAAAATATCATCCTGCAAAATAAAAATAAACAATTGTGAATATTACATAATGTGAAACAATGGTTAAATATATATCATGTAAAATAATATCTATACCATGTAAAACTGTTAAACGTATCATGTAAAAACAATACACTTCAATACAATGCATATATCCTTAAAATAATACATATATCCTGTAAAACTGTTGAGTATATCCTATAAAATACTGTATGTTCGCACTCAAGCGCAACGCAAGTTTCGGTACGCTTGAGGGCGTACCTTTTAAAACCACGCTTACACTTCACGAGTAAGGATTGCAAGTGCACAACCCCTATCGAGTAGTATAATCGGGTGTCGATCCACAGGGACGACTCAAATCCTAAATTTTGACTTAACCTAGTTAGGTACTAGAAGTTGAAAAGGGTGTTTGGGTTTGTTTACAATTCCTAAATTCAATCAACAATCGTAATGACAGAGAATAAAAGCAGTTAAATGTTTGATTTTATACTATCTGTAAAATAAAAGCGTTTCAAGGGTTTCAGATTTCATCCTCAACTTTGCTGCTCTGGACTTGTCACGCGACCCGCATACTCTCGTATGCGACCCTTGTGACGCGACCCGCGTGCTCTCACACGCGACCCGCGTAGCCCTCAAGCACTCTGGACCTCTCACTCGACCCGCACACTTTCGCATGCGACCTCGTGACGCGACCCGCGTGATTTCTCATGCGACCCGCGTGGTCCTGGAGCTGACACTGAATATTTCTGATTCTGGTTGTTTAATTCGTGTAAGGCTCGATTGACCGTACCTAATGTCACTGAACCTCAACTCTCGTGTATTGGCTTAATAGACCTGGTACGGAATTGCAATTTCACCTTCCTAGATTCAATTCAAACCTAAGTTCTTGATCCCGTTTACTAAAGGCATCCACTATTCTTTCGATTAATGGAAATTTCACCTTTCGGCTACTATTGATCTCACCTCTCGGATCTTAGACCTACCTCAAGTACTTAACCTAATCCACAAGATACATCAAGGCCAAATTACAAAAAGAAATGCCATAAGCAATCAATAGTAGACAATCAAGAATCAATCAAGCAATTAGGTCAAGCAATTTCAATTAATACAAAAATCAAGAAACACGAATAACAATTCAGATTCAATCAACATTCATTATCAAGCAAAGCCTTAGATTACATCTAAATCCCTCAAAACTGAAAATCTACTCAAACATGATAAAAGAGAAAAGAAAAGAGATAGAGGAGATGCAAATCATGATGAAGAGGAGAAGAATCGAAGAAGATCGAGCTCGAATCAAGATCTTGGCCGAAATCCACCTTGCTCCAGCTTCAGTTCTGTTCTGGCGCCAAGATCCCTCTTCAAATCCCGATCTCTCTCTCTCTGTCTGTGGAAAATCGAATTCTGGATCCCCTGAATCGCGCAGGCCCAGCTCTATATATAGAGATCTTACTGGGCTTCAATTGGGCCTGGCGCAGTTAATTCGACGCGACCCGCATGGACTCTGATGCGACCCGCGTCGGGTTGGGTCTGATGCGCGCTGTGAGGGTCGCGTCTGAGGTCGCGCTGGGCTGTGATGCGACCCGCATGGAAGATGTCTGAACTCTGCTCTTTGCCTGTTTTCGCCTATTTCCTGCAAAGTGATAACCAAAACGCAGCAGTACCATATTCTATTGATATTCAATGTAAACAATGCATTTTAGTTATTCAAAACATGATATTTGGTTTGGAAATAGGTCGAAACAATCGATCAAATAATGAGACATCACTGTACATAACATTTAAACCTGATTGATAGATCTTGTAAAACAATGTATATATCCTTTAAACCTATTGAATAAATACTGGAAATTAAAATCAGTAAAACTGTTAAACAAATTTTGTAAATTTTCCATAGATCCTGCAAAACAAAATATATATCCTGTAAAACACAATATATATCCTGTAAATCCATTAGATAAATACTGCAAATTTAAATGAGTAACACTGTTAAACAGATCCTGTAACTATTGAATATATCATGTAACTATTGAATATATGCTGTTAAAAAGATATACTGAAGTATAACAATATGTCATAAAACCACTGTAATTGTCTATATTACATCATGTAAAACAATTGTATATATCCTGTAAAATCAGACATTCAGATAACAAGAGATCAATGAAAACAATTGCATATATCCTGTAAAATAATAGCTATATCATGTAAAATTGTTAAGTATATCCTATAAAATACTGTTCACAAGAATAAAATTACAAATAGGAATTACATCATAAACTTACAATTAAAAAAATAACTGATACATCTTATAAAACTATTACATAAAATATGTAAAATAACTGATACATCCAATAATTTTTTTGCATGAAACCTAAAAAATTATTGCATGAAAGCTACAAAATAGCTGATACATCCTATAAAACTATTGCATAAAACCTGTAAAATAACTGATATATCCTATAAAACTATTGCATGAAACCTGTAAAATAACTGATACATCCTATAAAAATATTGCATAAAACTTGTAAAATAACTGATATATCTTATAAAACTGTTAAGTAGATCATGTAATAGTTTAATGCATTTCAAGTCCTAATCCTGTAAATTATTGGCAAAATCCTGAAAAACTAGTTGAACAATCATGTAAAAGGTTGAATATAATTTTTTTAAAACAAACACTCACAAGTCCTCCAGGAAATAAATTCTTTAAGCCAGCTGATGGTGTGCCAGTGGTACTCCAAGCCTGCAAAATCAATCCATGATATGTAAAATAAATAAAATGAAAACTATTGCATAAAACCTGTAAAATAACTATTGTATCCTATAAAACTATTAAGTAGATCATGTAAAATATTATACATCTAAGACCATCTCAAAAAGCTGCAAAGTTAATCCATGATATGTAAAATAAATAGAATGAAAATTATTACATAAAACCTGTAAAATAACTATTGAATCCTATAAACTGTTAAGTAGATCATGTAAAATATTGTACATTTAAGACCATCTCAAAAAGCTGCAAAGTCAATCCATGATATGTAAAATAAATAGAATGAAAACTATTGCATAAAACCTGTAAAATAACTGTTGTATCCTATAAAACTGTTAAATATATCATGTAAAATATTTTACATTTAAGAACATCTCAAAAAGCTGCAAAGTCAATCCTATAAAACTATTACATGAAACCTGTCAAATAACTGATATATCCTATAAAATTGTTAATCATTTCATGTAAAATATTGTACATTTAAGAACATCTCAACAAGCTTCAAATTCAATCATGTATATGTAAAATAAATAGAATGAAAATTATTGCATAAAAGCTACAAATTCACTTTCATCAATTGAGTTGTCCTCAAACTCTTCCTACCAAACAGACAATTGTCAAAACATACAAAGATTTCTCAAATAAATCAAAACATACAATTATATGCATAAACCCATTATTTTTTTAATTCCCTTCAATTCCATGCACAAAGATTTACCATTCACATAAAGCATATATACAACACATTCTTTGGACTAGTTGTGTATTAGAAGGATTAGTCACAAGCTATTGAACTACATCAAAATTGTGACCCTATGCTGTCCGAACCAGCTGCTGGTACGCCAGTTCAGATGACTTTTTCTCAATATTTTCCCATACATGACCCCCTAAAATTTTTACACAACCCTACCCTATGTGTCTACTAGTATCCCACAAAATATCAAGTAAAAATAAGCAATGTAACATCTGTTTCTGCATGTTTTTCTCCAGCAGTCCAGAATTTCTCAGAATCTGAACCAGTCAGAGCAAAACCCGTACCAGTAGACATTAGGTAACAATTTAGACCAAAGTAAAATATTATCACAATGTTCACTTCAAATCCCAGTTGCTCACAAAGTTTTATGGTCATGTGCCTTTGGGAGATCCAGTTTTGGAGCCTTCGAACTTGACACAACCTGCTGCAGTTTTCTGAACAGCAGCTGGTACGCTAGTTCAAATGGTTTTTTGTCAAATTTTCCTCACACATTATCCCCTCAAAATTCTACATAACCCTCCCATATTTATCTACTGTCATTCCACAAAATATCAAGTAAAAATAAGCAATATAACATATGTTTTTGTACACTTTTCTGATTTCTCCAACAGCCTATAATTTTTCAGAATTTGGATTGGTCGGAGAAAATACTGTACCAGTAGACATTAGGGTATCAATTTAGGCCAAACTAAAATATAGTCACAATTTGCACTACAAGCCCTAGTTTTTCACAAAATTTGAGGGTCGTGCGCTTTTAGGAGACCCACTTTTGGGACCTTCAAACTTGACACAACCTGCTGTAATTTTCTGAACAGCAGTGGGTCTCGTCTCTTCCTACCATTTTACCCTTCAACCAAATGTCACCAAGAAACAAATTTGAGTCCCACATCACGTACCCAATAAGCAATATAAAATATTGTACATAACCTTCAAAATTGATTCATCTTGTAAACACTGTATAGGTAACTTTCTTTTTCTTCGCCGTCGCTTGCGCGTCGCTGCCGTCGCGCGTCGCCTTCAAAATTTGCAAACAAAAATTCTTTAACGAATATACCTATGACTTAACATTAATTTTTGTACCTTTGCTTTAATTACAGAAACATCAACCAAGTGCCAAAGTTTAAGACCGCAGTCCTCTTCAATTGAAATCGGTAAACAAGAAACTTAAATATGAATATTCTGTGAGGCATTTCTACAAACAGTTAATGGACAATTACTAATTCAACTGAGAATTAGAAAAATCAAATGAAATCAATTCCCTCTGCATTCAATTTTCACAACTGTCAGTTGCATCCATAACAACAAAAGGAAAAGGTCAAAAGTTCAATTTACCTCGAACAGCGCATCTGATGGTGCTAAGCTTCGATTTAGATCGTCAGATAAGGGATAAGAAAGGATAAATCAATATTTTGACAAAATAAATCACAACTTCTCGATTTAATTGGAACCGTCAGGGATTGGAATGAGTGAATGATACGGTTCGAGGTTTCCCCTTTGCGCGCGAGAGGCAGTAGGCAGCAACAGTTAGAAAATGGTGAGAAAATTTGGTAAATACAGTCACGGTGCATCCACCAATTGGAGTATAGATCCTTGATTGCGACGAGATCTCTGTAATAACGCGGATTGTCGGCATAGGAAGAGAGAGGAGATCAAAGATGAGGCTGCGGAGGTCTGACAAGCAGTGACGTTGACTGCGAGGGGCGGAGCAGATCCAATAGAAGTCGTTGGAGAAGAACTTGCCTTGATAGCATTGGGAGGAGGAGAGGAAAGGGGAGAGAGCAAGGCGGGAGCAGAGAGATCGGATGAGAGATCCATGCCTTCGTTTTTCACAGAGAGCTAGAAGAGAGAAGAAGATCGGTAATTTATTTTGAAAAAAATGGAGAGAGTTTATAAAAGGAAGGTTGTTGGATTTGACCGTTTAAAACCTGTTAGAAAGTAATTTGGATAAAAAGTGGGGACAATAGGTTGGGGAGTGAGGCTATGGTGCTATGCATAGCACGGATGGCTAGTGTACTACGGCTCAATATGGTACTTTTTAAAATTCTAACGGTCGATCCGACCGTTCAATGTGATAACCATATGAATATGTACTTGCAAACTAAATTTTATATTTTTTCGAATTTTTTTACTATTTTTTCAGATAGGTAGAATTTTGATGGTCCAGAATTGTCAAAAAACACTGATTTTTCTACCTATCTGAAAAAATAGTAAAAAAATTCGAAAAAATATAAAATTTAGTTTGCAAGTACATATTCATATGGATATCACATTGAACGGTCGGATCGACCATTAGGATTTTAAAAAGTACCATATTGAGCCGTAGTACACTAGCCATTGGTGCTATGCATAGCACCATAGCCTCACTCATAGGTTGGGTACTAAAATCTTTTTTTTTTTTTTTATTATAATAACATTATATGAAATTTGAAAGCTCGACCTCTATATTTTTTTTAAAGAAAAAGAGTTACATCCAACTCATTCAAGAATGAACGGTCTGGATAAAAACACACTACAACAATATAGGGTATTTCAATATAGGCCGACATAAAAAATCCGATATGCTGATGGATAGCAAGTTAGCAACAGATACGGATCAAGATAGGGACCCAGTTTGGAGATGGTAAGAAAAGTTGAATTTCCCTTTAATGCATTCGTCTGTACAGCCACCCATCATAGGCATTGATAACGAGCTATTACACGAGTTGTGGCACTATAAAGTGACACATGAAATCTGGATATATATAAAGGTCTAGATGGGAAGATGAAAAGAGAAGGTAAGGGTGGCTTGAAGTTTCGGGAGACGATGTTGTAGTTCACACTTCACACTTTCACAGAGTTAGGTGCAGCTTTGATAACAAATTGCTTTATAAATCAGAATTAATTCTAAAATATTCGAATCTGGAACCTTCCTCGGATTAAGCCATTGTATTCTGATGTCATGTGAAATAAAAGTTTGCCCAGCTTCCGATTTGGGAAATCGAATGAACTTTAATTTTTGTCAGATCATTCGCCTCCAGTTTTCAATTTTCAAGGCATTTACATGCCTTGTTAAAAAAAATTTACAAATGCGGCTACAATATGCCACAAATAGCCCGTGACGACATAGAGACTCACACAGTCACACTGCATGTCATTAAAAGAGTTTACTTATAATTTTGCTGCCATATTTTACAAGGCTGGACATATACATGAAAAAGAATTTTGTTTTAACTCTGCAATTTGGAGATTGACAATGATAGCATATTGACAAAACATTGATAGTATTCTTCAAATAAGAAATAAGAAATTTGTAATTTTCATGGCTAATATGAAATAAATATTCGTACTATTCTTCAAATTCAAAAATAATTCGGAGAGATGTAAAAAAAAAAAGAATAATTCGAATATATTAATACTAATTACAGTCGGAAATGTGGTCACTAATGTAATGATGAGTCCAACACTTCCTTCCTTAGAAATTTATTAAGAATAACTTATTGGCTTATGCGCAATAAAGTTGTCTTTGTTTTTTGTTTAATAAGAAAAAAAAAGGTCTTTAGGTACACATGCGCACAACAAGGTGAGGCACAGGCTTTTCTGTACGGACCACATCAGTAATTTATTAATTAAGAAAAGTTTCAGAGAGTTAAACCAGATTCCATGGTTGATTTGATGTGGATTATCTTTTTTTAGAATGGTTTGATGTGGATTATCAGATTCACACATCAATAATTTATTAATTAAGAAGAATACAAAAGGTTTTCTTTTGATTCATTATGAAATATAGTTGTCATTTACTACCTACCAACCATCAAGGAGGATTTAATAAAGCTCTGTCAAGCACATGCTATTGCAGAACTTTAGCAATAACTTCAGAATTAGTTTCTTCAACCAACTACAACTAGCTGAAAGTATATGAAGTAATTGATTTTTCCAAAGAATATTGTTTGCATTACTGCGTAAGTGCACCAAATAGAAGCAAAGAAGTGCAAATAAAAGCTAATATTTCATGTCACTATTACTATTTACTACCAAAGTGCTAAGAGGTTCAATTTCTATACATTTTCACTAAGACTTTCTGACAAATTACATGTCTGTGCCCTCACTGGTAGCCGATTTATTCTGAGACTTTGAACCAACAAACCAGGATACACGCATAAGTTGAATACCAAGCACCAAAACCCACCAAGAGACCAACCCGCGGAGAGTCTGTACCATCCATACTGGTGCACCTACCTCACCTGCCAGTGTAATTCCCCTCATCAATTGCAAAATCCTATATCCCTCATAAACCACAGGTGTAATGAGCCATGCTGGAGATCTCCAGTACCATGTCAATGCCTCTGTCAGCATCTGAATGGAGAGGAGCAATAGGTACGGGCCCACCAGTACCAGAAATGAGATGGAACTCATGCCCGGCTGCAGAGTGCCCTTCCTATATGCAAATAGGAGCAACAAAGGGATAATAAACCCTGTTATGCTTGCTCCGCAATTCCACAACCTGTAATTACCGGGCACATTTTGCCTTATTTGGTCCCAGGAAGTTTCAGTTGCACGGGCACATGCATCAGCCATGAGTAAAAATATCATTGCACCCATGTTAAATATACAATCAAGCCCAACGAGGGAAAGAAGACCTGCCACATTCGGGCCCAGGAAGACAGAAGACAAAGGTAGCCATAAGGTTGGCACCATGCCGGTAGCGAGAAGTATTAAAGGTCCAAAAAGCCACATCGGCCATTTAATGAACGTCTGACTATTCAAGGAGAAGGATTCTGTCTGACTATTCGAGGAGAAGGATTCATCTCTGTTCAGTTCCACGAAATTTTCGCCTGATTCGCTGTGATGAACAGCAATTTGGGGCGCTTCTTCTGTGTCTATTGCATCAACTATGTCATTTCCTTTAATAATGGAATTGGTACTCTCTTCAGCTTTGGCATATTGGAATGAAGAATCAAATGTAAGGTTCTTAGAACAGTGCAAATGGAGGCTTTTAAACGATGGCCTCTTCTGAGGGAATATAGATGCTTTTGCAACCCTGTGGCCGTAAAGCTGAGTTCTCTTAAATGAGGTTGGTATGTGGAGGCAAGAGAAGGTTAGAGTGGACATTGATTTGCTAAGCTGGGAGAAGCTGTCAGTAGCCTACAAGAAAGAGAAATGAAGTTAGCCATTAATAAAAAGATGACAAATTAAAGATGGAAATAATAAATTAACAGTTTTTTAATTAGGGCCAAAGTTGTAAAATCGACTTAGTTGGTCACCTGTGTATGTATTATGCACAACCACTGTTCAGAGTAACAAAAGTTTGAAGGCTCTTGAATGCCAGAATAAGAATGGCAAATTATATCTTGAAATTATCACACAAACCAAATTAGATCCTCTACCTGATGAGAGAGTAGACAATGACCTAATGGACTTACCAAAATAAAAGGCAGTGAAATCCCTATCTAGACAAATTCTCCTATGAATAGTTTGGTTACTGCTATAATTATGAGTAATAGGGGCAATCGTCCTCCCCGGTTCATACTTCATACTTGTGAGGATGCTGACAAGGTACTGACAACACAAGCTCATGACAAAAAATTTATTCAATTCTCCACCCGAACATAAGCCTCATATGGAAATTGAATTTCTCTAGCATCATTTGAGTAATCATAGAGAAGTAACCAACAATTAAGGCCCGGTACCACGCAGGTAGTGCCAATACATACAGATCATTACTGGTACGAACTGATTGTACAGAAAGAAACATGCTGGCAATCCTTATAGCAAATGAATAATAAATTAAAATAGAATTTACTTTCCAAATAACAGGAGCACTATTTTGGATGGCTTCAGGATTTGAAGTCAGATAGTATAGGCAAAAAATCCGAAATAGTTGTTCATAAAAGTTGGAAACCCAAATATTTATTTGCAAAAATTAACAGAAGATTCGATTTTAAACGATCCTATCAATGACAATGAAGAAATGATTCCTTTAGGGGTACTTTGAGACAAAAACAAGCGACACGTACATGTACTGCTTGATCATCGCTTCAAAAAGATCAGCAAATGAAAATAGACTACAATTTCAAAATTAAAGGTAGATTAGAGCAATCTCTTACCAAAGCCGATGGCTTTGCTCAATTTCGCATCAGCTCCGTGTGTGCTCCCGTGTTTCGACAAACAAAGAAAGGTGGAATAGTTAGAATAATAAATGGAACCTCGAATACGAGGTCCGGATCCCCCAGGTAACTCCAAATTTGAGTTTGGATTTAGACCGTCCGATCAGAATCCTACAAATCCGGCACGAGGTAGAATTCACGGGAACATTCAATATTCGTGCAGATTATCTTCGGACGGTCCGGGTCCAACTCAAAATTTGAGTTACTTTAGGGGATTCGAACCGAGCCCGAGGGCACCTACTGATATTTTTCTGCGGAGTTTCACAAAACTACAAAAGAGAAAACTGGAGCATGAAGTCGGTAACCAATGAATGGGCCGGATTTGCAATCATAAAAATCTAACAGCCCATATTCAGCAGGAAAAAAAACCTGACAGCCCATATTCGGACTCCGGAGGTTGTTCATTTTTGTCATATCAAATTTTAATTTAAATTATTAACATAACGAATACTGTTGTCATGTAATATAAATTAGGAGTGAGGCTATGGTGCTATGCATAGCACGGATGGCTAGTGTACTACGGCTCAATATGGTACTTTTTAAAATCCTAACGGTCGATCCGACCGTTCAATGTGATAACCATATGAATATGTACTTGCAAACTAAATTTTATATTTTTTCGAATTTTTTTACTATTTTTTCAGATAGGTAGAATTTTGATGGTCCAGAATTTTCGAAAAACACTGATTTTTCTACCTATCTGAAAAAATAGTAAAAAAATTCGAAAAAATATAAAATTTAGTTTGCAAGTACATATTAATATGGATATCACATTGAACGGTCGGATCGACCGTTAGGATTTTAAAAAGTACCATATTGAGCCGTAGTACACTAGCCATTGGTGTTATGCATAGCACCATAGCCTCACTCATAAATTAGTAATTGCATAGTTTTTTTTTGGATTGTGTTATATGAAAATATACCAACCTTTGTGTAATTTTTTTGTTCTTTTCCAGTGGAAAATAATTCCATCATTCGTTATCCAGTAATTAATTAATAGTTATTTAGTGGACCTGATGACTTCTGTAAATAAGCAAATTGCATTCTATCTATATAGGTCATTTGTTACTATTTGAAAGTGAAATAAGACAACGAACAAATTCAAATATTAATTTAATCATGGAAATGCTAACCAAGTTTCACAAACCGCCAATTAATCCCTCGTTTATCTACTCTCACAGCCACCCAAAGTCCAGTGGTTCTCATGCAAATTCAATCTCCCTCACTCTTTCACTACGCAACCTCTATCCCTCACCCGGCCACACTCACCTTTCCTGATCCACTATGAGCAACGACACCGTCGACAAGCTCGTCATCTTTCTTGCCAAGCGAGATGGCATTGACAAGCTCGTCAAAACCTTCCAGTACGTCTCCAAGCTTGCTCATTGGCATGCTGAGTCGGCCCATCCAGACCTCGCAAAACGGGCCAAGAATTGGGAGGTGGCGTCCGGCCTTAGTCGAAAGGCCTTTCGGACCGGACGTTTTCTTACCGGCTTTAATGCATTGCGTCGCTCGCCTGGTGCAACACCGCTCTTTCGTATGCTTAGCATATTTGCAAATGCCGGAGAGATGGTTTATTTCTTCTTTGACCACTTCCTTTGGGTTTCGAGAATCGGAGTGCTAGATGCGAATCTTGCAAGAAGGATGAGCTTTATTTCAGCCTTCGGCGAGTCTGTTGGGTACGTGTTTTTCATAATCATGGATTATATTATGATTAAGAAGGGGTTGGAACAACAAAGGAGGCTGGATAAGACGACCGCAGAGGGGAAGAAGGAGATGCAAAAGATAAGAGGGGATCGAATAATGAGGCTGATGGCTGTCTCAGCAAATGTAGCGGATTTGATTATTGCACTGGCAGATATCGAACCTAATCCGTTCTGTAATCATGCAGTTACATTGGGGATCGGCGGGTTAGTCTCGGCTTGGGCTGGATGGTATAGAAATTGGCCATCGTAAAGACATTGTTAGTAGAAAATACACACAAAAAGCGTTCTAATTTACAGTCTACTGTTGGTAGAATTAATGAAAATACAATGAATATGTTGATATAGAGTAAGTGTGATGTGTTTATTCTTGTGACATCGCATTATTATAGGATGCTATGGATGGCAATGCATCATATAATGAATTGCCTCGATTGATACCAACCCAATATCATCCCTGTGGTCCCAGTACTATTGCTTATGGTACCTTAATTTGTAAACCTGACTTATTGAAATGATCCGATGACACCATGGTCCCTAAGAGAAAATACTTCCTTAAAACAATTATTTTCAAGAACCACCTCCAGGTGTCTTTGTTTCATCAATAAGGAACGGTTACCCGAATACTGGTAGTGAACATGATGTCCGATGGAGGTGTTAGTTGCCCCATTGCTGACCCATGAGATTCAAGCTTAATCAGAAAATTTAAATTGGAAGGCTGGATGAATAAATTTTCGTATAATTTCATTTTATGGAAGTGGTTAATAGTATTATCTTTTGTAAAAATTAATTTCTTTAAAGAATAAAAATGAAAATTTTCAATTGGGCTTAGCCCCTTTTCCAACACTAACTTCCGCCTCTAAGATCGAATGCCAACTAAATATTGAGTAAGGATAGATAGATTGCACTAAGATAGCACGCTCATAATTCAAACTTACTAAGTTATCACTAAGATTGATTTGACAGCTTTGAAGTTTGATCTCCCGTAGATGAGTAAAAATAAAGGCAAAATAATTAGCGTTTAAGTTTGGGCTTGAGAGCTGCGCTTGCTAGAAAGAAAATATAATAATCAGATCTGAGAAAAGAAAATAAAAAACCCAACATTACACTTAACAGGCCGGCATTGAACTAAATGTGACCTAGTTGGCCCGGAATTTAGCCCACATACTATCTATCTCTTTAAAGGTAAATCGAGTACCAAAGCTAACATCCAGGTCATGGTTCTAAGAGAGAACATGGAACTACTTTCTAGAGAGTCTTGTAAGCTAACAGTTTCAAATATATGAAAAATATTTGAAACGGGCATCTGCCTTTTTTTTTAAAAAAAAAAACATGGAACTTTGAAAAATTAAGATTAACTCACTGATATCTTTTGAGCTTAATCAAATGTATATATTTCGAGGAGGTTTCAATTTTTTTTCTTTTTTTTAAAATAAAGTTTAGAAGTCAAGCAACCCAACTATTTATATTTAATATCCATAAAAAAATATCTTTTCCGAATTTCGAACCTGCGATCTCTCACACGCAGAGCATAGGTTTCAATTTTTTTCATTTGGTATCTATATTATGACTTTATATTTAAAATTTCAACAACTTAAATGTCAAGATAATATTAGATTTGCATGCATAAAAAATTGTGACATTAGAAACAATCTTTAAAAGAAAATAAAATACTGATATAGAGATCGCTATCTGAAACGGTGCCGCTTAACCATTAGGCAATTCAGCCTCCTCTCACCCCCCACCTCTTCCGCTCCGCTCCACCCCTTCACTCCGTCTTGTTCCTCTATTCCAAGTAGATGCTTCTGTCTAGAGGATCTGGCCACCGTTCTCGGTGCTTCCGTTTAGTGGATTTGGCCACCGCTCTTGGTGCTTACCTCTGGTGGATCCGGCCACTGCTCTTTATTTCGGCCTCCGTTTGAGTTGGTGTTTCCGCCTAGTGAATCTGGCCACCGCTCTCGGTGCTTCCGCCTAGTGGATTTGGCCATCGCTCTTCTCTTCGGCCATCGCCTTGTCTCTTTTGCCATTATGGGAGCTCTGATTCTCTAAGACAAGCGGTTCGTTTTTCTTCTCCTTTTATCCCGAGCTCTTCTTCTCCACTTTGACAATGGAAGAGTGGGTGGAACGAGTTGTACACATAGTTTATTCTATTATATGTTTGTTATGGTCAATTTTGTTGGTTGTTTGCTTGTGATATGGTTTTCCTCCTTCACTTCTCACTCCCTTTCCGAGTCTTTATTTCTCTTCCTTCTCTAGAATCTTCTTCTTCTTCCTTCTTCTCCCCTCGCTTTTTCTAATAAAACAGGACATGGGTTGTGTCATCTCTCGATATTCAAGCTCACTTTGCTTTTCAACCAGCGTGTTTGTACTGAGGACAAGGATGATTGTTGGTTCACTAATTTCCATCTGAGCATGAAAAACTAAGTTTTTTGTTTCTATTTTTCCTTTTTTTACTTCTGTACTATGAGGTGTAGTTATATGCACTGATAAGAGTGTGTGGCTTTGGATTCACTGCTACTCCCTAGTATGTAATTTGTGCACATACCATTTTTATTTTCTGTGCATGCATGCTGCTACTAGTACTTCAGCTCTCATGTAATGTATTTTCACGCCTAAAAAGTATACTGATGCGGATAATTTTAGCATTAATTTTCAACTTATTAATTTATATAAAAACAAAACAAAAAGTAATGTGCATGTAGATAAAATAATGTGAATCTTAAATTTCAGTTTAACATTTAATTCTAAATTTTTTATTTTTAGAAGATAAAAAAGTAGAAAAATAATGAAAGCACGAAAAAAAAGCAAACATTTAATTAGATCCTCGTATAATATTACTACCTGAAAAAATGATTATATTGTGAAAAACATATTATTATATTGGGGAAATTTCATGTATCCCTCTCAAAAACTTCAATATTACATATTTCTCCCTCAAAAGTTCATAATATGATATTTACCCTTCAAAATTATAAAAACTCACATATTTATCCAATATAATTATTAAATATATCAGATATATCCAAAAATATTAAAATAATAATATTTAAGACTGTAGAATTCGAAATACAATACTGGTTAATAAACCATGGACCATTATACCCTCCTTTTCTCCACTTCCACTTGATTGCTTTCACAGTTTCACTGTGCGCCAAACTCCAAACACTTTCGTCTTTATTTTCGCCCCTCTCTGATATGGCTGACTCGCCTCCCCCGAGACCTAGATGGAAGATCATGGTTGAATGGCCCGCTATCAAATAAGTTCTAAAATATAGGTTTTTTGTTAATTTCTTGCTCTCAGCAGAAGTATGTTTTAGAAATAGATAGTCTTCGCATGCCCAGAGAGCCATAAAGCAAGAATACGAAGCAAAGTACCAAGCTCTTGCTTGCCACTGAATACCAAGGAAAACAAGAAAAAGAAAAAGAAAAAAAAAAACAAGCACCAAATTCTTTGCTTGCCCAGTGATATCCAATGTTTAAATCTGACACGTCACTAGGTCTGATCTGAGCAACCAAAGATTTCTACTATGATATTGAAGAACATGAAATGGAGGTGGTATACAAAGATTTGTACTAGATATGCCAAAAATCCTCTCTTAAGCAATTTCTTGAACAACTTGTGTGCATTTGAAATTAATTAGTAATTACTCACCACAAGCTGCTATAAAGTCCAGCAACTCGAAAGGAATTAAAATTAAACTAAGCAACTGAACACCTGAACCTCAAGCGATATCCAATGTTTAAATCAGACACGTCCCCCTGATTAACCGACAAACCAAAACTGGTACCGCTGAAGAGAGGCAACAACACTGGTACCGCTGATGCGGTTACTGGTACAGAAGTTTTTACTAGTACATAAATAGAGATAGCTTTCAATAAAAAATAAATAGAGATAGCACTGGGAGGGGGTTGAACTGGGCATTTCTTCAAAGCAAGGCCATCTCCGTTCTCAAATTCAGATTTTTGGATCTTCTTTTTAGAATTTGTGTTCACGTCAATGTACATTAGCTTATAGTTTAGCTTAAGGAAATCAATGTTTTATTCAGATATCATGTTATAGTTTTGTGAAATCTTATAAGGGTGAAATGAGAGAGATACAAGTACTTAAGTAGAAGCTTGCATCAATTCCTTTTAATTTTTATGAGGGTAAAATGAGAATTATGAATTTTACAAGGATAATGAAATTAGAATTGATGAATTGGATAAATATGTGAGTTTTTATAATTTTGAAGGGTAAATGTGATATTATGAACTTTTGAGGGGGAATATGTAATATTGAAGTTTTTGAGGGGATATATGAAATTCCCCTATTATATTTGTGATAAACCGATTAATTTAATCTGATTTATTCGTAGAAAACTAATATGCGCCATTAGATAAGCCAATGCATGATTTGAGTTTACCATGCATGCATGTGAACTGAATTATGACAATTAATGAATGAAAATTAAAAATTGTAGCGATGTCACAAATAGATTTAAAAAAAACTGTTGCACTATTGTGAATCCGAATAGTTATTTATCATTTTAGATACTAGAAAATGTGAATCCAAGTAATTATTTATGGCAAATTCTTCTATGTCCTATTTGTAAAATGAACATATTTTCATTTTTAAAGTTCAAACAGTCGATCCGACCGTTCAATATTATCTCCATATTAAAATGTACTTGGAGGTCAAATTTTACATTTTTTATGAATTTTTTTACTATTTATTAAGTATTTTACAAAATTCAATGGTCTGAATTTGACTAGTTTTGTAAAATACTTAATAAATAGTAAAAAATTCAAAAAAAATGTAAAATTTGACCTCCAAGTACATTTTAATATGGAGATAATGTTGAACGGTCGGATCGACTGTTTGAACTTTGAAAATAAAAATATGTTCATTTTACAAATAGGTCCTTATGTCCATAGAAGCATCACTCATTATTTATTTATGCACACGTATTTTCTTGAACAACTTGAGATGTGACATAGAGCCGCAGCCCGGCAGCATTGGTAATTTCCGAAGAATGCAAATCTTTTTAAATATAGTTTTACATTTTATTTGCTGTATCATTCATTGTTCATAAATGCTCAACATATACAATTATTGGAAATTAGCAAATGCAGTCAGCATATAGTTGAACACTTAATTTGTTTCAAAATTGATCACCTAACCATATATATGTATCGATCGAGACGTTTATATAAATCACATGAAAACACAATTAATTGTATGATTTATGCATGGCCCAGAGACAAGCTGGAGTCCATAAGCTCTTGCACATTAATGAGTTGACAGTACAAATGTACAATTACAAACCTGTGAAATCGATATCTTCTCAACCTCAACCAATGATTTTGAGGGGTCCATTGCATATATATTCCAACTTTATAATTTTTTCACAGTGCCAGCTAAGACTATGCTCTCGAGCGCAAAGCTTACACAGCCGCATTCAATCATCCTTCTCTCTTTCTCTTTGCATTAAACAAGTTCTTTACTCAGGAATCAAATTTAGTTCTGTGTCCTTTTAGCTTTGTGGCCTTGAAATTTGTAAAGACAGGAGGCAATTACAAAAGCTTGCTCCCACAATTACATCATGCTGTACTTTTTAACTGCTGATAATAATAATTAAATTTGAATTTGTGCACGGTATTTGACCGTTTACGCGCAAATTAAAGGCTGCTTAATTGCTTAGCAGGCCGCCAGCAAGTAGTTCACTTCAACATTCAAATTTCAAAGCGAGAGCATCTGAGCATGGATATAAACACATAACTGACAACTAATCAATGCTGTATTTTACTACAATTGAGTCAAAGAGTTATTTGGTTTCGGATGGCTAAACTTCTAATTTACAAAGTGAAATTCAGCATTTTCTTTTATTCTACTATTTTACAAACATTTCATCTCCACCATTATTTACATACACTGACGATTTTTCTAGACCATTCCAATCCACGTGGAATACTGTCCTTGGACTAGGGACAAAATGACAGCTTATCAGACCACTTTCAACCCCACACGTGTTATCTCACAAGTACCGAGTCAACCAAAACCCCCCCACATTAATTTAATTGAATCTCCAAACGTGCCCTTACCCACGTGCGAACGAGTCCCACAGCGCCGTGCAACGCCGCCTTGCAAACCCGACACGACCCGCTTCCAAGTCATAAACCACTTCGAACCCCTGTTGCTGGAAATTACCGAGCGTACCAGCGGGCCCACTGTCAGTCTCATCTGTCTCGCCACCTATATTCATCAGCATGAGACAGCCGACCCGTTTACCTTCGCTCTTGAACCCCATGAAGTAGTTCCTACGTGGCAACTCAACGGTCGTGTTGGATTTGAAATGGAAGGCCAAGCTTGGTACCAACCGATTTGAGCTACGGTCTGAGTTGAAATAGTAGCATGGGCTGAGCCCGGTCTTGGCCTCGGTTTCTTCGGCCCGGTTAAACCCAGCTGATGACATGTGACGAGCAAATTCAGTCGAGACACGAGAGAATGTTTCTTCAGGTAGCATGGTGAATGTAGTCCCTGAATCGACCACCATGCCGCCATTCCCGGCATGGTCTACATAAGCCAGGTCAGGCCGAGCCGGGATTTTTGTCGGGCCCACAGATATTGCCTCGAGCGCAACAGTGTAAAAATATGGATGCTTTGGATTTTTAAGCAAGGAAGTATAAACAAAAGCTGATTCAGAGGGGTTGATGGTAGTTGGTTCAGGGCTTCGACCAAGAATCAACGGACTCGGGTGAAGTAACCGATCGGCACGGAAAGAATGTGACACGAGGCAATAAGAGAATCGAGAAGATAAAGATGGTGACAGAGCAGATAATTGGGCTGGCAGTGAAAGTGGCCCGCGACCAAACCCGGCAACACCAACTGGTTCAGCAAGCGTGGAATGGGCGCATGCAAATGTGAAGTTAGAGATTGACAAGGAATCAGGTTTAGACGAAGCGAGAGATAATCGGCCATGGCGAAGATGGGCTAGGAGACTGCCATCGCCATATGCGTAGTACAGAGGTGGGCACGCATGAGAAGAGCACGAAGCGGTCTCTATGGCATCCAAGGGGCATTTGGCCGCGGCACAGAGGTCTGAGGAAGGGAGGGAAGAATGTGCCGTAGAGCACGCGGGAGAGGCACAAGGGACAAGTCGTGAGTCAGCCGGCGGTGGAAAGATGGTGGCATTTGAATTGGCATCAAGTTTGCCTTCACAGAGTATGCATTCAAAAGGGGAGCAAGGGAACCAGACGATGTCACTGCCAGTATCCATGAAGAGGGAGACAGTAGTTGGAGACGAAGCAGGGCCCACTGATAGGGAGAGGGTGTAGTCGCTGCCAGAAGAGAGAGGTACAGAGAGTGGCGGGTGGCGGTGGGTACCATGGCGGCGGCCGTGACGGATGGTCGAACGGAGGGTGGAGGATTTGATGAGGTGGTGAAGGGAAGAATTGGTTGAAGGGAATGTGTGGGAAAGGGGTAGCAGAAAAGAGTTTGATAGGAGAGAGTGGGTTGGATGGCCGTGTAATAAACAGAGCATGGTTGCAAGGAGAAGAGGGAGTGGGAGAAACTGGTATGACATTTTTGTGTTGTGTAGACTGTAGAGTATTGGGTAGGAAAGGAGTAAGAAGGGTTTAGGAAGGAAGGGGTTTATGTTTACGAAAGGATGGGGATTGGGAATTTGAAGAGGGAAGCTTCTGAGCTGGGGACTTGTGTCGCTTCACGCCTTAACTTGCTTGGAGAACTGTCTATATATTAGTACTCACTGAGGCAGGTCCTACAGGATTTGAATAGTTTTGCCGAGTTTTATCTAGTGAGTGGTGAACTAGTGATGATCGTGACTAGGAGGTAGGAGCTGGAATTTTTTTTAAAAACCATAATTAGAAAAATGATTGTTAGGGAACCAACATGATTACTCAGTTTTTTACAAAAACCATAAGAACTGAGATTGGAATTCGGTTCCAAGTTTTTTTTTTTCTGGAACCGAATTCCAATTTCGGTTCCAACCCCAATTTCACAATGTTTCTGAAAATTTGGTGTGGCATTCTGTGTGCAGAGCAAAACCCGAGATCCCTATTCGGTTTTTTGTTTTTTTCATTTGGAACCGAAATTGAATTTCGGGTTTTTTTTTTTTTTGATGGAACCGAATGGTACATTCGGGTTAGGCTAGTTTTTTAATTTTTTTTAATGAAACCGAATCTAGGATTTTCTGTGGATCTCGGTTCTAAGGATTTTTAATGAAACCGAATCTAGGATTTTTAATGAAACCGAATGGTACACTCGGTTCTAAGGTGGAAAAAAAAAACCGAATTCTAAATTCGGTTCCAATGTGCAAAAAAAAAAAACCGAGTGCTGATTTCGGTTCCAAGTGCAAAAAATTAAAAACCGAGACGGGATTTCGGTTCCAGATCTATTTTGGATTTTCTGTGGCAGATCTTACGAAAAATTGTGAAAACGAAGTTAAAACCGAAATTGGAATTCGGTTCCAGGAAAAAAAAACTTGGAACCGAATTCCAATCTCGGTTCTTATGGTTTTTGTAAAAAACTGAGTAATCATGTTGGTTCCCTAACAATTATTTTTCTAATTATGGTTTTTAAAAAAAATTCTAGGAGCTGGGGCAGAAGGCAGCTATTTTAAATTAGATTTATTATCTTGTGCATGCTGAGTGAGCTTTCTATGTTGTTTATTAGGAGCTGGAGCATATATTTTTTACTAGTTTGTTAAGAAATATTGAGTTTTGTTTTCAATTGACGCAATTTAATCTGATATAATATATTTGTTTGTTCATACTGCAACAAAGTTTAAACAAAAATAAACTTGATATCATGGCTTTCACTTCATACGAAATAATATAAAATATGATGTAAATTCTTTGATAACAATTTAATCTGACATTTTTACAATATTGTTTTAAATTATGTAAAAGAAATGTAAAAAATCATTAGGAGTTAGTAAGCCATTTAAATTGATTATTCATCAAATTTCATACAAGAAGCGTACTTTGAATATCGTTAAATATAAACCATCATTATCATGTCTCGTATCTTATATCTTCGTTTTCAAAATTCAAATTGTTAATTTGAACTGCTCAACATGATATCCATATTAAAGTATGTTTGGAGACCAAATGTTTATATTTGTTGAATTTTTTTTACTATTTTTTAAATAGGTACAAAATTACTGTTTTTAATGATAAAAAAACAGTGATTTTATATCTATCTTAAAAAATAGTAAAAAAAAAAAATTAAAAAATATAAAATATTTGGTCTCCAAACATTTTTTTTAATATAGATATTATGTTGAGCGATTCAAATCGATAATTTAAATTTTGAAGACATCAATATAAATTATGAAACATTAAAGTCACGAGCCATTGTACATTTAAACCCTCCTCATTATAAATTATACATTTCATTTGATTTTTTTTTCCCACAGATCAGTTTAAAAGAAATATTTGTATGAAAACTAAGTGGGCCACTCGTCCAATCTTTGGTTGTAATGTAATGTCTCTCGAGCATTTTTTAGTAATGTTTTTCATGAAAAAAATATATAGCGTACAATATTAAGATATTTGTGAATTCTTGCAGCTTTTATATTATTAGGCAGATATGTATAAAGTATAAATTGTTAAGTTATCAATAAAGGGTGGAGATATACTGATAATGACTTAACTTGATAATCTTGACAATCGTAAAAAATAATTTATAATTTGAAAATCGAACAATTAGAATGTAATGTATATCTCATTCACATCAAGTACATGAAAAATGATGAAATTTAATATAAATTTTCCAAGATATTTGTTTCTTTTCTCTCTTTACAAGTTTTTTTGGAACGTACTTGAATCTATTTCTGACATGTTCCAAATATTATGCAAAACTGAATCCTCATCCTCTGCATTAACGTACTGTTTTAGTTAATTTTTGACCTGTGCGATCATAATTTGAATCAATTTGACCACACTTATAACGCACAAACTCTTTAATATTAGTGCAGATTAAAATCGGACGGTGCAGATCTTAACTCAAAATTTGATTTAATGCAGGGGATAAGAAACAATACACTGCTATTTGAATATTTTGGTCCAGTTCGGATGCCATTTAAACATGAAAATTTATAAAAGTTTAGATGGGATGATATTTATATTTTAATTTAAAGTATATTCCGTTGTAATTTGATAAATGCAAAAACAGATCAAGAAAAAAAATATACGAGAATTAAATTTGTGCATGCGAAAAGAATATATGAGAGATTGAACTTAATTTTTCTTTTCCACGTGTCATCTCTTGCTCATTCTTCCTTTATATCTTATCAATTTTGTTTTTTTTTTCATTTTAATATACATGAATTTGTTTGATATTTTTATTTACTTCAATTGAAAATTATTTTTTGACAAATGTTATCTTGTTTGATTTTTTTAATGTATTAAATTATAATTTGTTTTCACCACCACTTGTAACTTTAGTTTTTACAAAAAAAAATTATATTTTAATTGTTACACTTTAATATATTAGAATTAATCTGAAAATTAGCAATAAATATTAATTGATAAACAGTTTTTCAAAAAAGATAATACAATTTCTAACAATTATCTTTTTTAAATCGGAATTTTTCACAATTATTTTCATGATACAGTCAAACATCCATTTCGGCACAATCTTATAATAATTCTCGTTTATACTCATTAGTACGAGTTCTCATAAATTAATTTTCGGTTTTCGTACTCGTAAAATCACATCTGCATAATTCTGGAACAACAAAAGATGCCCTTAATATGTTGTATAATGTGATTGCGTTTACACATTATTGTGTAACTCACTGTTCCTAGAGTGTTTAATGACACATATTTAAGTACTGATTTAGTTCCCTACGCTCAGGGGTGGATTCTGAATTTTCGTCAGGGGGTAAAAAAAAATCGAATCGGGTTTAAATCCATTAACTAATTAGGTACTTGATAAAAATCAATATTTTAACTTATACTTTCCAATGCTTTGACTTGTAATTTCTGATGCTCTGACTTATAATTCTAATTACCAATCACAATTTAACAAATTTATTTCAATTTTAACCCTAAATTTAACCCGAATTACAAATCAAACGTCCAGAGAGGGGCAAAAAAAATTTCAGAGGAGACAAAGCCGGTCGAGACCGATAAATATCCACTAAAACTCAAAATTCAAGGGACGTAGTTGCTCCCCCTGAAACCACCTGGGTCCACCCCTGCCTACGCTGTCATTTCAAGTACTTCAGATTATATCTAAACACCCCTAGCAAGTAGTTCATCACATGTCTTAAATTTCTAACAGGTATTATCTTCTTCAAATATCTTTAGTACGTGATTTCAAAACTTACATTTAGTATCTATATTGAATACTACAAATTGAATAGCATTTAAATTGCATAATTAGCTGAGATCCATTAATTGATAGATTGGACGACCAACAACTAAATGTTCATATTGATGGATTGGTTGCTAGGTTCTGATGAATGAACAAGTAATTGAATACTGCATTGATGATGCTAGTTTACATCTATCACTAGAAATATAAATTTTTAACTTTTATAAGTTTTTTGAATCAATTTCAATTGTAAGACCAATTTTGCGTAATTGATAATATTAGGAAAAGAAAACACTGGAATTTTAGAACTTACTAAATCAAAACGGAAACCCATAAAGCAATGATAATATTTGTAACTCGTCTTTCTGCTAAGTGGGGCTAAAATGCAAAATAGAATTAGAGGGTCCAACTACACTCAATTTTTTTTTCAGAAATATAAAAATTAAATTACCAGAAAACAGATGGAGAACTTTATTTTCCATCTCATGGAAGGGTCAAAGCATTGGTTCGGTCTCTTTGAGTAATTCGGTCCCTATGGTTTTTGTAAATTAAATTGTTGGGAATCCACTGGTGAAGGACCTACAAAGTGTTCATGCTGCATCGTAGGCACTGCCTTAAGCAAAGACCTGCACCTCGTTTGTTTAATTTTCTAGTTTGTAACTTACGCTGTTTAGTTTACTGTTTTTCAGCTAGGGATGGTTCTTTATTTTAAATTTTATTTCTGTCTTAATTTGGTCGCTTTAATTAGGCTTAGCTCCGAGAGCTCGAAATGTTGGTTCGATCTCTTCCCGAATTTTTTATTTATATCCAAAAAATAAATCAAATTACAAAAAATACCCATGTTATCTTGAAAATTCGAAAAATACCCAAACCGGAAATTTTTTTTCCGGATTTGGCCTCTAAACCCGGAAAAAAATTTTCCGGAAATTGAACTCCAAAACCGGAAAAAAAATTTCCGGTTTTAACATTTTTTTTTTTTTTTTTTTTTTTAGAGTTTCCGGAAATTTTTTTTCCGGATTTAACTTTTTTTTTTTTTAGATTCCGGATAAAAAAATTTAACTTAACAAATTTTTTTTTTTTTTTTTTTTTTTTTTAGAGATTCCGAAAATTTTTTTCCGAACTAAATAATTTTTTTTTTTAAGAGAAAAATAGCTAAAATACTGAAATCTAACGCTACAAAATCGAATTGTTTTTTTAAATATTTGTTTCATTAATTTAAAAAATTTCAAAATGGTGTAGAATAATTTAGAAATTATCAAAATAGCTAAAATACTGAAATCTAACACTAAAAAATCGAATTGTTTTTTACTACGAATAGGACCGATTTTGTGCTAAAATACGGTAAATTTACTAAAATACGATAAATTACGCTAAATTACGTATAAATGGGGCTTATTTTGTGGCATCTTTCATAAATCATAAAAAATAGTAAAAAAAATTCCAAAAATAATAAAATTTGGTGTTCTAAAAGTTTATTACATAACTAATTTACTGAGCTACGTAGATTGAATAATAGAAATGAAAATCTTAATCGGAAACTTCAACTGAAGTTTTGAGGCTCTTCTATTTGTTTTTTGGCGATTCTGAATTTGGAAAATTGGCAAAGCTAGTCCGGACGCATGCGCATTTTCGCAAGCTTTCCGAAAAGTGGTCATTTGCTGAAATCGGACACTCGAGCGCCGTTTTATGACCGTTTAAAGTTTCGTCGTCGTTTTTTCGCCTTCTCAGTGAAGATATTATCCCTATTCGTACGTAATTTAGCGTACTTTACCGTATTCTAGCATAATTCTACATAATTATTGTAATTTAGTGTAATTCAGCATAAATCAAGTAATTTGGCTTGTTTTAGTATAAATATGCTAATTATATATAAAAAAATGTAATCTAGCAAATATTTAAAAAAACAATTCGATTTTTTAGTGTTAGATTTCAGTATTTTAGCTATTTTGATAATTTCTAAATTATTCTACACCATTTTGAAATTTTTTAAATTAATGAAACAAATATTTAAAAAAACAATTCGATTTTGTAGCGTTAGATTTCAGTATTTTAGCTATTTTTCTCTTAAAAAAAAAAATTTATTTAGTTCGGAAAAAAATTTCCGGAATCTCTAAAAAAAAAAAAAAAAAAAAAAAATTTGTTAAGTTAAATTTTTTTATCCGGAATCTAAAAAAAAAAAAAAAAAAAAAAAAAAATGTTAAAACCGGAAATTTTTTTTCCGGTTTTGGAGTTCAATTTCCGGAAAAAAAATTTCCGGGTTTAGAGGCCAAATCCGGAAAAAAAATTTCCGGTTTGGGTATTTTTTGTAATTTGATTTATTTTTTGGATATAAATAAAAAATTCGGATCTCTTCTATTGATGGATAAAGAAAAATACATTGATTTCTGTTAACTTATTTTATTTCTAAATATAAAACTTTTGAGTACACTCATGGGGCTCACCCGAGTCAGTTTGATTTATAATTTGAAAGTAAAGGCCACGAAATCGAGGCACCCGGCTGAAAGCACTGGAGATTGTTTGATTTCCAAGAAAGCTTTAATGATTTCTACGTCTTTATGCATCATTACAGAGGATATGCGAATTCACCAAACCAAGGTATTTGTATTTGTATTGTCCCAGAATCTCTCTTATCCTTAGCCTTATCCCCATAACACGAACCAGGAATCCAGGATACCAAGCTAAATTAATTTCACGTGCTTTACCTTTTAATCGTTTTATTACACCACAATTTGCTATCACATAACATTTGATTTGTCCATATGCCAACTTATATTTTTTTTATGGTTGGCGAAACGCTAACAAATATATTGATAAAAAAAAGTTTATTTACACTAGGTTTTTAAGATTAACACTAATTACATATTATTTATACAAATTTGCTCAAACAAATTCCATCCACTGGGCAATCTCAATTGCCGTTCATTTATCAGGAAATGCACTTTTTTATGCTTTTCGAAAAAAACTCTTATGTTTCTCTCTCGCCAAAGTGCCCATGCTCCTGTTGCTCATATAATACTCCAACGCGCCCTCTCAAGCGTCGGCAGTGTCAACAGCCATCTGATCCATAGTTGTATTATGCCATCCCACCTTCTTATGATCACATTATGATGCGCAAGTAGTCCTCTCCAAAACCGTTGCGCATACTTGCAGTCCCACAAGAGATGGTCACGAGTCTCCATTATACTTGACGTACAAAGTTGATATCCCAGCTGAATGTTACAGCCGCGGACCGAAAGCACCTCCTGAGTCAAAATTTTATCTTCCAACATTAGCTAAATAAAAACTTTCACTTTCATAGATATCCTTATCTTCCAAAGGACTCCCTGAGTTGCGGATAGAATGCCCGTATTGTGCATTGCCTTGTAAGCCGATGCACATGAGAAAATTGGGTGCAAGGTCCATCGCCAAGCCACATTACCAGTGTCTATTCTTACCGAGGCATATGCCAACTTATAATAGTAACAGAGAAAATATGACGGCTTTTGCTCCATAAGACTAATGTTTGTTTCGCATTCAAAATTATATTTCGATTTTCTCTCGAAGATATATCTATCATGAATAAATCATAAATGTATTTTGCAAAAAAAATAAGCACAATTTAACCTGTGAAAATCATTTAAGCCGAATCATTAATTTGATCTCATTAATCTGTGTTCAATATATAAAATTGAATTATTTATTTGTATTCGTCCATTTATAAAAGAAAATCTATCTTATAAACAGTCCATAGAAGTTATCCATATATATTTTTTTTAGAGTGAGGCTATGGTGCTATGCATAGCACCATAGGCTAGTGTACTACGGCTCAATATGATACTTTTTAAAATCCTAATGGTCGATCCGACCGTTCAATGTGATATCCATATGAATATGTACTTGCAAACTAAATTTTATATTTTTTTGAATTTTTTTACTATTTTTTTAGATAGGTAGAAAAATCAGTGTTTTCTGAAAATTCTGGACCATCAAAATTCTACCTATCTAAAAAAATAGTAAAAAAATTTAAAAAAATGTAAAATTTAGTTTGCAAGTACAAATTCATATGGTTATCACATTGAACGGTCAGATCGACCGTTAGGATTTTAAAAAGTACCATATTGAACCGTAGTACACTAGTCATCCGTGTTATGCATAGCACCATAGCCTCACTCTTTTTTTTATTAGAAGAAGTTATCCATGCTAAATGGTCGTACGGAAAAATGGGCCTGTAACTGGGGCCCACTCTCCATGAGGAAACAGTGTGGCAGGTACAGCACCCGCACGGATTTTACTTGGCGCAGCGCAGCATGGAGACGATAAAGACAGCGAATCCGTCGTCTTGTTATTTGCCTATTTGATACTCTCTGACTCTCTGTGCCCATCCTCTGATCTCATCTCCTTCCATTGCAGATATATGATGCAATTGCAGTGGTCGTTGTTACGCTGCGCATGTTGGAAAATATGCAAAGAGGAAACACGCAATGTTTACAAATTTTAGTTTTTAATATGTTGACTAATATAATTTATCAAAACGCATTGTTTGTTTGAAAGGTTCGTCGAAATCCCATGTGAAATGTTATCAATTCGAATCTCATAAAATGGAGAAATATTTTATAATATACACGTGTTAAATGTGTGTTGGATGACTTGATCTTCAATTCATAATTACAAAAAAAAATATTTAGCCTAGAAAATTGTTAATGTTTGATGATTTTTTAAAATTAAGGTAAGAGTGTTTAATCAATTTTGTTTGTTTGATGTTCTTCGAACTAAATTTATTTCCGATATAACGGTTTGATTGTTCGGTTTGTTTAATTACGGCTCGATATAAATATTGCGATAATTAAATTTTTTATTTACAGTTCGAGTTTGATGATTAAAAAACAAATAAATCGAATTATTATTAATTATTATTTAGTGTTATAATATCATACATATTAATACAAAACTTATAAGTTAATAATTGTATGTTTGTCGTAACTTAATATTTCATACTAATTTAGTTTAACCGAACTAAAAAAAAACTTTATTTGTGAGAATGGTTAGAATCTAAGTCCTCAAATTTCTTTTTTTACCGAACTAACAAAATTAAATTTCAAAATTAAAAGTCACTGCCAATATTTTTTAAAAACAACAAAATTAAACTTCGGATTATTTAATTCGGTTTGCACTTATATTTATTAAATTATAAGGTTGGTTCGGTTTATATCTATGAAAATCAAATAAAAATTGGGTTGAATAAATTTAATACAATTTGAACCGAACTGATGAATCGGGCACTCCGGCTCAAGGGATGAATTCTATGTTACTTGGATACTCCAATATAGGATCCGTATCCGTATACGGATACGCACCAGATACGGCACTGATACGTGTCTGATATGCCAGCTGGCGTATCGGACGACGTGGCGTGTCCTTAATACTTGGATACGGTCTCCGATACGCTCTGACTCGTCTGGATACGAATCTGATACGCCTCTGACACTTTTAGATACGGCTCTGACACGCATGGACCGCGCATGACCAGCAGGCCCGTACACTGCGCATGGACCGCGCATCCACCAAGAGCCAAAAATCTTTATTTTTCATCCCCAAGCGAGAATCGAACCCGCGCACTGCGCTATACACTACCCAACACTTTACCACCACACCAATGCATATTTGTTGTTAGAAGTTAGTATCTTTTATATTTAATATATACCTAGGCTATTGTATCTTACCATATCCAAAAAAAATTATATTTAATTTATATATATAACTGTTGAATAAAAAATATAATTAAAATAATATAAAATAATACATATAATAGCCGTATCATATCTTTGATTTTTTAAAATTGCCGTATCGCCGTATCCGTATCGTATCAGATACGATACCCGTACTCGTATCCATGCAACATAGGATGAATTCTACTTATTCCACGAAAGATCTCTTATTTTGTAATGAGCAACAAAGAATGCATATAACTTCTGCCGATTTTTTTAAATACCCTCAAAAAACAAAAAAAATAACAAAAATACCTTCAATTTTCAAAAATTTCAAAAAATACCCTGACCGCTCCACAGTGGGGCGGTTTGTTATGATTTTTTTTTTTAGAGATGTTTAGTGTGTATAGAATGAATGTTTTACATATAGACACTAACAGTAATTTGGACTCACTGCTTTTATGATATTTTTTTCTTTTTTTCTCTTTTCTGGATACTCATATTTTTTTTATTTTGTAAATAGAATATATGTGTGTGAAACTAGAGCTGAACCTTAGATATTGTATAGAACCCATATAACAAGAAAATATACTCTTGTTCTCTTTCATAAAATATGACCATTTTTTTAAAGTTATTTTGTGCCATTTTTCATAAATCATAAAAAATAGTAAAAAAAGTTTCAAATAGTAAAAATTGATATTCTACAAGTTCATTATATAACTAATTTATCTTAGATTGAAATTTGAAGTTTATACGATAGATTTTTGATTATCGTTATTTTTCAGAAACTTCAATTGTCATTTAAGTTATCTTATGAAGTGCACCGCCCCACTATGGGGTGGTTATCTTTTCTTTTTTTTGAAAAAAATCTTAAAATGAAAACAGTAAAGTAAATGACTATAAATGACAAAAAAATTAAAAATTAGAAATGAAAAATTTAATCGGAAACTTCAACTCAAGTTTTGAGGCTCTTCCCTTTCCAAAAAGTGGTCATTTTCTGAAATCGGACACTCGAGCGCCGTTTTATGGCCGTTTGAAGTTTCATCGTCATTTTTCGCCTCTCAATGAAGATATCGTTTCTCTATTTACGAGAGGTGTTTTAGATAAATACATGTACAACATACATATGCTTTAGAAATGAGAGAAATGACTTACAAAAAAATATACTTGATACTTTAAAAATGAGATAAATGACTTACAAAAAAATAGATAGAGTTACATTATAACATAAAGACATAGATCGATGATGTGGACAAGATCATATAATAAAACCGTTTATAATTGTTGGAGCATTCATATTCCTCATTTTTTTTAATTGAACTAATACAACATTTATGTTTTATTATGTTATTTAGTCAGGGTTTTATGTTATCAATTTGATATCAATCATTAAAAAAATTAATTTGAACTAATACGAAATTATATTATCAATTTTCACTACTCAATTACTCCTTAATTTTTAGTAAAAAAAAAAATCATAGCAAACTGTCCCACTATGGAGCAGTCAGGTATGGAAGTGGACCGCCCCAAAGTGGAGCGGTGAGGACATTTTTTGAAAATTTTGAAAATCAAGAGTATTTTTATTATTATTTTATTTTTTTAGAGTATTTGAAAAAAAATCGGTAACTTTTGCATTTCAATCCAATTGCATTTTCTAAATTTTTGTACAGAGAGAATTAGAGAAGAGAAACGGCTTACAGCTTCCGGAGTGACTGACAAAAAATTATTGCCGCCTACACGTTCAAGCGGTTTTCTAATGAGCAACAAAGGATCCGTTCAAGTGACTGACAATTTAAAACTTTGTTTGCCGCTTACACGTCTTACAGAGGTTTCCAGGCTTACAGCTGTTCGAAGCAGGCGCCGTACAAGCTGACGCACGGGGAGATGTCAATATCAATCCAGCTGGTGTAAGGGCTTTTTCCAGGGATGCCACGTACGCTTCCCGACTCGGGTATTCGAATTGCGACAGCTGGTACCGGCCCCTACCGGATGAAATGATTTTTTTCTATTCAATTCATCAATTGGTTCGGGCACTGAACACGGGCTGCCATACATATAGTACTTGATTGGCTACCTATTTTAAATTTGTAGTAGTATACCTTCACCTCTCATGAGTCATGAGGAATTCACATCCCCTCAGGTTACCGGACTGAGTACAATTTGAATTGGACGGTCCAAAATTGTTATTTTTAATTTGAGACGACTCTCAAAGCACAAATAATACTGTCCTGTGCCATCTCGAGAAAGCATTGGCTGAGAGTAAATATGGACCGTTTGTTTCAATTGTGTTGAGTCAGGTACTTGAGAGGATACGGATCCGAGTCATGAGTCCATATATGCTGTGGGGTCGCATAATATTTCTGTTGAATCTGGATCCTTTGATCATAATTCGAACTAATTCGATTTCAAATATAATTTGAACTAATTCGATTTCAAATAGAATGTACAAATTTTGATCGGAATTTAAACATAAATATTTTCTTACCACCTATGAATTTTCACCTCCCAAGAGATTGATTATTCATTATGAATTACAGATTATTTAAAGTTTGCGTGTGATAATTAAAATTTTCGAAATTTGAAAAAAAAAATTTGTAGATATTAAATAATGAGTGAGGTCATGGTAATATGCATATTATACAATGCGCTAGGGGATCAGGATATTCATCTGGATGTAAAAAAATAACAAATTGGGTTTAAATAGCTAATTAGGTTCAAATTCATTAGATAATCGAGTACTAGATAAAAATAATACCATAACTTATAATTTTCAATGTTCTGACTTCTAATTACTAATATTCCAACTTCAAAGTCTAATTACCAATTAGAATTCAAAAAAATTATTCTAATTGAAAATCAAAATCTCAGAGAGGAAAAATAATGTTTGGGGGGGGGGGGGGGGGGCAAAGTTGATCCAAACATATATGGGTCGGCCCTTGGCATGCACTATGAACTCATATTTATGTTTTTAATTTCAAACGGTCGATCTGAACCGTTTGACATTTTCTTCATATTAAAATACTAGTATCGTACCCGTGCGTTGCAACGAGATATTATAAGATTGAACATTAAGATTGAACAGAGAGACAAATAATAAATAATAGTAAAATAAACAATAACAAATGACTGTTTTAATTCAACAACCTTTTGTGCATGTCATTGCATACACAATTTTTTTTTTTTCGGAATTTTTTACAACACAAATGAAAATATATACTAAATTTGAAGTTGAATAGGAACTAATTAATAATTGTTTTATTTCTTCATTCAATACAGATGGTAAAACAAAATGTTCTTATTTATTCAATTATTAATGTCATAGGAAGGTGATTTTTCTTACTATTTACACCAAGAAAACAAAGACAAAATCGTTCGATTTACAACAAACAAATCAAATATAACATGAAAAAAAATTCTTGAAGTATCATTGCCAGTGTGATCCTCTTCGATGTACTCTAACATTTCTGAAAACGAACAAACAAAATATGAAAAGTAAAGCTCTCTGATTCATAATATGTGACAATTACATTTATAAAAACTGGCCCAAAGGCTATTTTTTTCTGACACTAAATAATAAAAAAATTAGGTTCCTAAGTTGAACTTTCATAAAGCAAAAGTATTGTTCACATGTCTCATTTTTTTTTTCCATCTCCAACTTATTTTTTGTGGTAAATTCTTTTTCTTCACTGAGTCCATCTTCTCTTATAGTAACTGTGACATATAGCACAACAATATTGGCTTGTAGTTTGCTATCAGCGACATCTTTATTCACATGAGTTTTAAAAAATAACAATCAAGACACCTTCTGTTGTCATAGAGCAACTGACAAGCGATAAAAACATGTAGTAGGAAATATAATATGAGAATTTAAATTGATTTTGGAAACAACAAGATGAAGAGACTGAATTTAAGGGTTTTACACTATTAAAAAAACAAAAAAATTCTCTATATTGAAATTCTTACTTGAACGGTGAACATAATCCATAAAAAAAAAGACGTGAGATCAACATACCATCTAAAGGGTTTTCAATGAGATGAATTGAAATAAAAAAAAATAAGTTGAATTTAATTACCGATCCAATGAGTTTCTCGGTAACCCTAGCTTCACCAAGAGAACACCAAGGGTTTTTTTATTAACCACAAGTAGATATTGATAATTTCCTGAGTGAGATCACGGAGGCAATAACACCAGAGTGATATCAATGTTTTAATTTATTTGATATCAATATTTTCTATGATATCAATATTTCGGAGAAAATTATGATATCAATATCGAATCAATATAATAATGGCCCGATTAAATATTTTTGTATTTGTGAAATTATTTAGGAATTTTGATATCAAAAAATTCCCTGATATAATATCAGATATATCAATGAAATTCCTTAATCGTGAAATGAGACATGTAATATTTTGATATCGGATCAATATAAATAAAAATTCCTTAATCATGATACCCGATCAATTATATTCCTTAATCGTGAAATTATGATATATAATCAAAAGAGAACCAAAAACAGGAGATATCTCCATTTAAGGAAACCAAAAACAGGAGATATCTCCATTCAAGAGAAAAAAAAACGAAAGGTGGAGTCTGCTCAATTGAAGAGAGAGAAAGAAATAAGGAAACAAAGAAATAAGAAAACAGAGAAATACATCGCTAAATTTTAGAGTCTACTCAATTTTAATTGTAACACATCTTGTGGCAGTGTGGCGAGTATGTTTTTAACTAAATTTATACTTCTACACATAAAACAAATGCATTTAATCAAAAGAAGACAGATTATGTGATTGGAGGGTTGAGATTAAATCCAAAATTTCATCTTTCAATCGTAGTCGTTGGCGGATCGGACACCCAACGTGCTTAATAATGGAATGAAGATATTTACAAACCAAGATTTATATTTTTTTTTTTGAAATTTTCTACTATCTCTTTAGATAGGCAGAAAATCACTTAATTTGAAAATTCTAGACTATTTAAAATTAGTGATTTTCTACCTTATTTAAACAAATAGTAAAAGATATTCAAAAAATGTAAAATTTAGTCTACAAATATCTTCTCATATGAAAATCATATATTAACGGTTCGGATAGACCGTCTAGCTTTTAAAAATAGAGATATAAATTAATGATACGAATCAATTCGTAATATGGATATTACCATAGCCGCACTCTTAAATAACTGAGTGGTTTTACTTAAAAAGAAAAAGAAAAAGTTTGCGCCTGTTTAATCAAACGATTTGATTCTTCAATATGATCATCTTGGACTTTAGGATACCTTGATGTATACAGACCCGCAAAAATATGAACTGAAATATACCAATTTGTATATATTTGATCTCGTATATTTCAATTATAAGTCAGCAGCAAATACTAACGTGACAAATGTAATATTAATGATTAAAAAATATCAATAGTTGCTAAGTTAGCAGTTTATTTATTTAGCGTTCCAGCTAAAATTAGAACAAATTAATAAGTTAGAGAGGAGAGTTGTATGTTTGAAATCTGAATAATTTTTTTTTTAATGAATATTAAATAGTTAGATAGCTTGATCAATTGATCTCTAATTTTCACTTAAAAAAATAAGTTAGAGAGGATTGCCAAGACAGTCACAAATAGTGTTGTAATAAACAGTCGTTTAATCGTTAGCGGTGATCAAACTGTTATAGATTTTTCTGACTAATTAACTGATTATTCTCGATTATGCTTGATTATTTTTAATTAATCACTTCACAAATATCATTATTTACAACACTGATGTGACTCTATATCCAGCTTGCTGGTTTGAACTAATAGGACAAGGACACATGAACCCCAAGATATGCATCAATCGCTATTTGATATATTCAAAACCATCACCAATCATATGTGTGGACCTGTGATATCTTTAAAATAATATCCAGTGTCTTTAACAAGCCGGCAGCTAGATACTAAATTAAAATCCCAAGCATATATGAAAATTAAAAATAAGCTAGCATTGCCCACATAGGTTCCTTCTCTTTTTCCTTTCCGCTTAATAAAGCCGGTAATTAAACAGAACCACCATGCATACGGCGCTGCTTTGTGCTTAAAAATGCTTAACATTTAAGAACTGTTGCTATACCAATAAAAGCTAAGACAGACAACCACGTAATTTATTCTTATAGTGGAATCTACAAAAGGTTTGAAATGATTCTCGGCTTCTAATGACGAGCATTATTTTTTCGTCACAGTATGATCACGAGCATTAACATCGGGTTTTGAAAAATGTGGTGACCTTAACATTTGTTTAACAATTAACACTCATGGGGTTTGATTAAAAAACGAGGCCTAAGAAAATAACTTTATTTTCTTTCTTATCACAAATCAGCGGGCGCCCACACAGTCCACACTCCATTCGTACAATCAGTGGAAGGTGCGGAGCGCGGGCGCACTCACTCTAACTGGAATTCGGATCCATTAACTGAACTTTTGGGTTTTAAATCGGAACCGTCCGATTTGAATCCGTGAAAATTCATTTTCAAAGTGAATGCACATATTCCGATGACAAATTCGAATTCCAAAACGATTTTGAGCGACGAATTTAAATCGGACAGTCTCAATCCAAAACTCAAATATTAGGTTACTTTAGTCGAATCGGACAGTCTCAATCCTTTAACGGCGTACCTCTTTCAAACATGCACCTCGTAAATCTCCAACTCAGATTCTAATAAAATTAGGTCCGTAATTGCTAATAAAATGAAATGCGTCAGTCACTAGTTCCGCCGAGATTTTTATTAATACCCTAAAAATAAAAATAAAATAAAAATACCCTCATTTTGAAAAAAATTTGAAAAATGCCCTAACCGCCCCATAATGGGGCGGTTCACTCCCTCAACCAAACCGCCCCATCACTGGGCGGTTCACCCCCCATACCCAACCGCCCAATGATGGGGCGGTTCAAGCCCGAAATTTTTATTTCCCTTCAGCCCCCCTCTGGTCCCTTCCCCCCTCCCTCTAACCCACCCGCCCCCCCACCCTTCCTCCTACCCGACCCGACAGCCACCCCCCCCGCCCCCCCAGCCCAGCCCCGCCCACCCCCGGCCTCCCCTCTCCCCGGCCACCCTACCCCCGGCCTCCCATTCCCCGCCCCTACCCGGTCTCTCCTCCTCTCTACCCGGCCGCCCATCCCCTCCCCCACCCTACCCGGTCTCTCCTCCTCTCTACCCGGCCGCCCATCCCCTCCCCCACCCCGCACCACCACCCGACAGCCACCCGAACCAGCCCCCCCCACCTCAGCCCCTCTCTCCCTCTCTCGGCCAAAGCCTCTTCCTCTCTCGGCCACCTCTCTCGGCCACCCTCTCTCCCTCTCTCGGCCACCCTCTCTCTCTCTCTCTCGGCCAACTTTCTCTCTATCAGATTTTTTCTGGTACGTTTACGTAAATTATTAATTTTTTTTTGTAGAATTAAGAGGATTTAGTTTGGAAATTGAATTGCCGTGTGCGGGTTGTTGATTTTCCCGACGCGATGAAGTTGATAAAAATTAGAGTTTATGGTTCAGTTTGGAAATTGAATTGCCGTGTGCGGGTTGTTGATTTTCTCGACGCGAGTAAGTTAAATTAGGGTTTATAAATTAAATTAGGGTTTAGGTTTTATAAATTAAATTAGGATTTATAAATTAAATTAGGATTTATAAATTAAATTAGGGTTTAGGTTTTATAAATTAAATTATGGTTTATAAATTAAATTATGATTTATAAATTAAATTATGGTTTATAAATTAGGGTTTATAAATTAAATTAGGGTTTAGGTTTTATAAATTAAATTAGGATTTATAAATTAAATTAGGGTTTATAAATTAAATTAGGGTTTAGTCCTTTAAATTAGGGTTTATGGTTTATAAATTAGAGTTAGGATTTATAAATTAAATTAGGGTTTAGGTTTTATAAATTAAATTAGGGTTTATAAATTAGGGTTTATAAATTAAATTAGGATTTATAAATTAAATTAGGATTTATAAATTAAATTAGGATTTATAAATTAAATTAGGGTTTAGGTTTTATAAAATAAATTAGGGTTTATAAATTTATAAATTAAATTAGGGTTTAGGTTTTATAAATTAAATTAGGGTTTATAAATTAAATTAGGATTTATAAATTAAATTAGGATTTATAAATTAAATTAGGGTTTATAAATTAAATTAGGGTTTAGGTTTTATAAAATAAATTAGGGTTTAGGTTTTATAAATTTAAGTTATTTGCAAATTGTGCACTGCAGATACTATGGAGAGGGGCGGTAGTTCGTCCAGTACAGAGGCTCCCAGTGCATCCGGTGCAGAGCCTCTCGGTGCAGACCACGCTACACATGCAGCTGATACATTCAGCCCTCTTCTGTGGATTCCACACGTTCAGCACAGGGTCGCGCTCGCATCTACGGAGGTAAGTTGTTTTTTAAGCAATTCAGTTCAAATTACAGATTTTTAATATGGCACATAGTAAGTTGCCTAGACTGAAATTATTGTTAAATACAGGACGAGACGATGTTGACCGTGAGACATCGCACCTCTGGGATACCGTACGTCGGTCATCCTCTGATGGAGCAGTGCATTATGAATCTCGGATTGTACCAGCTTGCTACCATGCCACAGGGTCAGATCGACCAGGCTCTGATGAGCGGGCTCGCGGAGAGATGGCGACCGGAGACTCATTCGTTCCACTTACCCTTTGGGGAGATGACCGTGACCTTAGCAGATGTGAGCGCTCTATGGGGTCTACGGATCGATGGGGACCCTATCAGCGGTGTCTCCGACAGTCCACTTCATGTGGGGATGATACGGCGGCTTCTTGGGGTAGCGGATCCAAAGACGCTACAGAAGAAGAAGAAGAAGAAGGATGATGAGGAGTTCCGGTATTCGGGGTACTGCATTAGCCTAGCGGCGCTCCGTGATCACTTTTTCCTGCATCGGATCACAGCCGAGGCCACTGATCTGGAGGCCGTCAGGAGGTAATAATTGAGAATCTTGAAATTAAAATATGTTACGAACTCATCCGTGAAAATCATTAAATTTATCTTTACTATTTTATATTTTTAGTTATGTGAGGGCCTTTGTGCTAGATCTCTGTGGCAGCGTCATGTTCGTGGACTCCAGCGGTGACTCGGTTCCGATTATGTTCCTCTCTCTGCTGACAGAAATTGAGAAGCCATCGACCTGAAACTGGGGCGGAGCTGTGATCGCCCACTTATACCGGAGCCTGTGCCATGCTTGCTTGGTAAGTTTTCACAAATATTTCGGAATTTAAATTACAATAATTAGGGTTCAATAATCACCAACACATTCACCTCATGTCCAAAATATAGGTGAAGAACAAGCAGATCCACGGACCGCTTCTTCTACTCCAGCAATGGTCGTGGTCTCATTTGCCGGTATGTCGGCCAGTTCGTCCGTCTCTTGTCCCTTACTTGAGGAGACATGATGCCGAGAGGTGTCCCGCGTACGGTGCCATATGGGGCGATCGACACACGTACGAGAACACGGGCAGGGGGAGAACTGTGGGGATTTCATATGTCTGGAGTTAGCTCCAGATGCTTCACGAGAGCAGCGTCGACTGGTTCCCCTACCGGGAGTTCTACGAAAGGAACGCATTTTGTCGACTGACATTGGAGCAGAGGCATCTCTAGTTTTATCGGGGGGCGTGTGTATGTTACTGGATTGTTGAGTACACGTATCCAGATCGCGTGTCCCGACAGTTTGGTCTGGACGCATTTGTCCCGCAGTTCCCAGAGCTTGGAGAGGCTGAGACCACCAAGTTGCACAAGTAAGTTACAATTACTTAATTGATCTCCTACCGTTACTTGTTCAGTTCTGCACTTGATTAACATTCTTTTTTTAATTTAAATGTACTGCAGGACTAAACACAATAAGCCCAACGTCGACTGGAGCACGCGCCACGCAGAGCATTACCTCCAAGCACAGTCTCCACAGTTTCACATGTGGCAGCCTCCTACGGCCGATGATGTCACACTGGGCGCAGGGCCTGGAGGATTGAGGTACTTAGTCTGGTACCAGAGGTGGGGCATGCCCTCGGTATACCTCACGGGCCATTGGGGTGAGACCCTTCGACGGAGGCTTTCTCGTGCAGGGTCGAGTGGTTATATGTCTTTCGGACCGATGCAGGCTCGCCAGGTAATTACTTACGAAACTAACATATTTAAAGCATTAAATGTTTATTTAGTTTTTCCTAAAAAATTAATAAATACACTTTGTGCAGATTCTTACCGGTATCAGAGGAGTGGCACACAGCTTGGTGTGCATGGCACGAGATGGTTGGCGAGCAGTGGGATGTACAATGCTCCAGCACACTGCTCCTATGGTGGAGGACTCCGGCTTTGACGGCCGCCTCGTTGGCATGTTGCATGACAGTGGGGAGAACATAAACTGGCGCGAGATACAGCCCACACCACTAGATCCGGATCAGCCCAGAGTCGCTATATACGGTGATGAGATGCCGCCACCTCCTCCAGGTAATTTGATTTTGTCGTACACAGTCATTTCTCGGTACAAAAACTATTCTAATTAATTTGTCTTCAATTATGCAGTGGATGAATCAGGTTGGGGCTTCCACGAATGGGTGTTGAATAACAATGCGTGGAGCGCTTACTACAATGAGTATGGAGTTCCGGTGCAGGTTGGACAGGTAGCAAAAATTTATTATTTATTCAACTTACTACTTATTTGTATGTAGCAAAACTAACATTGTTTCCATTAAGGGTGGAGCTCCCCCACGACATTCCACTCCGGAGTTCACTATGGATGACTTTATCGGAGATTATGCCGGGGATGAGAGACGGAGCCTCCACATGCCACGATATCCGGAGGCCAGACAGCACGATGACGAGGCCAGTGGGAGTGGAGCACAGCATGCAGATGCATATGCATCTGCTATATTTGGCACACCGCCTCCTCCGCCTACGTATCCATCGACCTGGGAGCCATGGGAGGTGCCTACTATGCCGCCTATCCCCCCACTGGTGGAGGATCCGTGGGCCGAGGCGGATACAGCCGCACAGGAGGAGGAGGTTCACGTCAGGCGTGTACAGCCGCCTAGGGACCGTCATCCACCTCGTAGGTTGGATCTCTCTGGTCGTCGCCCTCGCCCTCGACGTTAGGTTTTTTTATGTTTTGTAGTTTGATAGGTTTCTACTATTATGTATTCGGTCTGGACTGTTTTGCATGAGTTGTGGACATTTATTTTACGTAGTTTGGATTTTTTTTTTTGACTTCCGATTTAGATTACATATTTTTCACTGTTTATCACGTTAGCCAAATCGACAATCAGTACAACAGCCGTATAACCGCATCAAAACTCAATATATATATCTTAAAAAATATATATCAAAACTCAATATATATATATCAAAACTCAATATATATCAAAACTCAAAACTCAATATATATCAAAACTCAATATATATATATATATATATATCTTAACATGAAGGAAAAATATATATCTTAACAATATATATATCTTAAAAAAGAAAAATATATCTAAACAATATATACATTTTAAAATATATATACATCAATATAATGTCATTATAAAAACATAAAAAATCTGAAAAAAAAAAAAAAATACTGAACCGCCCTATCTCTAGGCGGTTTTCTGGAGGAGGTGGACCGCCCAGAAATAGGGCGGTTTTCTACCATCAGTGGACCGCCCCATTATGGGACGGTTAGGGTATTTTTAAATTTTTTTTAAAACTGAGGGTATTTTTATTATTTTTTTTTTTTTAGGGTATTAATAAAAATCTCGGCTAGTTCCGAGAATTCACTTCACCTCAGGTTACCTGACTGAAGACAATTACGATCGTATAGTTCTTTTAACATGGCACGAATCTCAAAACAGACCCTCTACAGTCTCCATAGACAGTGGATTGAGTTTGGTCCAGGTAGGTTTAATCTGGGCTGTCCGTTTCAATTTGCTTGAGTCAGGTACCTGGGAGGATACGGATCCATTTATTCGTCTGTTTTTATATTGGACAATATGATGTGGAACTTCATTTTTTTTTAGTGATAATAACCGAAGAGTTTAGCACAAATAAATATAGATTTAATACAATCATGCGACATAAACTTGATGTAAACTGATTGTATGATATCCCCTTTCTGATTTTGAATAAATTGTGGTTACTCTGGAGAACTGGTTTTTGTAATTATCCAAGTTTCAGTAATATGAAACGGGAATCAGCCTCTTTTAATTTTTTTTTTTGAATAAATTGTTTCATAAAATCAGTCAGTTAATGATTTGAATAAATTATTCCACTCCGAATCATTATCTCGTTTTAATAAATAATAAGAACTATTATTTTATCTCTCCCCTTTATTCTGCTTTCAAATATACCTTCCACATAGCATTTTTATTGGAAAATTAATTCCATTTTGAACAAGAAGAAATAAAGAGAAACGCTTGATTTATTTATTTAAAAATAAATTAAATTCCAGTTTATGCAGAACAAATCAATGGGAGTAAATTGATGCAGAACTTTTAAGAATATTACAGCCTGCAAAGCCCAATGTAAAGGCCCATAGAGGCCTGGTTTTTACTCCATAGTCCCGGAAGCCGAAACAAAGGGATCCATAATTCATAAATTGTGTTTTCAGTAGAAGCAGGATAAGATCTAGCTACCATAGTTAACTCTTTCAAAATCTAGCAACTTGCCTTTGCAAATGTTCTTTTGTGATAATAAGAGCTCACATAACTTTCAACCTACTCATTCATAAAGAACAATCTAAAAAAAGGAGTCTTGGAACTACTATTTTTCAATAAGTGAAAGCAATATTACCATCAGTTTTTATTATCAGGAAAACACCATTTACAATTTCCATTACATCAGATCGCTACACAGTACATAATAACCAGTACAAAGTTAAATAAGTACAAAACATGACCCCAATCACAGAAAGAGACTAGAAAATTTAGTACAATTCCAGAAATATCTTATATGCCTCAACTCTTTTATATGATTAAATCCTCTACTTAACCACCCCCTCGCCCATTAGCCAGATAAATGCTTCATTGGACGCTCATTAAAAAATGCTACTGTAGCATCACAGTGTTTGTTATTTTTTGGAATCATTGGACATAGCAAGATATTCAATCAGATCCTCGACATCGGCATGAATTATCAAATGCAACCCTCATTTTTTTTGTATTTAAACAAAATAGCCTTGCTGAGAAAAGTGGCATCTCTAGATGAGGCCTGAGATTCGATCTCAGCCAAAAATCCATGCGTCCTAGACCTCAGCACTCATTATCACTAATGAACCATTTAATGCTGCAAAGCATTACAATGACAATAAAAAGGATGGAGCTACATTATCTGGTAGCTCACACTCATCAATAATTTCAACCTATTCATCAACAAAACCAGCACACAAACCAAGCAATATCCATCCGATTAAAACTAAAAAAAGAAAAATTATATATCAAATTGAAACACCAATCCTATGTCTGGCTCTTTTTCCTTCGCAGCAGCAACCTTGTATCAGCTAAGCTGGCCCTACTACACAAGAGCTGGGACCCTGGCAGCAATCTCTTCTCCAACATTTAAGCTGGAATCTGATGAGTTAAGCTTTAAACAAACTGTGACACAACTTCAATTAACAACCTTTGTCAGTTAGTACCTAAACCAAAATCCAGCTGTTATTAATTGATATACTAATAGTTGCCATAAATCTTACTGTTTTAGGTCTAGCATGATCAAAATACACTCTATTTCTTTCTGCCACACCCCCCAAATAACAGCAATGAATACAATCTCATAGCATTTTCTTTTATCTCCTTCGGTCTGAACTTCTGATTTACCTACCCTACTAAGCCACTGATAAGTTTCAGCTGTGCTTTATTTTCTTTTATTATTTGAAATTGAATTTTATTCTCACCTGATTCTCTAACAACTAAAACAAAATGCTAGAGAATGTTTAGCCAAACTGTTGTTATTTTTAGCCTTTATTGTGAAACCAAAAGCAAGTCTACAAGAGGGGGGCAAGAACAAACAGTATACAGCCGGCACAAGCGCCAACTATAGAAAATCCATCTAGCTATGAAGAACAATACAAACTGTTAAGTGTAAACTATCAAGGACAAATAATACATGGAAATATATTCATGCAAGCGAAAGAACAAGGAGGATCCTTGGGATTGCCTGTCAAATTTAGAAAACTTCATAATAAATATAGAAAGAAAATTTGAGATGAGAAAATAATAGCAAAAGATGAGTGACACTTGATTACAGTTAGAAAAGAATTTATCATGATTAGCTTCTGTTTCTCAGCAGTTTAGCATTGGTACTTGCATCCCAACACAAGCTGAACTGAAATATTCTCTGTAAATACACCCACGAGCCCCAAGATTTCTCTAGTATAGTCTATGTACAGGAACTTTCTAAGAACAATAACACAAGGATAAACTTTAGACCCAAAGAAATTTTCACTCTGTGAATGCACAAGCACAGTACTATGTGTGTTCAGATAACCTGTTTGTTCTGAGGGATAACATGAACACATTCCTTCAACACTTCAAACACATGCATTATCATCCTGCGTGCACCATATCCCACACATCTAGACTTCTGACTAAAGGTTCTGAATGCACACATTTGAAAAATAGGCATATAGTTGTCAAACATATGTGAAAACAAAAGCTTAACTTTTATTTTATGATTTAAAAAGCATAGGTTGAGATGAATACAACATACAAGACATGTTACTTTAAAAAACCTTAGTTCAGATGAATGGTTAAAACTAGACAGTGGAGATGAAAGTGACCTAGGGAGACGCAACCCTACAAAATTATCATGCAAAAAATCACAAACTTGTGAGGCAGAAATCTAGTAAGTTTAGTGCTAACAAAAGCTAGCATGTAGCATAGACATATCCACAATTAAAAAAAGAAATCACAAAGAGCTTGAGAGCTTTTAACTTTCTAGTTGTTTCAAGGAAGGATTGCAGCACTCACAAGTTATGACAATAAGCTGAAACTGACACACGCAAAGATACTAGATTCTGCAGAATTCGATGATCGTAAAAATGGGTCCAATTACATATTATTCCATATATACTTTTGGAAAGAAAGGGAGACATTTTTTCTGATTTAGCAAACCAAGAGTTACGAGGGAAGTGTTGGTCGTGGATTTAGCTTCTCCAGCATCTTATTAGCACCAATAAATCCAAGACGTCCTAGAGGTGTATATTTTACTTGTTTCCATCTGTTAGAAGAGAGAAAAGCTGATTGTTAATACAAATACACAGTATCTCACAGAAGTCAATTCTCTAGATCTACAAGGAATAATATATTTGACAAAAAGATGAGGACTAACGCAGGAGTGAATGGTAGTGCCAGACAGTGGAGATGGAGGTGATTTATACTGTTAAATGGGGGCTGGTGAAAGCCAAATCTGAAATATGGGAGCACAAGAAATAGTGATTAAAAACAAAAGAAAGTTAATAATCTAGATAAGTGCGTGAGAAACAACAGTACAGAATATGATATTCTTCTAGTTGCCAACATTGTAGCCCAACCAACTGTTGGTACAAGAATTTTGGAAAATAAATAACAGCCCAATAGCACTTAGCTAATCCGTAAAAGCTGGTATTGACTGGTATTTATAGACAAAAATAACTGCACTTTTGTTCCTTGGATTAATTCATGTAGGTCTTGATGTCTAAACTCAGTAACAGAGCCCCAGCTAACCACAAATCTTGACTGTCTATTTTACCAGCATTACTTCCATAATCGAGCGAATCATACATCGAAATGCTTTCTTAAGTACCTGTGTTCCACAGAATTTGGAGCATCTCGGTTCAATAATTCCTCTCCCACTTTCAACATGTGATTAACTGAGAAAGAAACAAATTACATAGCTCAAGAAAACTAATATGCAAGGAGTCGTTTGACAAAATGTAATAATGCTTTTGAACAAATTTTTTGTTCCATTGCCTTCCAAAACATGTATCACCATTAATTATCTCACTACATAAAACACAAACACGCAAAAAAGAAAAAAGAAACAGAAGAATATGGTACCTAACTCATAATGTTCAGGTTTCTTCTCGAGACTATCGACTGTAGGTACATGCTCCACTGGTATAACAAGGTAATGCCTGCAAAATCATGATCGAAAAGAGAACTGTAAGCATTAACAAAAAGTTAGAAGAGTGAAACACAAGCATTTTTTATTAAAATTATAAAGAAGTACCATCAATATATTTTAACAAACTAATATAGAATGGGGTGACAAAATGGCTTTTTGACCAAAGTAGTTTCTTCAATCAACTAAATATCAGTGAACAATTACTGACAAAATGGTTCTTGATGGTCCTTTTTGCATTCAGTCTGGCAGTAAAATTACTCATTGGATTCAATGCAATAAGCACATATTTATGAATGTGGGTCTGATTTGTGGTTCTATACTAAATTAACCTGATAGGTGCAGACTGCAGAGTAAAAATTACCTGAAAGCGGATGGATTGATATCTGGGAAAGCCACTACTTTCTCATCCTAAGAAAATTTATTACTCTTACATTACATTAGAGCTAATATTTAGTGTAAAAATGAAATGCAAAATCGAAGCTCTATACTGACAGAGAAGAGTATACTGGTGGAGGTGGCACCGCGTGCAATATCACAGAAGATGCAATAATCGGTGGAATCCTGACCGTCCATGGTGTGCTTTGCGGATTTTGATTTCCGAGCTCGGGAGACTCCGAAGCAGAAGCTCATGTCGTCGCTCGGAGATTTAATAAGGGGAGAAAGAGGGAGAACAAGTCGTACAATCTTGCTGACGAAGCAACTGGAAATTCTGCGAAATTTCTCCAGGGTTGAAATTTTCGTCGATCAATTTGTTAATTCGTTGCTCGTAAATTTAATCGGCGGAGAAAGAACAAGTCGTATGAACTTGCTGACTCTCAAGTCTCGACTACAAATGACAGAGGTAGTTTGACGAATTCAGATCCTCCCCGGTACCCTAATAGGGAATCTTTTACAATTACTGAAAATAGACCGTTCTTTTTAAGTTGGCACGAATCTTAAAGCCCAATAATACTGCCCCTGCGTTAGCTCGAATCTCAAAACGGCCGAGAGTTAATCTCAAACCGTAAAGTGAAGGGAATCGTTTACAGTATTGGAGAGGATACTTGTCCGCATCAAGTCAGCGAACGATCAATAAAGACAAAATGAAATAGTAATTGACTGGTGCGCTGCATGAAGCCAAACCAGATCTGCCAGTATCATGAGTCATGACCTCTCAATTTCCCCAAGTCCGGATCCTCTGAAGTAACACAAAATTTGATTTTAGATCCGGACCGTCCAATCAAAATCCGGGCCAATCCAGTCCGAGGTGATTTAAATTTCACCGTAGTTTAGTTGTATACAATTTGATTTAGCAGACTGACAGGCTGTTTGAAATTTCGGAAAACTACATGGCCTGACTGGAAAAAGTAACGAAGCTATGTGGGTCTGATTAGGCCCAATAGACAAGTGCCAATATGGGCTAGCACCGCTTTGGACTGCTATCATCATTTTTTTTTTTTTTTTTTTTGTAATAAACAAAAAGGTTCGTAAAAAGAAAGGTTTTCACTTTTCTGGCTTGCTGTTGCTGTTGTCAATGAAAAGGTTTCTGTTTCTCTTAATGAGGCTCAATAATTGTTGTCCCATACTGCTATACTGGCAGTTGAGAAGCTACATTCTAGCCGTCTTATACTAACAGACCGCTAGCTCTGCTTTTCAATCACATGGTTTATTTTCTCATTTTTCAGGAAATTAACGTGAGGTACCAAATAATGCAGCCTTTCAAATATAAAAAAAAAATGTGCAGTTTTTTTTTTTAGTAAGAACAAATGTAGCTAATTGCCTTGCCTCAACAGTATTTGCGTATTAACCATCTTCTCACATAGAGATAAAGAAACGCATACATAGAATATAAATACAGAGTTAACTGAAAACTATATGTCTTTGTTCCACTGAACTTTCTTTTTTCCTTTTGTGAATAAAATTCATCTCTACTTCAATGATTGATTTTACTACAAAGGGCCCACATTCAATTAGATTATAGTTACCGGCCAGTAAATTAGTGGATACGGATAAGAGCAGAGCCAAAATAATTAGTAGGGTGGGAACTTTTTCGTTTGTCTGAGACATAATTTTATAATTATTTTGAATATTAAGAATATTTTTATAATTTTACTTAGAAAAACATAGAAATAGAAGCATACTTTCAAAAAAAAAAATCAGGAGTTTAAAGTTTAATTATATTTTTATATATTTTTTTGAGAAAACGCACAAAAATAGAAGCATATATTAAAACGCACAAATATAGAGGAATATATTTTTATATTTTTATATTACTTTCTGTCCTGGACCTCACATATAAAAAATCATCTCTTCTATATACCAAGAATCACTTTTTCTATGAACACTAAGAAAACTAAGGTACCTCAAATCCATTCTTGATCTGTGTCACTAGCGGCAATTTTAATGCACATAAATTATATCCATCTGTATTTAAAAATCTTGTATGATTATCGATACAAAGTTGAAATAAAGTAATTTCTATGTGCACATAGAGAGATTGATATAAATAATACCTGATTTTGTTATATGATTTTGAGTATTTTTATCACTAGATATTAAAAAAAGAATAATTATTTGAGTAACCTCACTCCAGTACTTTAAAATCCCTGCACTCTATTTAGAGAAATTATGTATGGTCCCCACTAATTATATGATCCCCACTAATTATTATTCTAAAAAGATATTATATAGTCTCCACTATTATTATTTTAAAATCCCTGCAGCACTCTTCTTTTATGGTCCCCACTAATTATATGGTCCCTCTTTCCCAGTCTCCGCACTCGTCCCCGCGTCAACTTTCATATATATAAATACTTGGAAGATAAGATAGTAACATTTGAAAAATAAGATATTAATACTTTGATGCGTAACTTGTTATGATCATCCTTTTCCAGTCCCCCAATCGTCCCCGTGTCAACTTTCCTCTAATGAAGTAGTGGGTACCCCGTATCAAATAACCCCACAAATATTAGAGGAAATATTTCATTAGAAAGACTGCCACAAATAATCCCGGAATCAATAACTCAGATCCAAAACATTTTAATTTTTTTTTCCAGTAACACAGAAAGAAATATTAAAATTTTTCTTACCGCTGCAAAAAATTCATACAAAACAGTTGCAGTATTTTTTGCAGCTGCAGTCTTTGAATTTGAATGTACTAGAAGGATCACGACATTTTCTTTATTTACTCATAAGTGACTTTTGAACTGGGATCAATAATTCATATCCAAAACATTTTTATTTTTTTCCAATAACACACAAAGGAATATTTTACTTTTTCTTACAGCTGCAAAAAATCCGGCATGAAAAATGTTGATACGGATTAATTGTCGTAGTCTTTCTAATAAATTCAATTATATAGTATTCCATCTATTTTCAAGGAAATATAAAAATATTTCTAATATTTCAATAAAAAAATCATAATATTTTCTTTTTAATTAAAAAAAATCCGGAAAATAATTCTTTGGAACCCTAAATCTGGAGAATAATTCTCCGGAAAGAGCTCTTTTGATCTGGAGAATTATTTTCAGAAAAGAGACGCTGAATCCGAAAAATAATTCTCCAGATTGAACAGATTCAGAATTATTCTGATAATAGATGCATATTTGTTAAATTTTATATTATTTTTGGATATTAATAAAAATTTCGGCTCAACCAATCACCATAATGTTAAATGCCTAATTCTCCGAAATTTTTATTAATATGTAAAAATGTTTTAAAATTTACAAATCTACACTCATTTTCAACTTATTTTCAAATCTGCCTGATCCGGAGAATTATTTTCCGGATCCAGCGTCTCTTTCTGAAAAATAATTTTCCAGATCCAACGGTCTCTTTCTGGATAATAAATTTCCGAATATGGGGTTTCGGAGAATTATTCTCCGGATTTGAGTTTTTTTTAAATTAAGTTGAAAATGTTATGATTTTTTTTATTGAAATATTATAAGTAATTTTTATATTTCTTTGAAAATAGATGGAATACTATATAATTGAATTTATTAAAAAGACTGCGACAAAAAACCCAGATCAATATTTTTCAGGCCGAATTTTTTGTAGTTGTAAGAAAAATTAAAATATTTCTTTGTGTGTTAATGGAAAAAAATAAAAAAGTTTTGGATCTGAGTTATTGATCCCGGTTCAAAAGTTACTTCTGAGTAAATAAAAAAATATCGTGGTCCTTCTAGTACATTTAAATTCTAAGATATTGTATCTATTTAAAATTTTTTTTGATATGAAATAATTTCGTCTGACAACATGTCAGAGTAAATTCTATTTTTTTCGAAAATATAAGGACCACAATATTTTCTTTATTTACCTAGATACGACTTAATGAACCAGGATCAATAACTCAGATCCAAAATATTTTTTATTTTTTTTCAATAATATATAAAGAAATATTTAAATTTACCTTACAACCGCAAAAAATTCGGCCTGAAAAATATTGATCCGGATTATTTGTCGCAGTATTTCTAATAAATTCAATTATATAGTATTCCATCTATTTTCAAAGAAATAAAAAAAATATTTCTCATATTTTAATACAAAAAATAAATAAATCATAATATTTCTATTTAATTAAAAAAATTCAAATCTGAAGAACTCCGTAAAAAGAATTTTTGAATCCAGAGAATTATTTTCCGGAAAGAGACGCTAAATCTGGAAAATAATTCTCCGGATAAGGCAGATTTGAAAATTTTGAAACTTTTTTAAATATTAATAAAAATTTCGGTCTAATTCTAGTAATTAATTTAATTTTATCTAGTTTGAAAAGGCATTTCTTTCACTTCTACATATAGGAAGCCAGGTTGGGTAATCACACCACTAAACGGGTAGATGGTCGTGCAAAATTGAGTCAGGATTCAAGGAAGGGTAGATGCTCGTGGAAGGTCATTATTAGTGAACTCTGTTATTAGACAGTGAGTACTTTAATCTGTTTTTTTTTTTTTTTTTTGAAATATTATGTTGTATGAAATCCTTCTGTAGCTTACAACAAATCCAGCATGGTTTTTGAAATAGAGAACCCGGTCTACTGGTTGCCGCATCCATGGCACAGAATGTCTTATCTGGACCACTTATTTGTTTATCTTTTTATGTTTCTACCTGGACTTCCAGTTACATGCATGCAAGATAAATCCATAAACTATACGTACGGTAAAACCTCACAATTGTTAGTCCGGGATCTACCGTGCCATTATTGTTAGCAGCCAGCTCTCTAAGAGAGGTGCTGATTAATTATTGCCCAAAATTATTTCACGTATTTCTAGTTCATTAAAGTGTTCACTTCGTCTTAAAATTAATTCGTGTAGATATTTCACTATTCAAATGTACACGGTTAACCCAATATTAGACGAAATCTGAATGATATTCTTCCGGCCAGAAAAATCATTTCCTTGAAATTAAAATTGACATCATGTAGTAATTTGAAAAATGAGGAGTGTTCAAATGCTTTTATTTTATGTGCTTTCATTAAGTCTCTATCTTTAGAACGTTAATAATTTTAAATTAACTCAAATGTCAAAATAAAATCGTTAGATTTGTGTTGGAACTAAGATCGTAAAAACTCAAAATTCCCTCTTCAATAAATTTGCTTAAAGTCTCCATTTGTGATATTTGAAAAGTAGAGGGTTAAATAGGATAAATATTTCTTGTGACATCTCCATTCCATTATTAAGCACGTTGGGTGTCCGATCCGCTAACGACTACGATTGAAAGATGAAATTTCAGATTTAATCTCAGCCCTCCAATCACATAATCTGTCTTCTTTTGATTAAATGCATTTGTTTTATATGTAGAAATCTAAATTTAGTTAAAAACATACTCGCCACACGTACTGCCACAAGATATGTTACAATTAAAATTGAGTAGACTCTAAAATTTAGCGATAATTTATCTGTTTCCTTATTTCTCTCTCTCTTCAATTGAGCAGACTCTACCTTCCGTTTTTTTTTGTTTCCTTACGTCTTCTTCGTTTCTATATGAATCACAATGGAAGTCGATTTTTTCTTTATTTCCTATTTGTCTTTCTTTGTTTCTATATTATTACCATGTAAAATTTAAAATATATTTCCAGCCACAAAACATAACATTCTACAATATCAACAACTTTAAAATTTATTTATCAACCGCATTATAATTTCAATTTATGCTGCATATTGAATATTTATAATATATCGTTTTACATCTTCGAAATTTATTATATTACATCTCTGAAATTAGCAATTTAAAATAATTATAAATTGTGATGTGGTACTCTTAGAATAATTACTAATAAATTACTAAAATAAAAGTTACTCTATATGTTTGTAATTAAAGAGTAGGAAAAAATAATTCATTGTTTTTGTGCCCACATCATGCCTGACATATTTATCTATGTTTTCAAAGTCCAAATAACCGATCCGAAGTGCTTAATATGATATTCATATTAAAATGTGTTTGGAGACCAAATCTTACATTTTTTTTTACACTTCACTAATTTTGAGACATGTATAAAAATAGAAGATTTTGGACCTTCTAAAAACAATATTTTTCTACCTATCTAAAAAAATATATTAAATTATGCCTCTAATTAATCACATTTTAATATGGACATCATGTTGAGCAGTTTGGATCAATTGTTTGGACTTTGAAAATAGAGATAAGAATGTGAATCATGATTGGAGTATAGGAATAATAAAACATTTTAACCCAACTCGTAATTTTTTTTTTTAGTAAATATTGAAGGTCGAGCCACCCAACTATTTAATATTTAGAAATGACTCTCTCATTCGAATTTCGAACATGAGCCATTAATAATTAAATTATAGTTGTTATATATTAGTATTTATTTTTTCTTATACAATTGAAATAGAATTGCGATAAGTAGCCCAAACTACATTGAAAGCCGAATAAAACACTTCAGAACATGATTGCCAAGTACCTAGGTCCATTTATTTAGATAAGATATTATTAGATTTTTTTTATTTGATAATATAATATAGATCCTAAAAACTCAATATTATGCTTTGAACATCTTGTAGGTCAAATATGACTAAATTATTGGGCAGGAATGAAAATACATTTTCCACTGGCAGCCTGGTATCTCTTAACCAAAGTTCACATCTTCATTCTTATATTAAGCATGTAGATGTTTTGGTCCGTTCATGTCTTTATTAAAAGATGAAATTTTAGATTGAATATCACTCTCTGATCAAATATTCTGATTGTATGCATCTTTTTTATGTTTTTGTACGTCTTGAAGTCTAAATTTATTTAGACACGTACTCTTCATCACATGCAAATTGTTTCATCTTTATGATTTCTTTTTATTTTTTAAATGTTATTTAAGGAATTTTTGAATTGATTGATAAATTTTTTTGAAGGTTTGAATTGATTGATAATTGATTGGTCATGTCTTTATTTCTTTCTATTTTTTATATCATTTATGGAATGTTATTTGTCATTTAATATGATATTTTGTTTGAGATTTTTTTTTTATGAAAATATGTTAAAAATAAAAAAAATATATGTCATTTAATATATGATTTAAGGAATGTTATTTATATGTAAATGTCATTTGATATGTTATTTAAGACTAGTATCGTGCCCGTGCGTTGCAACGGAATATATGATAAAATAACAAAAATAAATCTCATACAAAATGACAAATTTTCATAAAAAAATAAAATTAGAAATATATTCTACATTTATCACAGTAATATGTATAGAAACAAGGGAGTAGATAAATAAGGAAGTGAACAAAAAATTGATTTGCATTGTGATCCGCCGTATAGAAAATTTCAATTGCAGAGGGAGAAATAAGGAAACAAAAAAAATAAGGAAACGGAGAATTATATCGCTAAATTTTAGAGTCTGTTTAATTTTAATTGTAACGCATCGTGTGGCGGTATGTGTGACGAGTATATTTGTAGCTAAATTTAAACTTCTACACATAAAACAAATGCATTTAATCAAAAAAGATAGATTATGTGATTGGAGAGCTGAGATTAAATCCAAAAATTAATCTTTCAATCGTAGCCGTTGGCGGATCGGACACCCAACGTGCTTAATAATGGAATGGAGAAATGGAGATATGTCATTTGTTATTTAATCTAAATTTTATATGAAAATATGTTATTTTATATGAGATTGTTGTTCTCTTCTTGTAATATATTCCCGTTGCAATGCACGGCACAATAATAATATTGCACTAATGACCATTTATTATTTTGTTAATAATCTTTTACTGTGCACCCTTTAAAAGTATCCGTTACTATTCTCATTTGAATACTGATTACACCTCTCCAAAGCATCTTAATGATGCATTTTCTCTTTGACGCTTCACTGCTGTAATTAGGCACCCTTTCTTCTCCTCTCTTAAGGTTTATTGAAACCCTCTATATACTCTTGATATTAATCCGAATTATAGATGATGATACACTCATGTTAATTTATACTTTCTCTTCTCTGTTTTGTTTGTATCCGAGAAAGAAATCTCAATTCACTCCCACAAAACATTTTCCAATTAATTTCAATTGATTAAATTCTGATCTATGCTGGATATTGCGGAGTTATCTTCAGTTGCTTCCATGGCGTGTCTAAGGAGCAACAACTCCGGATTATTTTGGTTACAGTTTCATCTTGCATGTACGATGATACGGATACGCTTAAGGACAGTGCTTCGCACGATCCGGATAACTCTATTTCAATTTGATTTATTTTAATTAATTATAACTATTCGAATATTCTGAAAATTTATCCCAACAATTTGATCTATATCAGTTTCTCTATGCACACATAACAGATTATGGCATTTCGACTTTGTTTTGATCAGTATCAAGAGCTTGTAAAAATATATTGATATAGATAAATTCTGAATGTTGATTATTCTACTTATTGATTCGTGTAAATACAAAACTGAAAAGTGATAATTTTATATGTGCATGTAAAAAAAATAATATTGATCACATCTAATGGTTTTATTTTGAAACATAAGTTTAAAATTTTTGTTATTAGAAAATTAAAAGTGGATGCATCATTGAGACACAAAAATGAAGGCACAAAAAATGAAGGCATGGGAACCTCCTCTTCGAAAATTACTTTAATGTGCCATTGAAAAGTGTTATTTTGTAGGATTTTTGTGTGCATATATTTCTTAAGTAATAAACATGTCACATAGGATTAAGATCCATAAATAGCAACTTAACAACCTTAATAATGTTTTTCAATTCAAGTAACATTTTTTATAACAAAATACTTATAAATTAATTGTGTATCACATTTTATAGAATTTGACTGCCCTTTGATATTCCATCAAAGTAGGGGTGCCAACGGATCAAATAGGGATTGTATACTGTATCCATTTTATTTTTCACATACACACGAATCAGATATTAAACATATACAAATAACATATCATATATATATTAAATGGATACAAATAAGTATCATATACTAAATAGATACAAATACATATGCCATAATTCGAATATCTAATTAAAAATTGTAACAAAATTAACATATCATTCAATAAATATTTTAGAGTACAACTAGGGTGCTCCTAAGCTCACCAAGCCCTTCCGTGAGCGCGACTCTAAAACCTATCGAATTGACTTCAAATGACATTTCCAAACCGTTAGATGTTCAATCTATATTAAAATGTGCTTGGAGACCAAATTTTACATTTTTTGGAATTTTTTTTACTATTTATTAAGATGGTTTGAAAATCGCTGTTTTTATTAAAATTCTGCACTATTGGAAAACAGCGATTTTCAAACCATCTTAATAAATAGTAAAAAAATTTCAAAAAATATAAAATTTGGTCTCCAAGCACATTTTAATATAGATTGAACATCTAACGGTTTGAAAATGTCGTTTGAAGTCAATTCGATAGGTTTTAGAGTCGCGCTCACGAAGGGCTTGGTGAGCTTAGGAGCACCCTAGTTCTACTCAATATTTTAATCCATTAGAAAAAATTACACTGGTCCGGATCCGAATATCCGGAAAATTAAATATTGTAACAAAATTAACATATCATTCAATAAATATTGTACCATTCTCCATATTGTATAAACTGATATTATTAGTTTCGTAATGACACTGGTGGGATTAATTACCTCACTTTTGTCAAAAAAAACATTTGTTAATATCATCAGATTAATTTATTACAATAGTTTCCAATGCAGAAATACATGTAATTTAATTTTATGGAATTTATTTCCGAGATCGTACAGAAGGACACAGACACAATATTTTAAAAAAAAATCAAAACTTCAACATATGTGCCATCAACTTTTGTTATTTTTTTAATTTTATAATAAAATCAATTTTATTTTCCATAGGGGGATTATATAGTCGTAATATTTTACTTCATATATAAATTGTTCTATAGATTGTATTAATAAAATTCATGTACATGAAGAAATTCGCCATTTTGAAAATAGAGAAGGGACCAAATTTGACCTTAATAAAATGGAAGAAAATGAACCCTTTTTTTAACTAATTAAGCTGCCATATATTTTGGTTGTTGCACCTGACGGCAATTTTTTTTATTACTGTTAAAAGACATTTTTTTTTGCCCTTTTCATGTTTCAACGTTTATATATTTTTCTTTGTTAGTTTAACTACAGGAATACTATAATATATGTGCATGGCCAGAAGAGAACCAATTATAATTCTTTCTTCTTAGCCCATACAAATAGTCATGGAACTCCACTATTGTCAATTTAATATTGTCCCCACTATTCTATAATATTTTACAATGATCCTGCCCTACAAGTTAGGACATCTACTTGAATTATATACTCTGTACTTCAATTGTATTACAACTAATCCTGAAGATCTGTATCATCAAATTAATTAATGCCTCGTGCATCACATGTCTAAGGCTTCCCTTCTTAAAAGATCGCCTCAATTTTTGTCAGAATGGAAGCGTCCTTGACTTGACTTGCAACACATAAAGTTTTTCTCAAAAAAAAAAAAACACATAAAGAAAAATTAAAATTTTGCTTGAACAATAAATTAAGGCATCATGCAAGCTTGTGAACAATGTCTTTTCAACCATTGAAATTGAGATTGGCAAAAAGAGAATTGGGTTTAGAGTAAGCTAGAAAATTTACATTACGTAACTAAATTGAGACGAACTTTCTCTCTCCTCCCCAACGAACTGTCAACTCTCACCATGGTAAATATATTGACAGAACAGTTTTTCCTTTCGCAGCGCATAAAAATAGAGCTAAAACTATACTGCATATGACTTCTGCGCTGTATGTATAAAAAGCTGCTATGTCAATATCTTTACCATAAAAAGCTGCACCGCGAGTTCCATCGTTGAGACTTGAGACCTCAACCTGTCAAACACATGTAAAACTCGACACTTATTTCTTTTTTAGAAGTGAATCGATACCTATTTCGATTCGCTCTCTCTCAGCCATTTTTCCTTTTACAAACAAGAAAATTAGAAGCACCACATTCAACCTAGAATTCCACCCATATCATATTAGAAACTAACACACGCATAATTAATTAATTAGTACCTCGTCGTTGGCCATAGCTACACACCATATCATATTTCTCATTCATTGTTTCTTTTCTTATTTGCTCTCATTCATTGTTCATTCATTCATTCATTCTCATTTGTATTTACTGTATTTCTATAATTTTTCCGCTTGCCATATATTCTGAAACACATCACATTAGCGAAATAATTGCCACGCCTAAAAAAGGAAACTTTCAACACCTTCGTCATCTGCTGTCGTGTATTTCTTTCTCTTTAATTCTCAGCTCTCTAACCTTCTAGGCACATGCATGCTTTATATATAAAGAGAAAACATTCATGCGCTTGATCTCTCTACCATATGAATTTGATCTAGCTATATCACTTTCATTCTTCCACACAAGCACCCGTGAAGAAAATTATGGAGAGCACCAATTGATCAATTATACAGTATACACCACACAAAATCTGCATCGATCAATCTCCAACAATGGAAGGTCGAGATCACATCTCCCCTCTACTTCAACCAAACACTCGTTCCTCCTCTCCTCCTAAAATCAAGAAAGCCCTAATTACAACCATTGTGTCTCTCGCCATTGCAGCCTCAATTTTATTTGCCCTAGTTGAGTTATTACCTAGTTTACATAAACATATACCAGAAAGCGCCCATCATGCCGAAAACACAATATCTGAAAAGTTGGTTCCGGCCAGCTCTGGTTGCGTACAAGCCGGCGTATCAGAAAAGTCGACATCAAATTATCTGTCTTCTTCACCGGTTTATCCATGGACAAACGTCATGCTGGCTTGGCAAAGAACAGCTTTCCATTTTCAACCGTCCATGAACTGGATGAACGGTCCGCATCTCAATCTATCTACCCGTTTAAATTTTAATTTGTTTGAAAGTTCGTTGGAATATTAACTGATTTGGCTTTTTCTGATCCCTATTTTTTTTGTCTCCTTTTTAACGGGAACTGCGCGCGCTTCTCCAAATGAGCAGATCCGAACGGTGAGTGCCTTTTCCTGGGAATCGCTTTAATTTCTTAATAATATAATAGAAGAGCTTCGTTTCTATTGGTTAATATTGAGTTCGCTTTTTTGTTTTGTTTTGATTGATTTTCTAATCATAGGGCCTTTATTCTACAAGGGATGGTACCATTTATTCTACCAGTACAATCCATTCTCTGCTGTTTGGGGAAATATCACGTGGGGACACGCTGTGTCACGTGACCTCATCCACTGGCTTGACCTTCCCCTCGCTATGATACCTGACCATTGGTACGATATAAATGGTGTATGGACCGGATCCGCCACATTGCTGCCAGATGGACAGATTATAATGTTGTACACCGGGTCCACAGATGATTTGGTTCAAGTTCAAAACCTGGCCTTCCCGGCAAACTCTTCTGATCCGCTCCTACGTGAATGGGTCAAGTCCGACTCGAACCCGGTTCTGGTCCCACCACCTGGAATTGGGTTAAAGGATTTCCGTGACCCAACCACAGCATGGTTCGTGTCAAATGACTCCACATGGCAGATCGCTATTGGCTCGAAGAATGAACAGCACACAGGGATTGTTCTGGTGTACAAAACAAAGAATTTTGTGAACTATACACTGGTTTCAGGTGTGCTTCATGCAGTGCCCGGGACAGGTATGTGGGAGTGTGTTGATTTCTTTCCAGTGGCAACTGGATCAAATGACGGTCTCGACACGTCAGTTAAGGCAGGCCCGGGTGTTAAACACGTGTTGAAGGCCAGTCTGGATGATGATAAACATGATTACTATGCAATTGGGACATACGATGCTAACACTAATACATGGACCCCAGATGATCCCGAGATCGACGTCGGTATTGGTCTAAGGTAGCGTTAATTAACACTAATTATGAAAAATATTTACGTGAAGATTAATAAAAGTACAGCTGCCAAAATATATTGAACAAGTCCAGGCCAATCATATTCTGAGTATGAAAATGAATTGATTAAATTTGAAGAGTATAAATTTCATTTAAGAAAAGTAGATAAATAATTGTTCTTATGCGCTTCGACATGTGCATTAAAGAAGCGAAGGCGACTTATTGTGAATATTTAGCTACGTTTGTTTCATTCAATAATTTTTCTGTTACATAGCCTCTTATTCCGTCATGTGCATGTTACCCTTTTTTAGTTAGCAATTCGTTATAACATTCCCTATTCTGCGTGTTTTTGTATAATGTCAGCAAAAAGTGCAGAGCACAAGTAATATATTTGTTTGCTGTGAGCTTATCAAATTGTTAACGTTACCAATCTTATTGAACAGATATGACTATGGAAAGTTCTACGCTTCGAAGACATTCTACGATACGGCTCGGAACCGGCGGATCCTTTGGGGATGGATCGGGGAGATGGATAGCGAGAGAACAGACCTTCTTAAGGGATGGTCATCCGTACAGGTAACCTCTTGCTTTATTTCACCTCTCTAATACATAGGCTTTTTCTCTATGCATAGCAATATTATAATTAGTTATAGATAGCTGCTCCTCTTTTGCAGCGTCAGTTTTTTTTTTTCCATGGTCAACCTTACAACTGATTGCTTGTTGTGGATAACTAACTGTATATGTGGAGAAACTTCTTAATCTCCCGGATCACGTGAACAATTTTATAAGAAAAAAGAATTAATGGTCCATCTGCCGCAGTCACTAGCTTAGATTTATTATAGAGAAATCTGGAGAAGGACAAATCTTTCACGTTATGGCTAAAAGAAAATCAACTTCTTTGAAAGGTTATTAATTGCCTTATTTGAAAGAATAAAGTTTTAAAATTCCACGTAGGAGTGCAGCGTCATCAATGTTTTTCATTATTCAGGTCAACAGCGAAGGCGTAACGCATTTGGGAATTTATTTATATACGTAATTATGTGTGGACAATTAATTGGTTGTTCCATGTACAGCCTGTCTTTCTATATATTCAATATATAGAATATTGGTTATTCCTTGTACAATTGGATAAATATTTCATATTATTCTGTCATATTACCAGTTGAATGCACTTTAGGTCTACAAAAAAAAAGAAAAAATTCTCCTGCTCTTTCTATAATGTCGGTCCATATGGTACAATGACACTCTTGCTTTTATATATTGAAACACATCAAATATAAACAGACTCTTTCTTGCACGTCACTTATCATTGTAATGACACGTAATATTTTTTAATTAATCCAAATGATCCAATCCATTTCCTTCTATTATGAATAAACGGCAGCATGATGTGAAATTATGCACTCTACCTTTCTGACCACTCGATATCAGAGAATACAGGTAAAGATATTGACAATACTGTTTTGAATTCATATAAGGCACGATTTTTTATTTTGACTCTATTATTGTATGAAGTCAATATCTTTACCGAGAACACCAACATGGCAACATTCAAAATCTCTCTCTGTGTTTGGTTGGTTGATACATGCCATCTCGTCTGGCATTGGGTTGGATGTCAAGCGGGGTATATCTTGATTATATTAATGCGCCGATTTCCTTATTTGCTGGATGTCAGCCTCAATGTATGGTTGAGACTCATACGCGTATTGAATACTGATAAATATCGTGCAAGCACAGCGACCAATCAATTTCACTTAGGAGGGTACAATCATTATTTGTGAATTAATTAGATTCATATCGGATTTGATAAGGATCATAATACTTGGGACCCACTTACTGTTGAATTGGATGTATACTCTCCCCTCTTGTCCTTTATCTTTTGATTTTAATTTAGGGAGAAATATAAGGTTAAAATACAAAAGATCAGTCTATTAACAAATTTACTTGATAAATTTTGTTTCCGACAAGACCAATAAACCTTCATGATATATACATGTGAATTCGAAAATATCATTGTCTAACTGTACGTACTTTGTAATCTCATCATACATAACTAAAGATCAGCATGTTTATCCAATTTAGAAAAAATAGAGAAAGTTCGCTAACTACATATATATGAATTTAAAATGATCAGATTATCGTCTTTTCTTGCTCAGGATTAAAATTATATGTCACATAGAGTCTTATTTGTGAATTTTTTGTTGGTTTTACCCATACTTATTTTATTTACTATATATAGGTCATATTATTTCATATGGTTTATAATTTCATCCTTATTTTATGTAAATTTACTCCTGGTACAAGATTAATTTACTTTCCGTTCTAAGCACGTATATACGTTGCAGATGTATCCATTCCCTTAAATTAATTAGTTATTGATTTTGTGTCAAAAATTTAGGGATCATAATTATTTCTCTTGCTTTCTTTCTTTGTTTTTTTTTGAAGAATGTGTGGCTTGTTTGATAATTATTTATGCAATATTGTTTAACCGAATAATTAATACAGGCGATTCCAAGGACAGTTGTATATGACATGAAAACCGGCACTCATCTGCTCCAGTGGCCTGTTGAAGAAGTTGATAATCTCAGACTGAGCAGCATAGAAGTTAGCAATGTCCCCATAGCTCCTGGTTCAGTCGTACCATTAGATATAAGCAAAGCCACACAGGTGAGCCAAATTTTTGACAAATATTTTCTTATGATTATGTCTATGCATTTTTTGTTGTATAATGGGTTTGAGTTTTATATATGCTTTGTAGTTGGATGTACTGGCAGAGTTTGAGGTAGATCAGTCTGCATTTGAAAATACAATCGAGGCCGATGTCACTTACAATTGCAGCACAAGCAGAGGCGCGGCAGGTAGAGGTCTCCTAGGTCCATTTGGTATCCTTGTTTTGGCAGATAAGAATTTATCTGAGCAAACTGCTAACTATTTCTACATTGCAAAAGATACTAATGGCGAGTTGAAGACATTCTTCTGTCAAGATGAGCTGAGGTTTGTACATTCTGATGCATTTTCATTTCTACTTTAGAATGTTGTCAAGATATTATATTATCATGTTATAATGAAAATCTGGGAATAATTGGTTGATGGATTAATTCCAGGTCTTCCTTGGCAAATGATGTCGTAAAGAGAGTTTATGGAAGCACTGTTCCTGTGCTTGATGGTGAAACCTTGTCTGTAAGAATAATGGTATGTTCAAGCTATCATTTAGTTATGGGTTGGAATATTTTGATGATGGTGATCATGATATATTTTGAGGCTTTAATATTTCAGATAGCACAAGGATTTTCCATAATGTGTTAATTTTTCATTCAATATATCTATATAAAAAAAAATGTAGTTTTGAAACAAACAGACTAAATAAATGCATTGATTGGACATTTAGTAGTATCTAGATATATAATTAATTACTTGTCTGATTAAGCCCTAAAAAATACAGGTGCATGGGTTTTACATGTAATCTGAAGTATTCAATATCCTTTCTAATATGCTATGACAAAAATTGTGTCCACAGGTTGATCATTCAATAGTAGAGAGCTTTGCTCAAGGGGGGAGGACAAGCATTACATCACGCATCTATCCAACCAAGGCGATCTACAACGCAGCTAGAATATTCTTGTTCAATAACGCCACTAGTGCTAGTGTGACTGCCAAATCAATCAAGATTTGGGAGATGAACTCGGCTTCCATCCGTCCGTATTCGGATCAAGTGCAAATTTAAACATCAAATTGTGGATGAAACATTTGAGTTGTCTTTAATTATTTAATTCTTTGGTCATAAGTGGTGAGAGAATAAGAAAATTATGCAATAAACGAGCTCAAGTAATTTTTTTTATTTTTTTGTTTGGGGGATAAGGTGGGTGGGTGGGTGGGGGGTTGTGGGGGGGGGGGGGGGGGGGGGGGGGGGGGGGGTAGGGTCCCATTACAGATCACAGTCTCATCTGTACATATATATATCATTCAATTGTTAATTTTAATGTTTGTGTGCGGTATCGCTTTGCTCAATTAAATTTATCATAACGAGTGTTCTTCAAATTTTTTTTTTTTTTTTTTTGCTTGCTGGTAGCTTCTACTTGGGGTGTTCAAACGGTCGGTTCAGTTGAAACCGAACTAATTTTTGCAAACCAAAGTTTTATTCGGTTTTAGAAAATAGAACCGAATCGACCGAAATAAATTTTCAATCCGAATTACAACCAAACCGAACAAACCAAAGTAAATTTCGGTTTGTTCGGTTGAACCGAAATTTGATAGGCTAAATCAAGAAATTAAAAAATTAGACAAAAATAAGACAAAAATAAGACAAAAAAATTAAAAGTCAGCCTTCAAATTCTTTGATGTTTCTTGCTTTTCTCGTGCATTGCACAAATCACACAAAAATTACAAAAAGAAAGAGAGAGAGTAGAGAAAAGACAAAATTTTGAGAAAAAACCTTGAAATCAGATAGGAGGCAGAGGTAGTGAAAATAGTGCATTGATTAGATCTTCGTTGATCGTAGGAAAGGAGATAAATTGCTTTGATTTGTTTCCTGCAGAGATTCAAATGGAGGCGGCGATAGAGAAGAGAAAGGGAAAAAAGAAAAACGAGTCGGGGAGCGTGAAAATGAAGCGAACCCAATAGGAGCGACGGGATTTCATCAAAAGAATTTGGTCGGTTCGGTTCAACCGATTTAAAAAAAATTTAAACCGAACCAAACAACAAAAACCGAATAACACTGAAAATAGAACCGAACCGAACCAATTAAACCGAAAAACCGAACCATTTAAACCGAACTTTTTCGGTTCGGTTAAAAACCAAATAAACCGAACCATTTGAACACCCCTAGCTTCTACTATGCCCTTAAAAAAAAAAAAAAGTGTTCAATTTTTTTTGGTAACTATTACTTGTTGGGCATCAGAAGGGCTTGCTGCTGTTTTTAAACCAAAACGTGGGTTTGATAGACCAATTGACTAACACAGAACAAGCAATAGCTCCGTTCACTGGAGTATGTTTATAAAATCAGGCCTATATTAGTCTGAATCAGGTATTTTGTTTGTGGCCCAATATTGAAATAGGCTCTTTCATAGGTCCAAGACTCCAAGTTGAAATCGCTGGCATTTCTAAGCCTGTTTTCAAACTTTGATTTCGGAATTTCCAATTCAATGATCAAGTGGTTAAGAGAACCAACTATGGTAGACAATGTCCTCTACGTGGGAGGTTGCAAGTTCGAAATCTGAATGAAAAAATTACTTGTGGATATTAAATAGTTAGGTGACTTGACCTCTAATTTTTACTAAAAATTTAAATTAAATAAATAATCGAGCGGTGAATATTTTTTTAGTTCCAAATGTGATTATTGGAGTTCGAGAATTATCAGTTTCATCATAGGAAAAGGTAATCAAAGATTATCAAAATATTGGTTACCAACTTTTTGAAGATTATTGTTTATATTAACACTGAAGAAATTATTTGTATCCCAAATCTAGTACTTTTATTTTTATTTTTTATTATTGTGCCCACTACAAGGTAAAAACAATAGCGAATAAAGTCATTCGTTCAATATAAAGATCAATTTAAACAAAGAATCAGTTTTAGCATCACGGATATGTGCAGATTATTCACCACAAAATAAAGGAAGCAGAATAGAACTAATCAAATATTAGCACAAATTATTCTTTATATAATGATCCATCTAGGAGCAGCGTCTCCAGGGCCGATGAATATAATAAAACTGGGCCAAACTCAAATGGGCCAAGCAGAATTATGTAATGAAGCTGGGTCGTATTGGGCCGTGGAATTTGTCTTTTAATCACTGCATTGGGCCATATAATAGGTTATTAAAAGCACCGATCAGTCATCAACATGAGTAATCATATAATATGTTTGTTATTTATGAACATCGATCAGGTTTACCACGGTAAAATTTACAGCGAGATAAAATCTCTGGTTCTACATTTCAGCTCCAAGTCGGCTATAGTTACTTTTCAGAATGCACCAGCTTTGGTCAAGTCTGACCAAATTGACCATGTGGTGGTCCGGTGAGTGGGCCCTTTGCAACTCCTACTAAAGGACCAAATGAGAGGATCTATTTCAATCAAACACACTTTTTCTTGCTAACCTTGTACTATTAATTAGCAAGTACAATCGCATTCAATTATATATTATCAGGACATAAGTAGTCTAATTAATCACCTACAAATCTACAACTAGAAGGCAGCTCATTGATAGCAGTTCTTTCGTAATTTCAACTTTCCAATTTAGTTACTATATAGCTTTTGTGTGTGTAGTCATGTATTAGTTAGGTGTACATGTAGCTAGAGGTGTGGTCAGACTTTCTAACAATATATGAGTGTGAAATACATATGGGATCAATCATATAAATTTTTTTTGCAGAGAATAAAAATTAATTTTACAGTTTCTTAATATTTTACTCTAATTATATAAATAATCATACATTAATACACAAATTTTAAAAAATAAGAGTTAATTGACTCCATACCTCCGCCCCTGTATGTAGGTATGCTTGTACTTTGTCATGTTGCATTTTATGGAAAATAAATGTTCAATATATTTGTAATAGCAGAATATCATAAGAATTGAGTAGAAAAAACTGATACAACTTGAGTATAGAGAGAAAAATAGAATACAATGAAGAAACCGACTTACATAATTTGGTGGCATTAATTATTAAATCATGTAGAGAACCAGGCTCTGTGCCCATCAACTGAAATTCTACATAAAGCAGGTGAAAAAAAAAAACTCAATACACCCAACTCTCCATTATTGACACATACCAACTTAATTGGCATCAGGTAACGCACACCTAAGGCTGCAAACGAATCAAACTAAATCAAACTTATTCTAGTTCAAGTTTGAGTTCGTGTAATTTCGAACCAGTTTGATTCGAAACTGAAACAGGATTTCGAACTGAAAAGAAGAGTTTGAGTTTAAGTTTGATTCGATACGGTTTGAACTAGTTCAGTTTGATTCATTAATAGTTCGAATCAGTGTAATAAATGCATTATCGGATCCAATATTTGAGTCCACAGACCCAAAAATATCCAGAACCCATTATCTGAGTCCCAGACCTGGGTCCGTTAAAATTTCCAGCACCTCCCTTGCTTCTTTTATAGATAACATGTAGTTTGAAATTGTGAGACTAACTGATTGAGTTACAAACCGGCTAGAGGAGCTAGGCTGCTGCTGGACTTTGTTAAATGCCGCTGCACAACTAGGCTTTAAATGAGCTGCTTGATTGTGTCGGGTTTTCATGCTACCCTTTGAATAGGCTTATGTAGGGTTTTGACGTTCAAACTCATTGATTAAGTATGTTGGGGTTTTGACTGTTCAAACCCATTTGTTTGCTTAAGATGCGGAAAGAACGTAAAACAAAAATTTTACTTCTAACTTAAGCCAAGGATTAAAGAGGTATGTCAGAAAGAGTACCGAGCCACTGGTGTTGCTCTAATTTTGAACGGTACATATTAATTTGAGATTCGAACCTAAATTGTTCGCGAACCAATTTCAAACGAACTATACTCAATTTGAGTTTGAGTTTGAATAAGATTCGAACCAAATTGGTTTGATTTCTTTCAGAACAAACTTTAATCGAGAGAGTTAATTATGAATTTTTTTCGAATCGAAGTTAATTGAATCACAAACTAAAAACTTTTTGGACAGACCTACGCACATCCCTTTGACAGCCGTGTACCAACCATTGAAGATGATAAAAAACCTAAGCTGTACTCCAAAATTAATGGAGGCCCCATAAGCAATAGACAATTGGATGTGGGAACAGATTTTAGACTCAATGAAAAAAATTTAGTCTATGACGCATTTGGATGTCTTTTTTAAACTTTTTTGTTTTGTTTTCATCTTCATTCCCATCTCTTTATAAGTTCGTGGGAAAACAAAAATTAAATCAAATTAAATTTTTTTTTTCATGGCCTCTTGTTTTATCTCTCCTTAAATTTTTTCAAATAAAAAATGTTGAATACATTAGTACTCAATGTTGAATAAATTATACTTAATGATACTTAAACTTGCATCTGAATCTCATAAATTTACATTTCAAATTACTTGATTAATTTTTTTTAATATTTTTTTTGAGAAATGAAGGGAGTTCTAGCCTCTATTTTTTTTTTAACTATAGTCGGTTACAATTTTTTGAGTTTCTGAGTAGAATTTTTTTATTATTAATATTACTTAATTTGTCAAATATTTAATTCTATAATTTATTACAAAATTGTACATTAGGCAATAAATTTGTTGGCCATAGTCCATAGGTGGACATGAGTTTTTTTTCATGTCAAGAGTGAAATCTCCGTAGTTCCTTATTCCATCGCATAGGCACGAACAGTAACGGGTTAGTGTATTAATTTATGGAGAACTTTTATTTTCCATTGGTAAAAAGAGCAGAAATAAAATGAAATTATAGAGTTGTTTGTTATTATAGGTCAGGTATCAAATTTGTTTATGGATTAACAAATAATTAATTTTCTACCGCAATACATTTCGTAGAGTATCTATTCAAATCATTGAAAATATATTAACAGTTTTAATTTTAATAAGCAATATATTAATTATCGTTGTCAAATAAAGAGGTCATGTTAGAAATCTGACTGTGATCCTTTATAAATATAAATTTTAAAAAAACTATATCTTACTCGATCTATCAAAAAATGAAAAAAAAAAAAAATGAGATAAGGAGGCCCCGTTAAATTTTGACTTGTTTAGGTTGATACTTGAGTGAACTCATGATAGATCCTAAGGATACATTAAATTAAAATATTAAATAGTACTTCAAATTCTGTTTCACCATCACACCATAAGGTTTGCCTCTGGTTAGCCGTCTGCCAAAAATATTTAGGTCAACGGTCAACCTATATATTTTTCTTTTATGACCCAGCTTAAATAATTTTTTACTGAGCTACTGTGTTCAATTTCGGCCTGTAAAATTGTAGAAGTTTGTAATTATCTAAAAACTTTGAAGACATAGGAGAGATTATTATATTGCTATATACCCCGTGAAGTATTGAGGTATAATATATTAATTGCAAGATGCAAAATTTTACCGTGAAAAGTTCTACTTAAATTTATAATTTAATTTAACTGCGATTGTCCTTTCTAAGCTAGTTAATTATTCTCTTAATTAATTATCACTTATATGAGTGAGACTATGGTACTTACTATATACATAATACACATGGGTATATATGTACTATAACTTATATGAGGAGGGATCCAATTACACTATTTTTTTTGACACATCTTGACACTGTTTTTTTATAGGTCAATTTTGCGATTTCAAAATCCAAACAGTCGATCCGAACCGTTCAACATGATCACCATATTAAAATGTGCTTGGAGATCAAATTTTACATTTTTTTTGATTTTTTTTGCTATTTATTAACATGATTACAAAATCGCTGTTTTTCAATGGTCTAAAAACAACGATTTTGTAACCATCTTAATAAATAGTAAAAAAATTCAAAAAAAATGTAAAATTTGATCTCCAAGCACATTTTAATATATCCATCATGTTGAATGGTTTGGATCGACTATTTGAACTTTGAAAATGATATGTGTCAAAATGTATAAAAAAAGATGTAATCCGATCCCTCCTCAACTTATATAGCAATTATTTTAAAATCCAAATGATCAATCAGAACTGCTGCTCAATATGATCTTCATATAATAATATACTTAGTAACTAAAATTTATATTTTATAAAAAACTGTTATTTTTTAGATAGATAAAAAACCACTACTTTCGTATCCGGACCAAATGTGATTAATTAAAGGAAAGCAACATGCATTGATTGACTTGAGATAGTCCCTATCATCCCAGTCCGGCCATTGGACCTGAATGGACCCATTTTTTTTTAATATAAATTCTTGATAGATGCTGTCAAGTTTGAATGGACCCATTTTCGTTGTATATAATCGCTCCTTACCGCTTGTCTGGTCTCCGACGCAGATATTGGATTAGATTACATATGCTCGCCCAAAATTACCGCGCTAAGGTGAGCCAGAAAATAACAGTTTAAGTAACGTCAGACCATGTCTGGATTTTTTTACTTGTGACCACTTCAGGTATTGATGATTTCTGTTGGATTCGGATATTGTTGAGATGTTTTAATAGTATTGACTTTGTGAAAATAAGTTAATCAAAAACTTTCCAGAATAATATTGCATGTGATCGCGAGGCATGGGTGTACGCTCTGTCGGCTTGAGGGAACTGTATCCCTCTTCCTGTCCTCCATGTTGCATTAAATGCAATGAATTATTTCAGACATCCGTACCTTTTGGTGCTTACAGAAATGCAATGTTAAACAATTTCCCTACGAAACTATATCATGATATTTTGCAAAGTGCACATCAAGCCGTACAATGAATTAATATATTCGTTTTCAAAGACCGAATAGTCAATCAGAACCATTCAATATGATCTTCAAATGAAAATGCACTTGAAGATCAAAGTTTACATTTTTTTAGAATTGTTTCACTATTTTTTAAAATAAGTAAAAAAATCATCTAATTTAAAAATCCTGGACCATCTAAAAGTAGTGAATTTCAACATATCTAAAAAGTAGTAAAAGTTTCTAAAAAAAAAGAGTAAAATCTGGTCTTCAACTATATTTTCATATAAAAATTGTGTTGAGCGGTTCATATCGAACATATTCATAGATCGAGTTGAGCAGTTCAAATTAACTGTTTGAACTTTGAAAACAGAGATATGAATCACTAGTATGAGCCTCACTGCGTGCGAGCGCCCACACACATCTCAGTTAGATTTTGGTGAGTAGAATGAATTTTAGAGAGATGGTTGATTTAATTTTGCTATACATATTATTATACGTACAAAATTTCATATACCAAATTGCACAAAATTTCATTGTAAATCTTGGTCAGTAATGCAAAAATGAAACTGATGACATATTCTTTTACTAATTAGCCTTTATTTTTTTTGGTTCTGTAATTAGCCTTTATACACTTTACATATTGACTGATCCCCTACCCTAGGCCTCCCTCACAAAATAATTATGTAATTGCTCTTGTTCCTCCAAAGAAAGCATCAAGCTCCACAACTGTTCTTCATTGCATCTAATGCTTTATATATATATAAAGAGGTTGGCTAATATTAAAACGTTTGTTCCGGAGCTATGGTGCAACCAATTGATTTTTTAATTTTCAAAGTCCAAACTATTGATCCAAACTGTTAGATGTGATCTCTATATTAAAATGTGCTTGGAGACAAAATTTTACATTTTTTGGAATTTTTTTACTATTTATTAAGTCAGTTTTAAAATCACTGATTTTAATAAATTGTGAAAAAATTCTGGATCATTGAAAACAACGATTTTAAAACTGGCTTAATAAATAGTAAAAAAATTCCAAAAAATGTAAAATTTGGTCTCCAAGCATATTTTAATATAGATTGAATGTTGAACGGTTTGGATCGACTGTTTGAACTTTGAACATGTAAAACACAAAGCGTTTGTTTCACGGTCTAGGAACAAACGTTTTGATATTAGCCAACCTATATATATATGTGTGTGTGTGTGTGTGTGTGTGTGTGTGTGTGTGTGTGTAGAGTAGGGCTATTGTACTTCGTGAAGTAAAGCGAAGTTTTACTTCACGCTCATATTCCCATTTTGAAAATCCAAAACGTCGATCCGAACCGTTTAAGTTGATCTCCATATTGAAATGTGCTTGGAGACCAAATTTTACATTTTTTGGAGTTTTTTTTACTATTTATTAAGTCACTTTGAAAATCGCTGATCCATTGTGAACAGTAGCAAAACAGTAAAAAATTCTGGACCAATGGATCAGCGATTTTCAAAGTGGCTTAATAAATAGTAAAAAAATTTCAAAAAATGTAAAATTTGGTCTCCAAGCACATTTTAATATGGAGATCAACTTGAACGGTTCGGATCGACGTTTTGGATTTTCAAAATGGGAAAATGAGTGTGAAGTAAAACATTGGCTTTACTTTGCGAAGTACAATAGCACAATTCTATATATATATAAGTGAACCGGGGATCACAATGCCAATGATGTCCATTGATCTAGTTATTTATATTTTATAATGCAGGTATCAATTGATAAGATCTTTTTGTTACAATTGAGTGGAGTTTATCGGAACAGGTGCAATATCAATTAAACATTCTTCAGTCTTGATGGGCGTTTCAAAACTCTGTTGGGATATTTTAGGTTTATATTTTAGCCCAACTTGAAAATTAGCCCATGCAAATACATTGGTTTTGTAATTTTGAAATAGAAGTTTTCCTTCTCTAGAATGAGATCAAAGCTATATGACCCATATTATTTGTTCGTATATCTTGCGTTTTGAGATTAGAAAAGTTGGGAAAAAAAAAATAGATCTATAGAGAATTCGAGAGGAAAACTTCCTTGTACTTGGTTATATATAGCTAGGTGGTACGTATGAGCTTTTTGTTAGGCAGAAAATTCCAAAAGAGACTTTGTTTTAGATAGAGGTAGTTTATTTTTGCTTGAGAGGTGGATTGATATTATTTTTTTGTAGTATGTACTTTGGATAGTGATTTATTAATTGTTACTATTTGATAGAGTAAGTAGATTAGATCAAATTAATTTAACATCTCCAATGAATCATCTGATCCATCATTCCCCAATGGTGATGGAGATATTAATTAGTATAATCTGTAATCATATGCTGTAAAAAAAAATACAAGTAAATTTATGCATAACTGGTATTGTACTTTGTAAGTTACTTTTAGTATTTTTTTTGTACTTCCCTAAGTTTTTAGTTTTTTTTGTACTTTCTAAGTTTTAATAAATACTTTCAAACAAGTTACCAGTGTAGACGAAAGAAATTCTATAGCTCACTTATTGGTGCATGTACCACAAAATCCGCAAGTTCGTTTAAAAAAAAAAGAAGGACAAACAGAAAAATTTACCATTTTTTACTCATTAATTCATCAAAAAAAAATATGTAAATCATTTTTTACTCATAATACGACCGGGCGACAATGTACGTATGAACCGGACCACTTAAAAAAAGTACGACTAGCTAGCATGGTATTAGCTCTCTCTATTCATCATCAGTGGGTCAGAAACAGTAACTCCAAGGACTGTTCTCTCACACCACATATTCAGTCCCTTCATTATGTTCTCACATATATTTATTTAAATTTATTTAATTATATATATATGCTTAACAGTTAACCTAGCTTTTAACTGTAATTTGCTAGAGACTAATAAGAGAAAAGTTAATTAGCACTGGCTTAGGCCTATATCTTTTCAATCCCTACCATTCTCTGAGCATCTTGTGCAATTCCTTCTATTTCCTCTTTCATTTCTTTCTTTCCCAAAAAACATCCCATCCCATCCCCTCCCATTCCCAAATAAATAAAGAAACAACAGATCCGACACCAAGCGCCACCGAATCAGCAGTCAATCAAAGCATCAAATCAAGGCATCAATCAAATCAAGAAATTTCTCACCACCCTCTCTCAGTCTCTCTCTCTTAACCTTTAAACTTTGTTGGGGAATCATTCAAACCAGATCAAGTCAAATCATGTCATCCTCCTCAGCTGCCTTTTCCTTGGACCACATCACTCAGTCCCCCTCCGAGCAGCTCTGCTATGTCCACTGCAACTTTTGTGACACCATCCTTGCGGTTCATCCTATTTCCTTTCTGTCTCCTCAAAAGCTAAAAAAATAAATATCCAATTTATTTTTTTCACTTGCTAACATCGATCATCTTCTTTCCTAATTTTTTTTTCTTTTGCTTCTAGGTGGGGGTGCCATGTAGTAGTTTTTTCAAGACAGTGACGGTGCGATGCGGCACTGTAACAATCTTCTCTCGGTTAACTTGAGGGGACTTCTCCTTCCAACAGGAAACCAGCTCCATTTCGGACATGCATTCCTTTCTTCTCCTCACCACGGCCTTTTGGTATGGTAACTTCCTATGATTTACTTTTGCAATTTTTGTATTTTCTTTCTTATTACCAAACTTTTGTGAATTTATGTAGGATGAGATACCGCACCAACCGACGAGTTTGTCGATGGATCAAGCAGCTTGCCAGAGCAACCTAACAAGCAGCAGTAAAGCGCCACACCCAATTAAACACTAAACTCCGAGCCTGAGCCACCTCAAACTCCAGTGGTCAATAGACGTACGTAGATATCTCTCTCTCTTTTTATGGAAATGATCTCTCTCTCTCTCTCTCATCTACCCTTACTATTGTTCTCTGTGTGTTTTTCCGTAGTCCAAAATGATCTCTACTAACACTGTTATCCATACTGTTAATCGATTTATTCTGGATACGGACTAGTACGGTTTCATATGGTCTCTTGGAATATTTTATGGGCACTACAATATGGAATGAAGGTAGAAATAGGGGATAGAAGCGTAGAATAACATGTGCAACTCAGTATATTATTTGGCCCTGAAGGAGCTCAGACAAGAAATACATATTATATATATAACATATATAATGCTTGTTGTTGCCTTTTGGTGTGCCCCATCATCAACAAAAGAGAAATAATTTCATGTATTAAGTATTAACTGCTGATCTATATCCGATCACTCAGTTACGTAAGTATACAGTGGCGGATTCATTTTTATTAAATGGGGTCAATTGACTTTTATTTATTTTTTTAAATTTTTTTATAGTTATATATGATTTTTTATATGATTTAGAGTAAATGTTATAGTATCATAAATTAACTTTCATTCTTAGCATAAATTTTTATATGATTGACTTCCATTGTTCGAAAGTTTGGCTCCACCTCTCTCTCTCTCTATATATATATATTTTTCATTAGTTACAATCATCAGTATCTACTGGCATTTTTAAAATACTTTAGTTCATGGTGCAGCACCGGAGAAACGCCAAAGAGTTCCATCAGCCTACAACCGATTTATCAAGTGAGAAGAAAAAAATAATATTTTCCCATTTTTCTCTATATATGATCACTTAATTGCATTAATTTTCTTGAAAAATCATTCAAACTGTTCTAAGGAAGAATTCTCTTTTAACAGGGAAGAAATTCAAAGGATCAAGGCCGGGAATCCTGACATCAGCCACAGAGAGGCCTTCAGCGCAGCAGCAAAGAATGTAAACAATTTAATTCTCCCTGTAAATTTTTTTTTTTACTAATATTCACATTCACAATTTTGTTATTCCTCTCCAGTGGGCGCACTTCCCACACATCCATTTTGGACTGATGCCGGATCAGGGATTGAAGAAGAGCAGTGTCCGCCCGCAGGTAATGTGCCTTGGAAACAGCACGAAAACCTAATCTGTGCATCTAAACCTGCGTCTCTGAGCAAGTTAATGCTAATCTGATATGGCATTTATTGAATCTTCTCCGTGTTGTTGTTTTTATCTTATTTCCTTTAATTATCTCAGGAAGGAGACGATGTTTTTGTCAAAGAGGGTCTGTACGCCGCTGCTGTAGCCAACATGGGCATTGCTCCCTTCTAGGCGCCCGCTTTCCTAGGGACCTTGCACCTACTGTTAGGGTTTCTGCACTCCCTCCCTCTCTCTCTCTCTTC